>NNCF01127825.1:417459-480656 GCA_002313205.1 Laupala kohalensis | reverse complement strand
GTATTTTTAAACTAATATTCTTTTGAGAGATTTCTCGAGAAAACTCAGGATCTGGGTTCGAATCTCAGATGAGGTATGGGTATTTTCATCATACGCTGTACACAAGGAAGGCAACGGGAATCCGTCACGAGTTGCATCTCAGCATTACAATCAACCCCTTCGCCATTATTCCTTGGAATAACCATCTCACAGGTGCGTATTGGGTTATCCAGGCATACCTCGAGATGATTCAGATCTTGATTTAAATCATCATGGTCAGACGCGTCGATTATCAAGACTCAAGTAGCCAAATTACATCTTTTTCAAATAAATGAGACAAATATTGTATTTTATTGATGTAATTTTTTAATACAGTTATTTTGAAAAGGTGAAATAATAAGAAACCTCAGACAAACCTTTTCATGTTCTAACGTACTATACTTCATTTCTGTTATTTGTTACATTAGTTACGCAGAAAACTAAAATTTCTGAATAATTTGCGTATTAATGTACTATTATAATGATGATTCTTCCACTATAATGCGTACGCTCCATCTGCGTTTATAGCCTTCAGGCGAGAGTGGTAGCGGGGGTACCTTTCTGGACTCACTATCGGGATTAAAATAACGTATCTTCATTCACACTTGTATTCAAAGTAGTCCATATGAATGTTAGATGTACGAAATTAAGTTTATTAATCACGCATTAACAGATAAGTGTGCGAAACAGGCCCAAAAATGTCTGTGATGAGGTTAGAAGCTGCGGCTCGCGCGCGCAGATGGAGCGTCCGCATTGCACCAGATGTTAAAAATGAGAGACGTACCTTTCTGGATGTTGCACTTGGGTTCGTCGCAGACGACGAGTCGCCGATGTCGCTGCCAACAGTTTTCTTTCTCCCGGTGTCCGTTGTCTTTCACTTTGCGTAGCTCCTCCGCACTGCGCCAGGTGTTGCGCAGCCCCTGCGCACGCGCAGCGCGCAGCATATGCCATCACTTCCCAGTTCCCTGCGTTTCCTTCTCAGGTTCAGCACTGTAGCAGTGGAATGCAGCATCCCGTCGTATGATATTATCCAGGCACGTATCCAGAGTCTGGTTATTAAGAATATACCGAATTTTCGGGGAACCTATTGTTTACTGAGACTTGCTAGGATTTTTCGTCTCTTATTACTCTTTAACTGTACAGTTAAGGAAGAAAGCATTGACTCATGCGTTGGTACAGGTTGTCAAACGCGATGGGATTGAAGTGGTAAAGGAATGTTATAAATATATAAAAAATAATAGACACAGGGAATGGAATGAAAAATTGCCTATTCCCAGTCTAGTTTTTATTAAGTTTATACCCGGCTATGATGATTTTAATAGCTACTTTAGAAGAATAGGAAAGGATGTGGTACCGTTGTGCACATTTAATGATGAAGTCGAGAAACGTGCCTTATTGAACTGCTTGTTTGGGAAAGAGAAGGTGTGCTCTTTTCGAGACATAAGATATTTACAAGAGATAAACACAGCTTGACTGAAAAGTCACTTTTTAAAAAGATTTATTAAGGTTTAAACTATTTGAATAATATATACTAGAAGTAAGACAGTTGGCGGATCTATGGGGAATATTGGATCGTAACTTTTAACAGATAAAATTGAATGAAATTAATGAAAGGCATACTTTGTATAAGTGTTTCCAGATTTTTCGCACACTAAATTTACATGTTATAGGCAAACGTAATACATTTTTGTATTATAATTTCTACGTTTTACATGCACTGTTTGAAGCGACTCGCAACGCTAGGTGTGTTTCATGCAGGGTAAACTCTGTAATACTTGTATTAGCGATACAGCGCAACCACATAACCGACAGCACAACTCACGACTAGTTTCCAAAGTTATTAACGCGTTGCGAGGAGGCAGCAGGCTACGTCTTTCTTTACGGGACCTTTAGCTGCTTCAGAGGATAGGACGGTTCTGAGACGTTCGGAATGTGTAATTATTTGTTGTTTATAACTTCCATATATTTGCTGTTTGCTAATCACGTCTGCATTATAAATATATTTTCATGAATTACTTTATTTGTATCTTTATAAAATTCCGATTTGACTATGAAACCCTTATTCTTTAATATGTATTTGCCATTTTAAACAATGAATGCATTTGGCCACTATTTAACGAAATTGTTAATAATCTACTTTATGAGTTGATTTTTTTATTAAAAACTATTTAACTATTATTTTGTATTAAAATACATCAACTCATCAAATTTTTATAAATATTATCGGTGTTGTAAAACCGTAATTTTGAAACAAATGATTTTTTCGTGCTTCCCAGATCCCTTCTCGNCGGGTTTTGAGCTGTCTCTTATACACATCTAGATGTGTATAAGAGACAGGAGTAAGACAATTAAGAAATGTATACAAAGATAGTTAATTATGCCCCCGTTTGACAGTTGAGGAGTCGAGCCAAAATAGGAGATGGAATTTGTAATAGTGAATCCCGGTATGACGTAGATCGAAGCGGAGTAGTCACATAATGTGAAATAAATAATTGAAAAATATGTACAGTTAGACCAATATTTCTTACATGTACCATCGCGCATGAGATAGAAATATCACACTTTCAGTCATGCGAAAAGCTGACGAGTCTGGAATCGAATCCGNGTAGTCACATAATGTGAAATAAATAATTGAAAAATATGTACAGTTAGACCAATATTTCTTACATGTAACATCGCGCATGAGATAGAAATATCACAATTTCAGTCATGTGAAAAACTGACGAGTCTGGAATCGAATCCGGCTTTTCCCTCAGTTTCATTCCTGGCTCGTCATCATTCTCTCGCTGAAGTTAGCAAAGTCTGAACGGCAGTTGATTGAATTCGAATGTAACTAATCATATTTTAAAGAATTTGATATTTTTAAGTCAATTATTTACCAAAGTTACTGGAAGATACTGGACGCTCATTTTACATTTTCATTTTATGTTTATATTCTTACTTGTCAAAAATAAATATCTCATTTAGAGCAAATTCGAAGGTATTTGGGAAGTGCTCCTTGCGATCTGCTTCTTAATACGTGCCTGATATCATTGCATAAGTTACAACTAAGATACTTAATTACAGATTCTTGGATGGGGCTTGTCAGAAAGATTCGCCTCTAGCAGTTGGCAGGTCATACATTTTACATAAGACTTCAACACAACATCACAAAGTCATATTGTGACTTTCCAGTCCCGGTTATTAATAACCTAACATTCGGTATAATATTTTCATTATCGTTAGTATAACAGGAATAGTAGTATTGGTATGACTAGGAATAGTACAAAATTATATCCCATTATTCATGTGTATTGTTTAAGATATGTAAATACGTTCATAATTTTTTTTTCCAAGTATGACAATATTTGTGACAATACCTATCCATTAAATTTGAGAAAATAAATTCATTCGCATAAATTACTATGGCTAATGCATAAAAGAATCATTATTTCATACTAATCTTACGAATCAATTCTGAATTGCTTGCTTGCGAATGATTTTTGACGTTGTTTCATGTTGCATTTCTGCGTATTTAAAATAATGAACCAGTGATATTTCCCTCGTTTATTGGATATGATTTTGTGATGCCGTCAGTCAGACTCATCAGAGAATGATGTAACAATAATAGAAACCCCGAAGGCATAATCTCTGACGCGCTCCCGCTTGTATCTAATAGCTAATATCTTTAAAAATCCATTCTTATGCAAAAGGATAAACAACAGGCAATTATGGAAAAAGCGAAGAAAACTTTTAATGTCAGTCTGTAAGTGCCATTCTTCCTTATATAAATAAGATATTCCCTTCTCTAACTTGAAGGGATACTTGAATTGACGATCCGTACATTATGACGCACTACTCGATTGAAAATGTTACTATATTTCGTGTTACTTTCCTTTTATTAAAGTAAAAACAAAGATTTATTTATTCAATATCTCTTATCCGTAAAATACTACCATTATGTAGCTATAATGATCCATTGTTTCTCACACGTATCTACTCTACTGAATGTGTAAAACTATTTTTTTTCTAAAGTAAGTGGTAAAAATTACAAAGAAAACTAAGTGAACCATCAACATGTGTTTCAATACAGTAAAGATGTTGGTAATAAAAAGTGTTTTCTTTCGACGGAATAATAAACATGCTGCTCTTTGATGTTTTATTCCTCTTTAAAACATGCGATACCAATCAAGAAAAGACCATGCAAAAATGTTTATCAATGGATCATTTATAAGCTTGTCAGAAAAAGTATGTTAGAAAAGACTAAATTACTTAGCAGTAGTTTCAAGGATAACATAAAATAATTTATACAAAGGCTTGCATCGAAAGTCAAATACGCCAAAAAACATAATTTGAGATCTCAAGTACCCGAAGAAATATTTTTTTATCTCTGAAGAAGAACCGAAACTCAAAGTTGATAAATACACCGGATAAAACTGTTTTTGAAGTATTCGAAAACGAGGTGAATAATTAAATATATCTACTTCTAGAAATGAGTACTATTCAGTATAAAACGTTCTTTATACATAGACTTTGTAATAATAAAACATAGATAATCCTTGTATTATTTTAGAAATACATTTATGAAAATTGTATTCCTGTGATAGTTGGAGAGTACGAATATTTTATACAAGTTCTTCACCTCAGTTTATTACACAACGGCTGATGCATCGTTTAGTTACATCATTTGATATTTTGTTTTATTAAGTTACTACCATTCAAAATCAATAATGTATGATACGTTTTCATAAAGTGTTATCTTTTTCCGAATGACTCTCGTTCTTCGTTCACCATTTCTTAAATTGCCATGTAAAGACGTTGATTGGTTAATAATTAAAATGTGTGTAAAGTAATTTAATGAGGATATCCGAATTCCAAAGTACCATGCAAAATATGAAAGGCAGTGTGGAAGAACTTGAACATTCCTGACAATAACATGAAGTAGATATTTTAGTATAATCGTTTTTCAGGTTCAATATTCTAACTATAAAAAACTTGATACTTTCCACGATCGACAACAGGGCTATTTACAGCTCGTGCTGGAATTAGTTTGTGACTGGTTATTTTCTTCTGAAACAATAATAACGGTACATAATTTGAATAACATGGGACGTGATGAATATATTTTTAGTTTTTCACCTAAAGAACTTAATTTTCAATACGCACAAAAACTTAATATAATAAAAAGTGAGATAAATTTACAACTATTTCACCAATTAATAAAGAATGACATTATTTTCGATAATATTTTCAGATCATTTATCGAAATTCGTATTTCGTGTAAAATAGAAATTCATCCACAATTTTCTGTCACATAACTTAGGAAATGTGTCTAAAAACATTGAAATAACCAAAGTAAAATTATGAGAGATAATGAAAGTTACTTTCCGTAAAGATTTTTATGCGTTCTATGTCTCCTCCAGAAAATATCTTCGAACAAAAATTATTTTAACGTTTAAACAAGGAAGCATTTATACGTGTATATTAAATAATTCAATAACAATAATAAGAATTTATCACTAAAAAGACCCCAAATGTGTTCAGACGTTATATTAATAACTCTTTGAATTGAAATAATATATTAAAAATAAGAAAAGAATTGATTTTCACAGTAATGTTAAAATGTTTCATACAACAATATGTATTTTTTTCTACAAATTTACGCTTTTGTGAGAGAATGATTTAAGCACTTTTCATCCCTTTTTTATCACTTTGAGTTAATTAATTCGGCACACGGAAAATGTGCCTCCTTTGCACCCTTTAATGTGTCCCTGATGCACACTCGTCTGTAAATAAGAAAAAAATATCTAAAAATTAACTTTCCTCTTAAAAATCATTACTCGCATCCCAAAGTTTCAGGGTTTCTGGGGAGGATTAAGTCCATAGAATCTTGACAATCTTGGAAAATCTTGGTTGTAACCGAATTGGGAATTATCATGAGGGAAAAAAAGTCTTGTCTCCCAACAAAGAATGATCTTGGAAGTGAACTTAATGTTATTTAAATTTTCGTGATCTAAGACGAAGAGAATCTCCCGACGAACGTAATATTATTTTAGTTGTGACATTTGCGTTCCGGCTTCCAGCACGAGGTGAAATGAGCTCCAAAAGTGTCGACCGTTGGACGTCATGCCATCTACGTCAAGCAATCTGTACTGCATATCCGCATCGCGAAGATAGTTGCAGAGGCAACAAATGGAAGCAAAGACTAACTTCTCGCCATTCCTCCCCGGCAGAGAGCTCTGCTGGGGCGGACGCCGAGTCACAACACACTTACGCGTCTTCTCACGATCACCTGAAACCTGCGCTCGCTTGGGGTGGGGGAGGGTGCCACTCACCCACCCACATGCTGAGCGCCAGGCGAAGGGGAAGGTGATGGGGAAGGAGGGATACAAAAGACGAGATGCGTCGGAGCCCTAGAAGGTTTCAGTCTTCTGGCTTCCGCCTCAGGACAGCTAAATGCTTCTTCCGACATCTATGTCTGGGAAGGTTGCAGCATCGAAGTTTGATGTGGTATCATTTGGGAGTTTCATAAAATTATTGATTTTGCGACGTATCAGTTGGTAGAGTCTACAAAAATGACCTGAAGCGCATGAAATTCAAAGTACACTTTTCTTCAATGTCTTGAAAATGCAATGCATTATTACAGGGTCTAATAGCTAAATTGTTTGTCAATATATCGTATAATAATATCATATTCTTTTTTTTTTCTGTTCGATACATATAATTTTTAGTACCTAATTTGGATAATTTCTCGTACATAAAGGGGTGAAGGCAACGTCTGGATCAAGGGATTTTATCACTTCCGTGAATTAACTTGAATTTTCCGTAAATTTTATCACTTCAGTTCAATTTACATGTAGAACGAACTTTTCCTTTCTCTTCCCCAGAGACCAAGTGGGTGCAGCAGTTTGATGGCAACGGAGCAAATTCCCTCTCATGCCGAGAATACGTAATGAGCTGAATCAAAAGAAAGTGAACAGCGGAGTGTCTTCCTATTTTCACTGCCCTAACATATCACCTAACAGTTCATCCGCTTGGTTTCATCAACACATCTAATACAATGCGAATTTTCTACTGTATTCACGTCGCTAAATGAACATTTATAATAATTATTTACCTCTGATGACACTCCTCTAGATTAATACACTTAAGAATACTGACATTTGAAATTAGAGAAATTCTCGTCGACAGCTGAATCTCAAGTCCTTTCCAAACGTTGTCGATGTGAAGATAATGCATATTAGGTTTACACTGTACACGTCTCAAATAGTGTAAACTAAGGAAGTGGAGGAGGGAGAAAATGGTCGACGGAAGTTGCTTAGAAGTAGTATTAGTAGTAGTATTTTCGTTCCTACTCAGCTAAATAGTTAAAAACGCGATGATGCGGTCTATTCGGACTCAATGAGATGTTTCTTAATCTAGATAAATGCCGACCTTATGCTTCCCTAAGATTTCTCTTTCGAAATTCCCCTCATTTTGAACTTAAAATAGAGCAGGAGAGTAATTGCTTTAAATTGACCACATAAAATTCAGACATTAACGTGATATCACCAAGATTTTTGAGTGTATAATGTGTATCACGTTTAAATATCAGTGTAACTAAGCTTCGTACGAAAGAAGANTTTAAATATCAGTGTAACTAAGCTTTGCACGCGTTGCTCTTTCAATATTTGGCGACTTTAGATGACTTCAAACCCACCATGCTAATCCTTTGTGACAGAAATCCGATTGAAGAGACTGATCACATGTCAGAACCTCAGATTACGTACACAGACATAAAGGAAGTTTAGCGGGTTTTGAGATTGACACGTTTTGAGGATCACATTCCTACGATTTGTCAGTTTTTATCTAGAACCAATTTGTGGGAATAAATCAGAGTAGAATGAATCTCAAAGCACAAAGTTTCGAGGTCACACTTTTTTCCGTGGAAAAAAAAAAAAAATTCTCCCGCGATTACTGGTTTAAGTAGAGAGATGTGAATCGTCCTCAGAAAGTGTAATTATTGTCATGATCGCGTCTCATCGCAATGGAGGGAAGAAGAGGGTGCGTGAGGTTCGCTGTGGACAGAGAGAGAGGGGGAGGTACGCACGTGCTGGAGCGCGCATGAGTCGCTCTCCGACGACGAAGACGACGCTGATCGCGACGCGGAGCTGCACAGACGCTGCGGCCCTCCAGCGCCCTTCGCTTGCGCTCGAGCCAGTTCGCGTTGCTCCCGCTCCCGGCGTTCGTTGCGCTGCAAAGGAAACAAACACACTGATTCACGACTCTTTCTCTCTCTTACAGCGGCAAATGAATGCGGTCCAAACGAAGAGATAAGAGTTATATGTCATTGAATAGGAGAAACATGTTTAAAACTGAGATGCTGTAATAATGAGAAAGAACCCCTGGTAATGGCTATGTGCTGCAGTAATAAATTACGAGATATATATTTAATATAAAATAAATATTAATAATAATAGATCCTCTTCATCCTCCTATAACTTCTTCTAAACTCTCTGTATGAATCCTTCCCTTCTCACCCCGATCTCTATCCGTAATATTCTCCGGAGGATTATAAATTTTTGGAGTTTGGGGTAACTCGGATTTGCACTTTTGACACAAAGGGAATGAAATATCTCCCACATATTACTACAATCTCTCGTCAAAAAATATAAGGATTTTTGGGCCTGAACAATCCTAAAAGTTTAGGTATGAATAAAATTCTCCCTCGATTTCAATCATGGCCTACTGACTCAATTCACTAACCCTTTAAGTGTCGTGAATCCTTCCCAATTTTATATTTTTTTCTTCTCCTCTTATGATCTTTCACCACATTACTTTTCCCTTCTTCCCGAGGAGCCTCTTTCATTCCNCTCTCTCTCTCTCAGACACACGTTTCCTTCAAAATACTTCACAGAGTTTCCGCACGAGCCATTCATAATGCAGAAGACGCTGCACAATTTAATCGATTTAACGATTTAACAATCTAGTCGATGTTTCGCGTTATAATAGCGTGGTGAATAATGTATTGAGATATAATTTTAAAACACACCGACAATTATAGATGTGCATTCGAAGAATAAAGCGACATCTACTGCAGTAGATATCACTAATATGAATATTGGCTGACGTAGATTTATTTCTATTCCTAAGATTAAGGTAAAACAATTGCAAGCCATTGCGTATAAAAATAAAGATTTTGTTCTCATTATTTAGCATTCCCCAAAAATGTAACACTTTTAGTCCTTTTTGACGGAACCCAAGAAACTCTCTAGTTCCAAAACTATGGAGAGACATCTTTTGAAGGTTATTATTGACATTCCCCTTTAGCTTAACTTACAAACTATCTAATACTTTATTTCGCTGTACATAATATATTAGTACATACATTTTGTTGTTTCAAAATAATGTTAATTATTAACGCAAAAATATAATTCTCGGTGACGTATTTAATTGGAACGAATAAAATTGTGTAATCTCAGAAATTACGCGTAAAACGTTCGGTAATAATAAGAAATGTAAAATAAAAAAACGTGATTCTGGAAATTCAAAATTATGATCTAGCGAATTCTTTTTTATGCATCGATTGCACACGAAACGCAATGTGCATGGCAAGCAGCTGTGACAGCAACTGCTAGAGATTATTGAGTACGTAGCTGCGACACGAACATCTTCCATGAATATTGGAGGTTGTGGAAGATAAATCACTGTTATGTCTCGGCCGGAGCCACGACAGCAGGGAGATACGAGATGGCATTGTAATATCCCAAAACGGACCAAAATGCTTGTGTCATTATCCCGAAAATAATTGAGTTATGTAATAATTGAGCGGTGTGTGTTACATTTAAATAAATAAATAATTTGTCTTTAAAAATGCAGTTGAAAACCAGCGCAGGACAAGAAACTAATTTACTCTCTGGAAGCAAGCAAGGGACCATTCTGACACAGAGTCCCTTGCTTGCTAGGGACAACTTTTTTACAACAACTTTTTCTGAAGAGATTTTGAAAATATTTGTTTGATATTCTTCTTTCTATTTCCTTAAGCGCGATGCATACCGATGAAACGCGCTTCATGAAATGTGAAACCAATCTTGTTAAAATACATTGGGACGTGCACACCGCGTGTTTCAATAAATACACCTGTAAGGAAACGCGTAAAAATTGTTTCATTACATTGCGTTTCATGCAACGCGGCAATTGTATTAGAATCAAGTGAGAAATGTCGAGTCCAAATAAAGCTATAAATAACTAAAACATTGTTTATGTTTCAAAAATGTAGGCTCATATAAAATGTGTTTATTGTTTGTACCAATGTCTAACTATAAAATCATATACAAGATCAGCGATCGCCAACCAGTGGTTGCCGGATTCCTGGTAGTCCACTGTAAATTCAGGTGGTCCGCTGAAAATTCTAGGTGTTCATTTCAACTTTTATGAATTATAAAACACAAAATGATGTTACACTGAACGAGGTTTCATGAAACGCGTTTCATCGGTAAGCACAGCGCCTTAGTTCGTGTGTTTTACTTCGCCAGGTTATGACTAATTCTTGAAACGAAGAAATGTTCATCGTTATAGAACCACTCAATCTCTTCGCCTAAATTGTGAGGATGCGGCGGACTTAGAAGAAAACGGAACGCGGGATAATAAATATAGAAAATCACGTACTCTCGAGTTTTTTGGTGATACTAGCAAGTTATCTTTTGCTTTGTATCGACTCGCTTTCGAGTATTAATTGGAAAGTTTTTAAAATTTTAATTATTCAACAGTAGTAAAAAACCAGACACACAATTTCAAGGTATAAGAGTAAATTTTTAAACGGATCGAAAGATGACGTAAAAAATATGATACGACCACTTTCATTTTGTTCAAATGTAGTACCCGTTTCGAAAAATAAATTTACCTTAGAAGAAGTAGTTTGTTATGCAATGGTACTTGAATTGTCGGTCTTATTATTGTTATTAGATGTTTTGAGAATAATTGAATGAATTGAGATATAATTATTAAAATAATCTTTCATTGTGTGACGTTGTAAAAACTCAAACACTCCTAGTAGGACACATGCAACATATATGAGCAGCTTCGCTTGTTAAAGGCCCAGTGACGCGTTTACCTCAGCGGAGAAGCCCTCGACCAGAATGGCGACGAGTAGGTTGAAGAGCACGTAATTGCCGAAAGTCATCAGGGCCACGAAGTAGAGTGCAGCCCAGTGGGACGTCTTCTCCATGCCGTTGAAGAGCACCACGTTCCAGTCCTCTTGGGTGAGGATCTGTGCCACAAGCGTTGAGCGCTGGCCCCTGCCCGTCCACTGGCCCACTCTCTTTCTCCCCCTCAGTCACCATCACCGCCCCCGTGCCACCCGGTACATCAATCTTTTTATCCCTACTTTTTTATTATTATTTTCACATTCAACTCATTGAAACAGCAGCTTCGTCCAGTACTTATGCGAAAGAAGGTGGTCAAATGAACCAAAATATGATTAAAATATTTCAACCGCTCTGTTTCTTACTTCATGCTGAATAGCATGTTATTATAAGTATCAAAAAACTGACTTATTTTTAGTTTTTTACTGAATTAATTTATATTTTAACTATTAAACGCGCAGTTAAAGATCTAAAAAAGAGAGCATTCCCAGTGAATAGGTCTAAAGAAGCAAAGTTGAATTTATTTGCATCAATTTTAGTTAAACGTGGACAACCTGCGTGACAAGATTGGCCAGAATTCCAAGGTAAACTTTCACTTTAAATTATACGTATTTCTTTAAGTCAATAGAGGCGTTTGATAACTCAGGAAGTAATATACAATTTTGATGAGAAAATTAAAATGAAAAATATGTTTTATAAATACGTTGCTACAACAAGAGTCTAATAAAATAAATGTTTTATATGAGAAGACATGAACATACTTGTAATCTAAAAACTGATACTGACAAATTAAGTTCTATGTAACCGTATGATAACACCAACCATAAGACTACTCGTAACCAGTAAAATGTAAAAAAAAAAAGAAAATGTTATATTATAATGTTAGATATATTGTACTAATAAAATTTTCAGATTTTCCCCCCAATTGTATTATGATTAAAAATTTAGGTAGACGAAAACTTATGGCTTTAATTTTTAATTATATATAATCGTTCTTTTTATCAATAAATTTTTGAGATGTCTAATTTTGTATATATTGTAATTACTATGTTGATGATACTGTATAATATAAACTACTTTGTGTAATGAACACCTCAGTTTGTTTTGGTATTGCATCTGAGCAATATGCTTAGTGGGATGCTGCAGTATTTTGTTACACAATGTTTTGTGATGGAGGATGATGCATTGTATTTGCTGAGAGGTTTGTTGTATCTCAGTCTATTTTATTACTCTTATTAGCTGTACGCCCCATAGAGTATAAAAATAATTTCGTGGGTTTACTTTTATTCGTGCCTATTTTGTGGTTGCTATATTTTATTCTTTTATTTAAATTTAGTAATAAATCTTGATGTACGTTATTACAGTAATGATGAAGATTTAATAACAATCGAAACGTTGGTAATCTGACCAATGAGTAAATGAACAAGCGCTAATCATATCTTAAATATTTAAATAAAAAAATGATTCGCGGGTAATTGAAATTATATTGCAATTATGTTATCTTATAAAAAGTATTTGAGCATTATTTCCAAGAAATTGATAAGGAATTCTTCATCCCACCCTCCGATATATTATATGCGAATCATTAATATGAGAGATAGAAATTTATTGGTTGTAAATTCAATTCTCTATGTTCTAAGTGAATGCGTTCTAAGTGAAAGACACTCGTTCGGTTTAAGTAGATGGAAACTTGAACGCGCAAGTAGACGGCGAACGTAATCTCCACTTCTACTGATAGAAAAGCAAGTCCTTTTACGTGATGGGGAAATACAACATAATTTTATTTCTATTTTAAAATGTACTTTAATATGATATTATTAAAGAGAAAGGAAAATTTTGAAAACAAGTTATAATTCGCATTCAATTTTCGTTAGCTTGAGTTACGAAAAATAACTGTATACTTCAATTTCACTGACAAACAGCACTGAAAGCAGAGTTCTGTTATACAATGGATAATTATCTACTAAAGAATGTTTATGATCATGCAATAATCAGATATAACTATTTTAATGTGTTAATTACTCATTTTAGGAAACGTTTAGAGAGTTAACTAATACATGACCAACCCGCTTTAAAAATAGTAAAAGCGTCTATAACTGTAGTTATTTGTATTAAATACAAATCATTTGATTGGAAAAAGTTATATGAAAATAATTTGTCAGTATTTTGAGTAATCTATTTAAAAAACAGGCCATACTTTGTTTATTTTCAAACTGATCAATGAAGTTTTAAGCTCAGTCATGATTATCCTACAAGTAACATATCACTCTCCGTTTTCTCAACGCCCATCTATCCAGTGGTCTTGGACTCACTGATTTTTAGTTTAATCTGATTTAATACATTTACTGACCGGAACAAATAGCAATCAATGATTTACTGTAATTTTAAGTATTCCAGTGACACGTCAGAAAAACGGAAAGTGATATAGGACCTTAGATGAGTTAGTGGAATAGCCAGATTTCTTCTTGAAAAATGTTTCTCTGTTCAATAGAAGAAACAGAGCGAAGACATCTTGCATGTCGGCGACCGGGTTCAGCATCTGTGGCGGCGGCGGTGGCGGCGAGGGCGGAGGCAAGGAGGCGAGGAATGACTACGCGAGACATGCAGCGCCAGGGGAAAGCAGCGGATGTATTTACAATTAAATATTATACACGTTCATGGAACGGTTCCTTAGCTCCACAAGCAAAGGAACCCTTCAATGTTTAATGGAATGAATTTATAGACAATTGAGGGAGGAAATAAGCGATTCTGATGCAAAATTATTTGCGAAGGAGCATCCATTTTGTTTGATGAGACCAAGTAATCACCACAATGAGGGAAGCCACCACAATAAAAGGCTGTACACACGTTCAATATGAGAAGATCTTCCTGTCATTTCATAATTTTTTTTAAATATGAGAGGAATGCGAACATTAATAGATGTATTTTTTTAAAGTTTCATTTATTAAAAATAATGAAAATTGTTGTATGAATTATAATATTAATAACATTCTTAAATACACGAAAGCAACACGTGTTACACAGAGGGCGAAACTAACATCCACCTGCCACACCCAAAGACTCACAACTGAAACTAAGCTTCATTAAAATCAAAGTGCTTTCTTATTATCAAGACCGAACAGTCACACCACAAGGACTACAAGGAAGAAAAAACCCGTGTAAGGTGGTTTCAGTGGTTACTGACAATCACATAATTTACTGTTGAGAAAAAAAATAGCTTGTCTCAATAAATTTGACAATTAATAGTAAGTTGCCAAAATTAATATTAAAATGGAGACTAGCCGCATGACGTATTTCGTAAATTATATTTACTAATTTCATACTCAATTACTTTAAAAAATGTTTAGTGTGTTGTAAGACGAGAGGTTTATATATATATATATATATNATGACGAGCCCTAAAGCCCCACGAAAAAAAAAAAAATATTCACACACCTTACTTCTTTGTGTACTGAAATGTTCTGAAAAGTGCTTTAATGTGAGTGAAAGGCAATATGACTCGAACTTCCAAATTTCTGGTTATCTTATTTAGTTGCAGTCTCCCCAAATAAGGTAACAGTATTGGTGCTCTTAAAGGTTTCCTCTGCCAAAGATGCAATGTCACAGAATGGAAACAACGTTACGCCAAAGAACTTCAGAATAACTGTTTCCCTTGCTTTTAATATTTTTGTTAAAAACAAATGAGAGAAGTGTATAAACTGAGTATTGGTTCGATTAGGGAGATGTCCGATGATTGTGACTCCACTACAGGTTTTTCATCGAGTATTTTAATTGATTTAGAATGAATTGGAGAAATTCATGTCTCAAAAGAAATTCCTAGCTTCTAGATCAGCGAGGAACAATCCACGTTCAAGGTGGTCTTCAATTGCCGATTATGACCATACTTAAGTGAAATCACAAATTTGTTCCTTGACTTTTCGATTTTGAAAGTCGCACAAAAATTTAAAGAATTTGTCTGATGTTGACAGATTGTTCATTATAAGTAATAAAAGATTTTGTCATTCTGTCCTTATTTATTAATGCAAAAGGCTTTTTCGGTAGCATGGCGACCATCTTCATCGCTGAGCCCTTTGGAAGCGGTGGCTAAAAGCCTACTAAATGTGTACAAAACGTTATTGTTTCTTTAATTCTTTTGATTTCTACGATTCTATGTGATTATGTTGTCGAAAAATGTTTTGGATTGTAAGTCGAATTTATTTCAAACATATGGTACACTTTCCTCGGTATAGAGTAATATTATATCATTCACAGAAAATCTCGAAATTTTGACGAATCTTCTCATTTACCAACTCGAAAAGCCTATGCATAAGAACACTTTCACTTTCGTCTACAAAATTTTGCAAACTCGTACAAAATCAAAAATTGAAAGTTTTTATGAAATTTGGACTACTACCTCGAAAAGGTAAAAATGGAATACGTTTTCAACTGGAATACTATAAAAACAATCACTTTTTTATATACTTTTTGACTCTAAATTTGCTCGTGAAGTAAATGATTCTGTAATAATTGCATTTTACAGATACGAGTATTGTTTCAAGTAATGACAAAACGTATTAGCAGTTCAGTTATTGACAGCCCTTTCTTCTATTCCGGTGAATGGATGTTCCTCCGCGGGATCTGTCGAGACGGAGGATGCGAGTGCGCGCGCGCCTTATTCTCACCTGGAAGACGGTGACGGTGGCCCAGAGGATATTGTTAAAGTGCTTCCTGTCGCATACGCAGCGCGGGTCGCGCTCCACGATCTCACGGCAGTCGCAGCGCCGGGAGCCGTCTGAGAGCATGCAAAACTTACCGCCAAACAGGTACATCCCTAAGATACTGCAAGAGACAGAAACACAGGCGCTAGAGGCGGCGGGCAGGGCACGGCGAGGGCTGATACGGGGCAGGGCGGGGCAAGGCGGGGCGGGGCGGGGCGAGGCGAGAGAACGGAGCGAGATGAAGCGGTGAACGACCGGACTGCGGGTGGAAGGGTGAGGCGGGGTTCCCAAGGGCGCAGGTGTGTGTCACATGTTAAAAGTTCATATATCCTAACAGTTTAGTTCACATGAAATGATGAGCTTTCACTTAGAATGTGCTGAATTGTTATTGAAGTATATGGAGTCAATAGAAAGTTGTGGGTCACTCGTATTCCACTTCGGAACTTCATTTCATGTCACAGACTCACAGTCTCCGAAAGGTACAAAACATTCGGAAATATTAAAAAAAAGTTAACTGCATTAAAGATTAACATTTCAAAAGATAGTTCCCTTGGCTCGTAGAGGTGCAAGAATGCGGTGATCGTCACATGATATACAACACCAATTTACTAAAAAAAATAGTTAAAAAAATACTCCCAAAATGTAGTGTTCAAACCTATGCTAAGGAATATTTATAACGCTTGTATAAGCTCCATGAAAGTATTAAAAGCGTGTATAAATCATTTGTGGGAACTATAGAATCCATTTTCAAAATGAATTCCTAAATGTCTAACATCCATTCAAACATGATATACTGAAGGATACTTGTACGTTGACATGCAAGTAAATTTGATGAGTAATTTTTCTCTAATCTGTTTTGATTACTATAAACATCGATTTGACTCATCTAATATTGATGTTAGCTTCTAAATTTAAATCCATTACTGAAATAAAATTGAAGTTGTCAAGGCAAACTCAATACGTTAGTGTTTATTGGCTACTTTTCCTTAATTTCGTACCAAAATACGTTCACGCGATTTTAAAGAATGATATGACATGTGTATTCATGAACTTTAAAATAGTCACTGTATTTCTATGATTGTCTTCGCATTAAACCAAATGTGCCTTGTCTTATACGAGTTTGCTTTTTCTTGTTGTTAATGAGCCAATTATTACGATAATAATTGATTGTGCATAATAAAAACATTCCAAATTCGTCGTAAAATTCTTGACCCTATCTCATTATACATGTGTTCTATCTCAAACCACTTCTATTCACTTTGAGAATTTGCCAATGACGATTATTATATTTCAGTTTCAATTGTGTAAGTCAACCTTTCTTCTTTTTATAAAGGGAACACTTTCTTCGACACATTCTTGCAATGTGTAACTTCTTGGTAAAACCGTTCTACTCGTGGACGCTGCAGCACTAAATATAGCCATCAAAATTAGAAGAGCATTATTCTTTGGGTTTTGTAAGTTAAGATACAAATCGTTACTCACCAACATTTTGGTAACTTTATTGTGTCTACAGGAGGGTTTTTAACATAGTTCCTTTCTTTCGATATTGATGTTTTGTGATGCGTTCGAAACTTGTATTTGCATCGCCTCGTGGAAATGTCGTACAATGTGTTGAAGTTACAATAAAGTTGCTGTAGCGGTTTCTACAAATTCGTGTTTTAAATGACCTAACCTCAATAATACTCATCTCTTTCCATTTTATTTACTGGTATACGTCTTCATTTGAATTTTAACCATGCAATGCTTTAAGAAAGAATTGTATTGTGAACACTGAAACATCAATGAAATTCCTTAGTTTATCATCTGCGTAAATGTTAATATCTGAGAAACGTGTTAATAAGGACCAAAATATCCACATTTCCTGGTTAATTTCATATGATATTGCTGATACAGGCATTTGAAACGGAGAATATTCAAGGCAGTCTTCGTTCCCTGTCTTTTATTTATGTTTCGTGGAAATAAATATTCGTGAAATACACAAATTCTCGTTAAGAAATGAAAGATTACTTCTGTTCTATGTATATCTCATCCATGTAATTCATGTTTACTAAACTGAAAATATAGTGTTCACCTCATTCATTTCAGAATTAAAAATAATGAAATAAAACGATGAAAGATGAGATATGTAATTCAATATTCGAAGTGCTCTTGCTAAGTTCAGTAACAATAGATCGCCTGTATCTATTTATTATATATAAATTTTTGTAATGTCGTACAAATTTCAGATATGACAAATCTTAGCTTCAAGTATTATTTCTTTCACAATTTCATAGTGAATAATTCAGTGTAGATTCCCTCGGTATCTCTAGTACAATATGGAGGAGGATACCCTCACTATTATTTACTGAAAGGAACTAATTATTTCGTCATCGAATTTAGCGGTAGAGTTCACAAGACCTTTTATTTCCTGCTTGTATAACTTTTTAAAGTATGTACTGGTTTAAATTTTAGATTGCCATCAGTTGTTTGAATTATTGTGGTTTTTGAGATTATACCATATTCTGTTACGATTTTGCACCAATTTCGAATAGCTTGGAAATAACATTCTTGGAGAAAGAGGCAGTTCAGTTGGCGAAGCACTGGGTCGCAGGTGTTTTAGTAATAGTAGGGCAAAATTGGTATGTGTAATGACTGCAGCAATTCAGCTGCTCCTCACTTAACTTTTTGAAATTGAATTTAGATTTGTGTAATTTCCATGTTATGTTTTATGTCGCGCGGATGTGAGACTGCATCAGTTTGTTGTAATTACTTTAAATTTGTTATTATGTTTGTGATGTTTCATTTAATTTCTGAAAAAGAAAACGCGAATATGAATGTATTTTTTAACATTTATAGAGATAAATGGTTTCTGTTTTGGTTATGTATTCTATTGGTTTCACAAATTTATTTCAGTAATAAGCGCAATTAGATGTGACCTTATTATCCATCATGATAACACCTAGATGGAAATATTATGACCATAATTTGGGGTCTTTTAATTTTTCATGATTCGACCTACTATACTGACTTTCCAAATCTTTTCCGCCTCAGTATTTCAAGATCTTTCCGCGGTTCCGTGATTCAGAATGTTAGTGTTCCTTACAGGGTGTAAACATCCGCAAAGAAAGGATTTAACGAAAATAAGCCCCTAAGGGAGTGAAATGGGGGATGGAAATTTGTATGTATGTATGTTACCCAACAAAAGGAATGCTAGGAGCAATTTCAACCAAACTTGATACGCAGATGACTATCTGGCAACAAGATTCTTTAGGGTAAGACATCCCTGGCCTCCCTATGGAAGGGGTGGGAAGGGGGTGAAATATAAAAATAATCGAAATGTCCGACATTAGAGTTGAAACCATAGTTTTTGATGCCGTTAAGATGTATAAGGACGCCCCCAATACATCGTAAGTTCCAATCAGTCCAACATTGGAGTTGATATATCCCCAGGTTCACTTGGAATAGGGGTGGGGACGGTAAGGAGATAAAAATAGTTCGAAACGACCGACATTGGTGCCGATTACATAATTTTTACGGTATCAGAAGAGAAGAGTGACACTCTCTACGTCGCTTATGTCCTCGATCACTTCCTATGATGGAATATACTCCCTCTGGATAGCGGATGAGAAGAGAATGAATTCATTTTTTTTTCAATTTATTTTGGCCTAGGGTCTTTTAGACCGCATTGTCTTTAACCTGGTCATTACAAGTCTCGTATGTTTTATCTATTCTTTATCTTATTTTAATCCATTGTCGTGTCTCTTTGTTATTGGTTTCACAAATTTCAATTCCCTACCACGAGGAAGTGGATACTCATCTACTATTTCGAGTAATTTCGCTTTTTAATGCGCCACATATTATTCCTAATTTTGTCACACATTCTTTGAAAGGAATGAAATAAAAAATAACAAAAAAACGGATACTAGTGTTGAGATCATACTTTGCGGAGTCTGAGGAATTACGAGTAGTAGTGTCATTCCCGAAGACGGCCAAGTCTACAATTAGCCCGTATACATCCGCAGGATCTTTAGGGGAGGGAGAACCTTGTTCAAATTATTGAACATGACAGATACGTGAGATTTTGACGTCGCTGAGTTATCTTAGACATCTTGATAAAGTGTAAATCTAAATTCAGCCATCATGAAAAAAATATACCCGTAGCACTCTTTGGGTGGGGGATGGGAATGACGTAACGAGTAGCAATAATCGATAATGATCGAAACTGGATACACCACTTTTGGGACCGCGGAAATAAATAGGATCATCCTCTTTGTATACGTCCAAGATTAACCTCCACACATCTGTAGCACCACTAGGGTGGGCGATGACATGTAAGTTTATCGAATATGACGTAATGTCAAATTCTCTTTTTTCCGCGTAGCTGAGATGGTGTCGCCCCTAATATCGTTCAAGTCTAAATTTAGCCCCAACGAAGAAAGACATCCTTTACACACCTTAAGGGGGAGTGGTAAGGGCATGAAGGAAAACATAATATGAAATGACCGATTTGCATCGGATCCACTATTATCTATGTTTTTATGATGTATAATTATACTGCCAATACCACTATGTTCAAGTAGAGATGACATCGGAGCACGATACCCTTAGAGCTGGTTATGGGAATGGCTATATGTAAAAAAAAAACAAACCAAAATGACCGATAATAGGGTTGTAACCATAGTTTCCGGGGTTATTGAGACGAACAATCACACAACCAATGCCGCTGTGTAACCGTCCAGACCATAGGAGAAGCAGAACACCCTTAGAGGCGGGGATTGGGAAGTGTCTGACAAAAAAATTGTCGAAACTGGACGATATTAATGTCTAATCTCCAGCTTTCATGGTAGCTGGGTGGAATAGACACACTTCGATGTTATATCAGAGTTGATCCACCATGGGGGGGGGAGGGGAATTTAACACTTCTAGAAGTCCTATAGGGGGAGTGGGAAGGGAGTGTCATGTGAAAATATTTAATCGAAAAAGACGGATACTTGGGCTCAATCCATAGATTTCGGGACCTTTCTACTGTCTAGGGACGACGCCATTAAAGTACAATTTCAGTACCTACAGGGGGTTATATACCCCTAACTCTCCCACAGGTTTTTGGTTATTTTTTGATTGATTTGTTTCTCACACGGACAACTTTTAGGTTTTTTCAAGAGTTAACCAAAGATTTATTTATTGTTGTATCTCCTGGAGGTCATACAAAAAACATATACAATCAACTTTGGTATTAAATTTCTATTATTATTATATATTTGTAAATTTGAGATTCTATGCATTTGTTTAAAAAACAAGTAAAATTATTTTGATTTAACAACAAGGAGAGATTGTTTTTCTTCCTGAGTAAAAGGAAATAGGTAAAACAAGAAACCCGAATACCGCCGGGTAAGCAGCTAGTAAAACAATATTCCTTATTCCGAAAAAGTTGTAATATCTAAAAAACCTTAGCCTTCCATTCAGTGCACATGGTCACAAATCTTCGTCCTTCCTGCATTTTACAGCCACTTTGGATTTCACGAAATAGAATTTAAATGCCGTCAGATAGAGAATGTAAAAGAATAAAAGATATAATTCTTGAAAGTTTGTTCGAAGAATGTTTGAAGATTTGGACTCGACCAGAAAGTCTGTTTATTAGGTTGTTTTTCTCTTAAAGCAGTGGGTTCAAAAACCTTTTCGATCAACGTACCCCTTTCGTCAACGCTCTCGTGCAATCTACAAACACGGTGTTGACAACGGATTCAGGGATGAGATGAAGGATTTCCTGTCGACAACAATCAAATGTTTAAAACAGTTCAATGCAACGACAAAACGGGATTCCCATATTTCCCATAAAATTATGAAGTACTTGGAAAAAGAGAGAAAAATGTGTATGGATCACTTGTAAAACCTCTATGCAGAAGACTTTTTGCCAGCCATCAAAATGCCCACGGGTGTTCACCAGTCGTCGTCTTTAAGTATTTCGGAATCAAGCTTTAACACGAGTTATTAATTTTAAATAATAACGCGGAAGAAGATTCTTATAAAATACAGTATACTATAAAACTTAATTCTATTACTTTAATTTTTTTTATCCATAGAAAATTTATTGTCGTTTAATGGCAAAGAAATAATTTGTAGTTCTGACTTGCAATAAACCGTAATCAAAATCGTGACGTGAAACATATTTATCAGCTTCATTATAATAGTTTACGATCATTAGATAACACAGATATATTGTTTATCCCTAGTACTAAAAAATTAATAATTTCTTAATTGGGTAATTTCAAATCAGCGATGGAATTCGGTGAGTAAAGCATAAACGTCATAGCACATACTCAGTTTTTTTACGTACATGAAATGTTCCAAGAACCACGTGTAACATGTTACTTATCATTGCCTTCTCTCCATTTTGAGAATGAGTGGCATGAGTCTCCATGTAGCTATCATTGCTCACCCTCCGTCCTGAAGCAGGTACCGGCTCTCTACTTCCGTTGATTTTGAAACTAATTTTAATCATTATCTTCAAGTGAGCGTGATAAATTAAAACAATTGTTTCACATTTTTCCTAGTGTGAATTTTAAGACTGTGGGTTCCGAGACACAGCCATTAAAATTGGTGGTATTGATTTGATGTTATTGGCATTCTCAAAAATATGTAAGTTGTCTCGCCAATCGTGCTCTTATTCACCGAATAAACTTTGGTTCAACTTTCGGGTACATATTACTCATTTTCATTATCTATAAATTCTGATTTTTATCAATTCAACTTTATATTGATAAAGCCAATGAAGATAATAAAATTGGTGAGAAAGAGTGCCACGTCTGTTATTCTTCAAGCAATGATATGCTGATGAGTTTACTCCATGATAAGGAAGGAGGGAGGTGTACTGTAATAGGTGTACTTGATATAAAATATTTTGTTACGAAGTCACCTACATAATAGGTCACATTCAATCTGGAAAGACCGTTTTGGTTTTCACTGGGTACTTCTCAACTCAGTGACTGAAACATTAGGCAAAAAGGCGTTGTCTATCATATCAAACTTTTCAAGACCCGGTTCCAGATGTGGTGTTAAATTTTTTCTAATTTTTATTCGAACAGAAACTACAAATCACTCCAAGTTTTCGGAATGTGAATGCTACCGAATATTAAAGTACTCATCGTGTATTTATAGATTAACATTATTAACTGAAAGGATCTCGCAAACATCTCGTGTCTACTTGTAAGAGAATATATCTCAAGACACAGATGTTGGTTGAAAACGCAGATGGTAAGTGAAAACACTTTCATTGGTTCTGGTGCTGGAGCCGCGAAATACTATCATGAAAGGGAAAATGAGAAGGCGGCGGTACTAGATGCTTTGCCACTCACGGATTCGCTTTATGGCGTTGAGAACACGCCACCGGGGACAGCGTCTCACGCCAGTAGTTGAGACGAGTTTACGACGCGGCGGATGTTCTCAGAGGCGCCGGCGCCTGAAGCCATTTATAGCCCTGCAGCCACAACCTCCTTCTCCTCACTCCTTCAGACCTCATCTCGGGATACAGCGAGGTGACCAACTCCGACTGCAGCGGCCGCCATATAGCACTTCGCTTGCCAATAAATTTTAGAGATTTTATTGCATGGCAAGGTGTATAAGACGGTAATTCGTAAAGTTCTATATGCTTTAAGTAATTCATCGGAACAATTTATGGGATGATTAGCACTCAATTCAAAAAATTAGAAGCGATTTGTCAATAGATTTTTGATAGGTGTACGATAGAAAGAAAGATTGTCTTGTCTTTCAGAATTTATCTTAACTTATTAATTGTAATTTACTGAATTATAACTATTTATTTGTGGTTAAACACCATCGAATTGCTACTAAATAAAGTTAATATTAATTTTTTGGATTTATTCTGATTCGGGGGAAGATTGTTTATCAAAAAATGGTCCCAAACATTTTCTTTTAATAAATGCCAGCAACCTTCCAATCTAACAAAACAATTCATTAGTCTACCATTGTCATTCAACTTGCGATTTTTTATTTAATTTGTGATAGTTTCGATGCTCATTTTATTGATAATATCCGGATTCCCGCTGAATGTGTTCGAAATACTTGACCCAACGAAAGCGTTTCCATAATTCGCTGCGCATGTTGTATTACAACATATAAATAAGAAAAAAATGTTCAAGTTCGTTAGGGTAAATTTTATTAGACATATATGAAGCCTTTTTTCTTACCTCGTATGAAGTAAAATAGGGTACTGATCCGATGTCGTTCAAGAAACCATTCTCCTTTTGATCATCGATAGAATCATTTAACAAAACCTAAGATAAAACCTATGAAAATATAAGTTATCCCTTTCCAAACTATTCAATTTGCTCGAATATCTGTGCATGATGTTTCTTAGTGCCAGCACATAAATGTACATTTCTTTTATTCATTTTTTCTGTCGTTATTTTTTCTGTTGATTTATAAAATTTTGTAAAAGTGTTTTAATGCCGTCATAATCATTCTGAAACTTTTACTTCTCAATTGTACTAAAAAAAAGAAATTCTTCTTAAATTATATAAAAAACAAGTATATTTTCATGAAATGGATAGTTACAACAGAGAGAGCAAAATAGCATCACTTTACAAAGAGTTAACTGCTACTCGTGTAAGAAATTTTCGCAAGCGCATTTCGAAGGCAGTGTAAAAGGCGACAACTTAACGACTACGATGATGGGGAGACTTTACTGGAGCTGCGAATGACTTCTAGAAACCCGAAGAAAGCGTAGATTAAAGTAGAACTCTCCATCTTTCCTCAAAGGCTTTCAATGGAGTCGTAAAAAGAATATTCGAAATTATCTCCGCTCAAAGAGAAGTAGCCTCTGTGTTTAGACTCTTTTTGTCCCCTAGCATATGTAAACTCTTTGAACTTAAAGAGCCCGGAGCTCAGAATTATAGTGTGCCGCTTCCTACTTACCGATTAACTTAGTGGTATGAAATGATATTAAAATCCCAGTTAGTATTTTGCCAAGTAGTTCTTCACGATCAATACATTCGTATCTCAAGTAATATTGGTTATATCAAGAACAGCCAGGATATATTTGAAGTACTTGAATACAAATTCGTATTCCATTCTATTCTATTGAAATTTGTAGGTTTCTTTTCGCATTTTTCTTTTGTATTGGTAGAAATATGTTCATCATTCTCCCAATCAGGAGTGTTTACCTGTATGTTCATCCGTATGCAAATTGCATTGCAGGAAATAGAAAAGTTATTGTGACGTCATGAGATACACAGAAAAAGAGTATATCCCAATTACAAGATTTAGTAAACAATATTTGAAGTTTTATTTTTATCTTTGAGTTCTTTCAGGAAAAAAGGAAATGGTCACATGCAAACTGTGGGACTACATCGCGAATCTTTGAGGATATGTGGAATATGACGATTGGTAAAGATATGGAGAAATCTCGAATTTCGCTGGATGATTACAATACTCTTTAAAAAATTACGTAAACACGATTTGTAAAAAAATTCAGAAAAAAATAACTGCGAACATTTTCTATATGAGGAGACAGGAATGGTTTATCTCCACACAAATGTAGCAATTGCTACCTGATAAATGTGAACTCAGGAAGTACGAATTGATGCTGTATTCGCACGTATTCTTTTTCAGTCTGCACCATTATCGAGGTTTTGTGATCCGACTCATTGATAATCGATTCTCGGATCTGGTATTGGTCATGCCACTGCGCATGCATGATTGCACTTCGTGGTGATCACGAAATATTGGATATAGGTGGAGAGGGGGTATGTAAGCCCTGATCTAAGTGAGCCAAACTCCGGAATAAGGAAGTGTATGTCGTAAATTACGAACGACACTCAATTCTGAGACAGAGGACGTGCTGAGGAAGCAGCGACATTTCCCACTCTAAGTTGTTAAACTATTCAGATTCGTCGATGTTAAGTTTATATCATAAATGTCATTAATTATTTTTACAAATTTGAGGGAATTTCAGTATTATGGAGAGACTCGATGCGTAACTTTTGTAAGATAATTTCGGTGCATGTGAGTTATCACGATGCATACCTTTTGTGAGTGGTAAAAACTCAGGGGATTACAATAATTAATGCTCCCGTGATTGTTTATGAGCGTCTGAAATATTTCTATTGTACTCATAAAATTTCTTAACCAGAAAATTACGTAGTAGTGCGTTTCGATTGCGGTCTACTGAGCACGTTGTCATAATAAGTGTACTTCGTTTAAGTAATTTTAATTTGATGTTAATTAAATTGTATATTTATTGCTGATTGCATTTAAAACTAAATAATTCACAATTTAATGTGATATTTTGTTCTGGTTACAAAGAACACGTGGGTTGAAATATTAAGGGTTCATTTGTAAAATGTCATGGTAATGTATTTGTAAATATTTATTTAATTCTGTCCGTAATTATTTGCAAAGAATGTTTTGATTTGAGTTCAATGAGTGATGTAATATTTCATGTCACGTGAGAACTTTACAAAGATTATGAGGGTGTCAATGTGGGTCAATGAACTACCCAGCGCCGTTGTACTTATTCCATAGAAATTTTTAGGATCACACCAGCTATGAACGAGGCGATTCGCGGAGATTGAGCTAGTCAAGGTCATTTCCTTACGTATTGTGACCGACGCCTGGAGTTGCTTCGCTGCCGGACTTTCGAGTCGTGATAAACTCGAACCACTTGTGGCGTTCTGAACTTCACTGTGCTACGTGAAAACTGTTATTATGAATAAAGAATTATTTAATTTAAAAAGACAAGACAAGTAAAACTTAGAAGAAAGAAGACAGGGACATTTTATGTCTTTTTTTGCACAGGTACTTTTAATCCTTTCAGAATAATTATTTTTGTCAAAGAAATATTGTTAAAGAATTTACATTCATTTGAATTAGAATACTTCAAATTCTATTTTTCATGCCTACAGTTTTTGACAATGAATTTCAATTTGTTAATGTTATAATTATCTGGTTAAGAACACCTAATTCATACTTTCTGGTTGTCAGATATGTATCATGTTTTAGAATCTTATGGGTGTTCACTAGCTGGAAATGTTCAGAAGTTAGATTTTTTCGTTTTACAATACAGAGGAAATATCATATCACGATTCCATATGTTATTGATTAATTTTTGAAACACATGTCCAAGAAGAGGACATAAGTCTTTCTTGATTTATTTAATTACTAGCTGATTACCCGGCGTTGCCTGGGATTTCTCTTTTACACTAATCTTCTTTTGCTTAGGAAAAGATGNCTAATCTTCTTTTGCTCAGGAAAAAATGAAATCGATCTATATTGTAAGATCAAAATACTTTTACTTCCTGGTTTTTAAAAACATATACATATTCCTAATTTTTCAAATTCACATAAACGTCACGAATGACGCAGCTGCACCATTTCATTAAAATTCTTGTAAAATCTAAACTATTCTTAGAAATTTTAATTTCTATTATTTTTTCCTTCGTAATATACTCTCTTAAGTTTATTTTAACACTTCTATTTCTAACATCGTTTTATCGATAATTTTTGTAGACAGACATGTGCTGTCGCGGACTTTTTGTATGAGTTTTTGAGGCAAACAATATTGCCATTCATAGTTATCACTTATCTCAAAGTTTAGACGGCGTAAACGAATATTCCTCTCTTTTTTTCTCGATTTCATCAACATTTATTGTCAAAATCATTTTCTAAGTTTCGTTTCACACATTTTTATAATAAAAGTTAGTCTATGTTCATCGTGAACATCTTATCTATATCCTTCCCAAATTTCATCCCGATCGGTTCTGTGGTTTAGTCGTGATTAAGTAACAAACAGACATGCTTTCGCGTTACGCATTTATAAATTAGTAAGGATAATTTCAAGATATGGATAACCTCATCATAAGTATCTTATGCGGGATATAAATTATTTAATACTTGTTTTTTATATGCAATTGCAATGTAAAAATGTTGTTCCTTGCGGTCTTCTTCTACTACATTATAAATCATATTTTTGATTCCTCGTGAGATGTCGGAGATGAGTTCTTAAAATGTCATCTAATAAACAATGCCGCGTAGTGATAAACATTATTTCACAGTTTATGCAATAGTCAATAGTATGAATATATCAGAGGAAAGACCCATTAATGTAAGAAATTTTATAACTAAATATTCATTGAATCCAGGAAAGTCCTATTTAATTTAGCTCTTAGCTTGTAGTACTGAACTATAAGATAATATGATTGTTTTCACCTTCTGTTAGTCATTTTACACAAATCAGATCCATGTGAAGTAGAAATACCACAGTACGTACACAGTGTTTGGGGATATAGAAGAGGAAGCTGAATTACATGTTGTATATTTTTAGTAAGAGATTGTACCGAACAGCACCCATTTAATTCTCGCGTTGTTCAGTTCTGAATAGTTAGTTGTCCACATAACCACGAGTTTATTTGAATGTCTTGTAATAGCTTTATTCCTTGTAATTACCTTATATGATTACAAGGATGATTGAGAATGTGGACAAAGTTACGAAATTATAGTTATCGCTGCTGTGGGTAAAAGGAGACCGCCCTCGGGTGGTTGCGTCCATCTCCTTTACTCCAGCCTTTCCACATTCTCGTCCTGTAAGTTTTGAGCGTGAAAATGATTTGAACTCCATCCAATTAGTTTATGTCTCGGTTGATATTAATTCTGAATTTTTTAAAGCCGAAAGCGAGAGCCAACAAGATTTATCACTCTAAATGATTAGAGATTCGTTAAATAACACTGCAATTCATGCACTATTACTGATCTGTAATTGAACCGGTAGAGCTGATTGGGTAGAACAATGAGGTATTGGCGAGCGTTCGAATTCCAGAGAGGTCACGGGTATTTCGAAACCATACGTCTATTGCTCAGCCCACTCAACCAGCTTCTCATAGAGCATTTGTTCGCAATGCTGGCAACGTTGAACACAGTTCAAGAAATTGCAGAGCACTGACCTTCATTTAGGCCACATTTTGGGATCTCTGAAGCCTCAAAATGTAAGTTCAGTTACGTATAAATAAAATAAAAGACATTGATTTGCATGGGACATTGTATGCTGACAGAAAACTATTGAATAGTTGTATGTTAGGGTAATAATCGGTTTTATTCTAGCTTTAAACGAGATATTAATAAATATCAGAAAAGTCAGTGAGTAGTAGTTTCCTTTTAAAGGCAAAAATCATTACACTCCTCAATGTGTATATTATTAACAACAATAAATTATATGTATAAAAATACATTTTAACATGAGCCCCAAAACAACGTAGGTATTCGCAGAATTTAGGGATCGTCTTCACCTCGGAACAAACGTGTATGACGCTATTCAATTGATGTTGAGCTCTATGCAAAAATCTACCTCTCCTTGATTGAGATTGCAAACCGGTTCGTTTTTCAGCAGTTCAGCGTTGTACCCACTGATTGCCTCTGATTAGAAACACGTTTTCTCCAATTATTTACCTTTTATTCCCGAATCAGTATTTAGATTAATCTTCTTTGGACAAAAGTATTTAAACATGTGTACATCGTAATTATTAAACTCATGAGCACTAGTGACAATAATCAAATTTTTATCAAGATATAGGTGTATGTTTTTTCTGGAGGACTTCAGTCACTTCAGAATCGACGAGGAAGCAGCAAACTCGACTTGGACAGAAAATATCCTAAGAAAGAGAACTTTAAGAGGGGAAGTAAAAGTAGAGACAGGGGAATATTTGAAATATATTCTATAGGATATTTCATCTACTTGTGAGGGTGCCTGTTAGTACAACTCTTCGTTCTCTACAGGATAATGAATTTCGTATAGGCTTAAAAGAAATGCATCATATCTAGAATAGACTTGGAATTTTAGTTTCTAAAGGTTAAAAGCCCAGCACGAAGACATTCTTTCCTATCCTAAAGCTAAAAATGTAATACTAATATATATATATATATNCAAATGCACATAGTAATCCAGTGGTACTAATCCACCAGACGGCAATTATAGGTTGATTGTTTCAGGAGACATTTTGTTCTACAAAAATAACGTGTAAAGACGTTGTTGGAAATGTTAGTGAGTAGAATTTAATTTTTTGATAAGTAAATGACAGTTTCAACAAATCAGTATAATTTTACTCATTTATTAACTACCAAAACAAAATTAGATAAAACTAATTATATATCTTTCCATGCTGCTAAACACACCGTAGAATTTCATTTGCAAATTAAGCCTAAGCACTCAATTTGAATTTTCATATGGTTATTGCACCAAATAATTGTAAATAATAGGCATAAAAGCGTATTTACTTTCAAAATTAATAAGAAAACAAAATAATGAAAATAAACTACAGTATGAGTAGACGTTCATCTTAAAACCGTGGTAAATGTTAAGCTGTTTCCTGGTGCGTTGCGTGTGTATGAATGATTGCTTTCTGACCCAGGTGCAATTCCAAGAGGTCTGATGGACGCTCACTTCCGCTTAAAGATACGGCCACAGAGCTAGGGACTAGGGAGTACCAAAAACTCTTCTGCTCTGTAGCCGAGCATCTTTGGCGGAGGAAGCTCGACGACTCGAGGAAAGCACCTTAGCCATGTACCAGCATGTGGCGGTTGCGTTTTTATCTCGCGGATGATTTCGATAGAAACCACGGGATGTGAGCTTTACGTTGCTTGAGGATTGTTCTAGATTATCTATTGGGACATTTTTATTGGCAATACCAAGCAATATCGGAGCTTCATAGAAAAACAATGACTACTTTTCGGCTTGAAAACATGAGATCTCTACATTAAAAAGTTTCTGGAATATTTCGTGGTTAGGTTGAATTAAATTTAAATTCGTCATTTCAAATAGCAATCCCTCCGCACTCACACGTTCATTTTCACTAGACTTAAGAACTCTTAGTTTGTTTAGTCCTTGACTGATTAATTTTTCAATCGTTTCATGTGGTTAAGTGAGCGTGTGAGTGCGGCGGACGCTGCCTTTGAGCGTGCGACCGTCACGTCGTCCGCGGCCACACATCCGTGGTTTCCACGCCCGAGGGGCGCCATGTGGAACCCCGAGGGAAGGAATGCGTAAGCGGGCGGCGACCCCGCCCAAAGCGCAGCCACCCCGCGAGGCGGAGGGGGTGTTTCCACCGCATAGCGGGATGCCGCGTTGGCGAGGCCGTCGCTGCAGCCACTCTACGCTACGCTATCTGCTACGCTACGCTACCAGGCTCGTGCGAACGGCGGGCGGCGGCCGGGGCCTACCGCTCGCCGGAAAATCACTCACACACTTTTATTTAAGTCAGGGCACACGTTTTAGGTTTATCTTGACTATTTAGCAGCTCAGTCTTTTATGCACACAGGTTAACTGGACGTCCTCGAGTTAGCGTCTCCAGGCGGTTTAGAGTTGATTTAGCCGGACGGTTTTAGGGGCGGGGACGACGAGAAGGGCGGCGACGCCGCGGGCGGTGCTCTGCCGGAGGCAGCGGATTCGAACTGTTCGGACAGACAGAGAAAGAGAGAGGCAGACAGAGAGAGATAGGCAGATCGAGAGTCAGATAGAGCAACCAGATATAGCAGAGACAGAGAGACAGAGGCGTGGCGGGGAGAGTGTGGCCGAGTGCTCATGCGCGCGAGTGCGTGTCGCCGCGGTCCATTCGCATCGTCATGGGATCGGAGTGCTGCGGTCGAGCGCAGGCTCACGGCTGCCACTGAGCATTCCCGCTACGGCTACTGTTAGAGTGGCTGGGCGAAGAGCGAGAGAGCGAGCGGCAAGCGGATGTCCCGTGGGGCAGCGGGAGAGGCGACGTGCAGAGTAGGTGGGCGACATGCACGAGGGCGCCATCTCGGACAGGAGGGGCCAAGGGCATGCCAGCGAGAGACATGCGTCCGCGAGGGCGGCGTGCAGGGTGGCGGCAACGGCGGCAACCAAACACTTGCGAGAGAGAATGCCATACTTTACCTTGCACATCGCGAAAGTCATCATCGGCACTGTTCTACAGCCCGGAGCGCAGGCACAGAACAAACAAACAGTTGGGGTGGAATGGGGTGGGGGGCGGGCGGCAGGNATCAGGCGGGGGCGGCGCGCAAGGGGTGGGTGGTGGGTTGAGGGGAGCGGGGCGGCGGGCGCCCGGTAACTACCTGGAACACGGTCACGAGCGCCCATAGCAACGAGTCAAAATTCTTGCGGTCGCACTGCTCACTCCCGTCCGCAGAGTCATAATCGCAGAATTTGCAACCGAAGAGGTTCATGCCCAGAATACTACAACACAGAGAGCAACCACAGGCGATTAGGGTGAGGGCGCGGCGCGCGGGCGCCGGCGGGGGCCGGCGAAGGGTGGTGGTGGTTTCCTGGGCTGTCGGGGTGGGCAAGGTGGTCGGATGGCGGAGCGGCGCATCTGAGACGTGCGTCTCCGCGGGAAAGAAGAGAAGAAGAGAGACAGACAGCGCAGGCAGAGAGACAGAGCAAGGTGGTCGAGGGGCTGCTGGCTGCGAAACGTTCGTCCAGGGGAACATTGCTTCAGTGCTCATTGAACAAGCTCAGGCAGAGACAGAGACAGACAGAGAGAAGGTCTGCGAGCCTTCAGAGTGTAAGAAAGGAAAGGGTGGGCACACATTTTCTCAAATATTAATGAAGTTAATATTCTTTTTATGGAAACGTTAGTATCATCAATGCAAAAGTATGCTTTTTGATAACGTATGCGCTTTAATAATGGAGCTCAGGTGATGTAGTGACTAAGCGAGCACTTGAGCCCCAGAATCGAAGCCGGAGCACGGCACGAGAGGACACAGCCAGCAGCGGGCCGCGGGGCTGAGGGGGGACTGAGGAGGCGTTTAGCTCTTCATTTTACTGCGGAGGTTGCTTTAGCGTCGCGGTGGCGTTGGCGGCGTTGGCGGCTGCGATGTCGGGACGCGACTGCGGCGTTGGCAGAGGCGATGGCGGGGCGCGCGAGGCGGGCGTGGCGAAAGGAGACAGTGAGGGGCAGCCTACCTGAAGATGAAGATGAAGAGGATGAGCAGCGAGAAGAAGACGGCCACGTTGTCCATGGTGCGCAGCATGACGAAGAGTTGTCTGCGCAGGTTTGGCATGAAGCGCACCAACTTGAGGATGCGCAGCAGGCGGAAGGTGCGCAGCACACTCAGTCCCGACCCCGCGGACGCCCCGGGGCTCTTGGGCGAAGCCGTCAGGTACAGCTGCGCCATCTCCACCACACTGCGCCAGTGGCGCCCGTCAGCCCACGTTTGCCCTTGGGTCGCGCAGCTCCCACACCTCCCACAGCGCCCAGCGTTTCGGCATCATCTCATCTAAACTACTCGTACTCAATATGTATCGTTGCTAATACTTGAAATGAATGAAACTTCTGGAATTCTTTGCTTCTCCCGAGAATTATCATCTGCACAATGTTATTGCTTATTCAAAAGATATTTACATTTATTTGCAGTGGCTTGAAGTCATGTGCAGTCTCAGGCAAAATTATTGGAACTGGTCGCTTAGGTGATGTTTATGTTCTATAAAATTGTATCGAATCATCAGTGTGTTCTGTTGTCATGTTTTTAATTCCGTTTATAGTTTTCTTTTTTATAAAGTTTCCCGTATCGCTCTTTAATCTAGAATGTTTGTCAGGGAATACACAACACGAACTTCAATTTAAAATCTTGTATACTGTGATGTGTGAAAATGCTATTAAATTGATCACATACACTTGTAATATATGCGGGTTTATGTTTTATGAAACTTTTTAAATATTTTGTTACTTTTCCTGTGGTTTAAAGATTAATTTGATTTTTTGGAGAAATTGAAAGTTAAAGTCTGAGCTTCCTGTGCTAACGGGTTTCTGTCTAGGTTTCGCATGAAGAATAACCTATGAGACGTTAAATTCACATTTGTCGTACATTTCAAGTATTTTCATCTCTGAGTGGAGGATGCTGCCAATTATAGGTCTCACACAAGAATTAAACAGGTATCTTTGCTAACAATCATGAGAGATATATTCTGCAATTCATCTTCAGATATGAACTGGAATGCGCTCTTCACGTCGCATGAATTTTCAGTTTCAAAAATTATACTTGCAAAACCCTTTCATGATCAAATTTATTGGTTCTTTGTTGAATGTTTTTGCACTTGACTGTGGTTAGTGTTTGTTAATATTTTTGTCTAGTCAAAACCCTTTTCTCATTTTGTAAAGCTGACATTTCATGAATATTTCACTGTATTAAAAACGGATTATTAAATGTTGCGAGACTTCATGACTTTCCCCAGCTGTTACTGTAAAAATTCATTCATCCGTATGGCACTATGAATGTTTGAGTGGCACATTTTAAAAGAAAAGTCAGTAATAAATTGACATTTCTTCCAACTCAGAGCTTCTTATAGACATCATGACAGTGACTCTTATATTTTGCCTGAGGATGCACTATTATTTATTCGGGTCAAATTAATTGAAGAGTAACATGACATAAGATGATATGCTGAAGTTTCATAAAGCCGTGGAATTAAAACTACGTTAACTTATTTTGTTTTACTAGTGAAACAAACCAATTTGGACGCAATAAAATATTTCCGATGACGTAAATAACTTTCCGTGGTACGCAGATTTAATTTACATCTTCACTATCCCCACAAACTACGTCTTGTTTAAAAATACATATATATGTTAAAACATTTGTTTTATAGCCGAAACATTGAACTCTGGAAGGGGCTTACATGGCGATCTCGAAAATGAAAAGTTATTGAGTCTTATCTGAAGATTCTTTACTAACATAGACACCCAAAGAAAAACAGAAATAATCCATGCCACGACAAACAAGATTTGTAATCTATGAATCCATTTACTCACTTCTACTAGAATTCTACTCTATTTCACGACATCAAAGTAGCGTAACACCAACTATCAATAGTTACACAATGAATGAGTATGATATATAAGACAAGTATAGCAAGACAAGAGATCTCATCAAGAACAAATGGTACATGATTTTCATTTTACAGTGCACAAACGTTCGACAAATACGGAAACAATGGTATAGTATTCGTTGTATTAACTTTTCTTTACATAGTTTATATTTTATTTTTACTCCTTCGTCGATGTAATATGCTTACTCAAAAGATTCGACATTTCTTTTTGTTGAGAATCCAGTCTAGTACATGAAATATCAATAGTTTGTAATTTACCTCATCGTAGTCGAACGCTTTTAAAAGGAAAAAATAAAAAAGGAAACTACTGTTTTGAAAATTGAGCTAAAATATTTCTTCAGTAAATAAAATTAGCTTCACAGTGTTAACTTCTGACAATCTGAACATACCATGTACCGAAACGTGACAAATTTAATTCACCCATAATTGTTTTACACGAATTTCTCCTATATTAAAAACATTTATCATTATCATTTGAATAAAGACAAATGACCCAGATCTTGAAACTTTTTTGCCCTGCAAATTAATTTGTTTTATTATATTTTCTCATACTCTTTGAGATCAACGAGTCAACATTTTATAGAACATTAAGTGAGTAAAGTGACTAAATGGACCACTTACAAGAAAATATTTTAGATAAGTATTTTTACTATCCCGAAAGAACACATTGCCCATTTTATTTGGACTTATTTCATATTTTCGAGCATTTTTATTTTTTATAGGCATACATTTATGAGAAATCTGAAGGAGCATTTAACTTAGTAATGTCAAGGATGTTTAAAAGAGTTTTGAAATAATTTTTAACTGTATAATTGTTATTTTCTCCATTTAATATTTTTTTCTTATATTTAACATTTTCTTACAAAGTTAGAAAGTGGAGACAGGTATCTTATTTACAGTAATTACATTTGTTTCCACTTACAAGAAAATGTGTTGATTTGAAACTCATGTTAATTTTATCATTGTAATTTTAAATACAACAAATAATATACTGTTGTTTTCATATTTTCTAAACATCGACACACAGAAGAATCAATACGCTCTAATACTACTACGTACTAATACTACGGAAAACGACAATGAGGCAAGATTTGCGTAGTTTGGTGGCAATAGACAGTTGACATCCATGATGCAATTTCTATGATCATTCAGGATTTGCTCGCCGAGGCATGGGGGGAGCACGGAAATATTTTGGAAAGTATACGGTGAATTAAGTGAAACTGATTTCATAAAACGAGAAGTGAATGTAAGAGTCAATATGCAGAGATAGGAAGTCTCCTCTGAAGACGATCGCCCCCGGAGATGAGTGGCTCATCAGCTGCAACTGAGCGGGAAGACTCAGGACTCGGATACTCGCAGAGGGAGGAGGGAAGGTCTCCCCATCTGCAGAGCCACAAGACACGATCGTCCAAGGAAGGGGGTCCAAAGGATGGAAAGGGTTCGGAGCAATCCAAAGGGTCCGTAGGGGTCGAAGTGTTTTTGTAGACGTCCACCGGCGCCGCGAACAGCAGGGCCATCTTCCACTCGCAGCCCTAACGAAGGGCGTGGGGATGGAGGAGGTGGCGCCTCGGCGGGGTGGGGGCAAGGGAAGGGCCTCGGAAGCGAGGGATGTCTGCCTGTCTCAGGAAGGGCGCAAGGCGCGGTACCTCAGTACGACGATGACGCCGTCGAAGACGTTGAAGCCATTGGCCACGTAGCCGAACGGCCCTTCGGCCACCACCTTGAGCAGCATCTCCACGGCGAACACGGCGGAGAACACCACGTTGCTGTACTCCACCGTCACCGTCAGCTCCTCGGGCTACGCACGCGTCGCGCAGCGCCCGTCAGCACCGTCAGCAACATGTGCACAGGGTACGAGACTCCGGGCCATGGATTCAGCGATATGGAGTAGCAAAACATTATTAACTCTTCTCTAATACGAAATGCTAGAAAGTACAAGAAATTATTGTCAAGTCAAGGTGACTGGATAGGAAACATACTCTGCTAGACGTGTAGGTGTGCAGATACCTGTCCCTCTACAGCGGAGTATCGTTCCCGTCTTCCTCGTTAACTACCTCGTTAAATACCTGAGATACTTCCCCATCATCCTCTGTATCCTAAGAAGCATCGCGCTAAAATACAGGATTATTGTAAATGATATACATTTTAAAGTACTGGAATAGTTATTATTAAACGTATTGTCCTAAAAATGAAGGACAACTCAAACATTTTAATTTTACTCCATTGCAAACATTCTATATGACTTTGTCGAGTCACGTGGAAGAGTCCAGGTGAAAGTGTCGTACTTACCAAACTCGTAGCATATCTGGTGTTACTAAGTGCTGAGCATTTTTGTGTGGGTTTTCGGTTAACTTTCTCATCGATGTGAATCGTGGATTCGATACTGAAGCGAGACGTGGTAAAAAATAATTGCTATATCACGTTTTTCCTTTACCGTTTCGGAAAATCAAATCGCTTTATGTAGTCCGTAAGAAGTAAAGCTTGAAGCAAAAGCAACCTGTAGGGTTTCATTTCCAAACGTTTTCTCAACGCCACACTGCTGTTGACGATATTCCCAGTTCAAGAGTCGCTTTGATACTTGGTTTCTTTGAGCTACGTACAAACGTTGAACCTGGTCAATTTTATAGTTACTAATATGTGGCATCCCTGTGATTTTGCCTTTGCAAATACGGATGATTTTATTTCGAATTGGTAATAGCACTCACGAAATCTTGTGTCCGTTGAGTTATTTTTACTGAAACGAATACGAAACGCACGTTGCACTAAAATAACAGATTCCGTTTTTGCGTATTGTAGTAACCATACACCATCGCCTGCTGAGTCACAATTACAGTAATAGCGATAATACGGCCACTACAACTTCCGTTACAGTAAGAGGAAAATATTTGAGTTTCACTTAGTGTAATTGCCAATTACCATTTAGTGTAATTGTAAACGTGAAAAGGACTTCATTATGTTACATCATTTCGAATAACCCCATACTTTGAAACTGACTAGACTGAAACCTTCCGCAAAATTTTCACCTGTCTTCTAATTGTAAATGAAAAAAAAATCACCAGAAGGATCGACTAATATGTTATTTACTGCAAGATATTATATTAGTGCTAATTCTTCTCTAGAGCCATGAAGTAAAATGAAATGCACTCAAGTTCTTAATGTTTGATTTAAGCGATATATTTCAAAGTTATTATTAAACCTATCTTTATGAACTAAACCTGTGTTTAGGAGAAGTCAATATGCTTATTGGCTTGAAAAAACTTATTGACTTGAAATTAGTCATAAACAACCAAATTTACAAAGGAATTTTCTCTAGTTGCTTCAATTTATCTTTTTAAGGAAACCAATGTATCATATTATATCACACACGTATGTATACGACAATTAGTATTTCAATTAATTCTAAGCAAAACTGACGTTTTCTATTTTGCAGTAGGAAAAATATGAAACTGTTGAGAGTAATAAATAAATAAATAAACAAACTTTATTTTAAAAAAACGCAGTTGCAAACTGAGTATGAAGAAGTGGAGGACTATGAACTAATTTACTCTCTGGAAGGAAGCAAGCGAAGGACCATCCCATCAATTCCGATCAAGGACCCTGAGGCAGAGGTGGATTTAATATTTCAGCACTCTCATAAGATGAATAATAAAAATAATTTGTTACGTGTAAAAATGTTAACAGAATACCAACAAATTTGCATTAATAAAACACCAAAAGGTTATTTCACAAGTACTTATTGTTATGAACTAAAGATTATTCGCGTAGTATTGATGATAAATCGTAAGTATTAAATAACACTGAATTCGAGATTAATTATTTCAATAGATGCAAGGGGAAACTTAATACTACGATGAAATTTTTTAAGTGATTCCTGCTGATCAGTATGCACTATTTCAATGAGTTTTATCGTTAAGGATCTGACAAGGGAATTTTCAGAGGTGACAAGTCGAATTCTACCCTGATATTTTGTTAGTAGGAAGTGTCCATAATAATAAGTATACTGGTAAAATAGTAGCTGCTAAAACGCAATGCAAGTATTTTTTAAACGTGCTAAAAATGCCCAACGAAACCACTTTTTGTATAACTCACAGACACGAGTTCTCTCTGAGATCTTGTAAAATTGTAGTCACAACAAAACGAAATGAATAAAATATAAAGAAATACTTATTCATTAATGTCGTACGTAAACATTGCACTATTTAATTTTATCAACTCTCACATAAGAGATACATAGTGCAGTTAAACAATCCTAAGAGAGAATGTGAAGGGTGTATCTGACGAGGACAACACCAGAGTGAAGAAGACATAAAAATAAAATGACTCATCTATGTCCATCTTTGTAATAGCAATGGTCCGCGATACAACCTACACGAGTGCAGGGTTATACATATATCCTTCAGAAAATACTCACGGATTTTTGACATTTTCAACAATCAAAAAAGTACACTTTCACCAAAAATATCTCGGCATGTTATGACATGTCGCCTTTGACCTGTGCGTTTGTCACAAATTCCATTTATCTGTTGGATTGTTACAACTCCTTTCAAGATGTTTGCGCAAATTGAGATGTCTACATTTTTTTCTCCAAAGATTAAGATACAATGTATTGTTTATAATCCCCCATTGTTATTTAAGAATCTCGTGCCTGTAAATGGACAAAACTTACGTTTTGTTAAAGACGAAAAGAGTATATCCCTAAAGAATCGACTAAGACTCATTTTGGGTGACTTTGAAAAGTAGATTACGTCATATTATAGTAAATTTATAACTTATGCGCTGATACATTGACGTTCATATTAAAGAAACGCCGTAAAACTTTAAAATATGTTTTATATGTATAATTTAATCCGATGTAGTCCGGTACTTCAATATAGTTTCACTCTGTTGTCCAAATATCTTATATCACTAAAATAATACGAAACCTTTTTATAATCGCTCAAACGTACACCGAATAGTCGCTAAACGTAAGTATACGTAAATAGTTTCTAGCGTAAGGCAAGGCTGTCGTGAGAGGGAGGGAATCTCGATTAATGTCACTTTACCTAACTGTCCCCTCGCTCGTCTCACAGAAATGAGTTGACGATGATCGTGTACATGAAACCCTGGCGCATCCCCACTCCACAGTCAACTCTATGCTCCGACCCTACGATGAGTCTCAACTCGATATGTGAGAGGAAAGAAAGCTGCGTCACCTGGTTGTGGTACTCGATGCCCATGCTGAGTGTGTTGATGAGAATGGCGACGAGGATGCCCTGCTGGAACCACTTGTGTTGGACGAGGCGTCGCACCGCCCTGCGGCACGCCCTCGCCGCGCGTCCGCAGCAAGTGCCCAGCGCCCGCGCTGCGCGTCGGACGCGATGCCGCCTGGCGCCGCCCGCCCCGCTGCCTCCTTCGCCATGCACCGCCCACTCGCCCTGGGCGCAGCACGAGCGCTCGGCGCAGCAGTGCGGGCAGCGACTGTCGCTCGCCAGCCAGCAGCACTCGAGGGCCGCTCCACCGCCCCCACCGCCGTCGCCCGCGCTCACACCTCCGCCTCCCGTCACGTCGCTGGCGGCGTCGCCCGCGCTGCCTCCTGCAATGCGCCAACGCGACGACACGACCACTTCAACGTAACGAGCGACAGAACAGACAATTCGGAATGGAACCTCTTGAAACTCACTTTTTACTTACAACTCATTCATGATAACTTCAGGTATGAAATAGAGTACATAGCTTGTTGATTATACGGAGCGTCTCTAGGGAAATCGAAACTGTGATATACCAAAGACAAACAAAATTCCTGTAGTTTACCACATTGAAGAAAATAGTTTTCAATATTTCCACGCGAAAGCTGATAAAAAGTTGAAGGAGATACCGTCATATATATTACTCCAACCACATCAATACTTCTTCTTGTCGCTAATGATGTAAACACTGAACGTGAAAAAGGAAAGTGATAACTTCTGTGAGGTCAAAATATTGACAGGCCAGAAATCATACCCGAGCCTTATGGATGATACAGAACTTCACCCACATATATACAGTGGTAATGAGTTTTAAGTGACCTATTTGAGTGTACCTGAGTGTACGTTACGTAGTCCATTTGACGTAAGATTCCTCAAAAACATATTCTGTGTTTAAAATTACATATGGTACTCTGAACATTTAATGAAATTGAATATGCATCCTGCCATTTCTTATCATTTCATGATCGTGTGTATATAATTCATGAATAGCGAATTTATTACGGAGTCCCTAGGAGTGTGACTGAATGCTCGTCATGCGAAGATTAACTTCAAATGATTGATTAAGAATTTCCATTGCGATGTCTAAAAAATACGACGTAGAAAATAAAATTCAAAAATATTGTTTGATCGAGAAATATTTCTCAGCATTTACAAAGATACAAATTTTCTATACACTGCACATCGCAAAACCATTGAACAAACTTTCTCATATACGTTTCTCCTTCTGCAGCATAGATTGAGAAAATAGAGAAGAAATTCTAAAATGAAAGGGTCATTTCTGGCGTGGTACTCTATATTTTGGTCGTATTCCAGTGCTCATGTCTTATGTTGGGGTGATTTATTTCGTTACTTCACAGGACTCGCTAGATGAACTTATTACTGTCTTTTATTTGAAATTTGAAAGTAAAATAAATATTCAGAATATTATTTCAAAGCATGTAGCGACATAGTCATATAAATATCGTAAAGTGTTATGTATCGTAATGTATGATAATATCGTAAGTGTCTTGCATGACACGGACTGCTTCTCTTTTGGTCGCGAATAATTTATTTATTTTGTTGGGGTGATTTATTTCGTTACTTCACAGGACTCAACTGCATTGTTCCATAACGAAATCCCCTTCAAAATAAATAAGTCAAAAATCAGGAAAAGGACGAGTTTTATTCTTATTAAATGTGAGCAAAAACTGAACTCGTAGAAAGAAAAACATATTACATATAACGTGGAAAAATATTTTGGTGCCAACAACAGCAGGGCACGTCAAATCGTCTACAATTCCTGAAAATACAATGTTCTGTGCAGTAACCTGCAGCACTCACGAATTTGAGTAGAAAATCTTCAAGTTTCACTTCACAAAGTTCAATCACTATTTTCATGTGCTGCAGTACTGACATCTAGTCGTTTGACTGATCCGAGCTCGGATGGCGAGGGATTTTGTCTCGGTTATCCGTGAGCCGGTCGTCGACAAACGTTTGACGCAGAAGTCTGCGCTTCACAGAGGTCTGCTCGGCAGGAGTTCTCTAGTCAGAATGCATTCTAGCTGTGATCAACAAAATAATTTCACCGTGGTAACCTTCTGATTCGTCGAGAGAATCCTTTGTCACTGCTCTGGAACCTTCCTAATAGCGTTCGTATTTCTTGTCAATACAACATGATTTCTTGTCTAGGAACGTGAACACATCTGTCGTTCTTTGGAGTAAACAAACGTTCGTTTGTCTTGCGTTCGATATATTTGAACACATAATGTCTTCCGTGTGATCACATGTAATATTTATGCAAGTGAGTAATAACATGCAGGGAGTGTATCATTAGGTGCGAGTGATAATATGTAGCATATAATGTTACTGCTATATGTTAAAGACTGTTATGCGAGTTAAGTGCCGTGAAGCAAGGCAAAAGTGATTTTACGAAATGCACAACCTTTCTGGAAATAGTTTGCAGAAACTGAGAAGTAGTCAATACCATTAACAGAGTGTTCTATTCTGTTTGCTATTATGCAGTGTGAAAATGAAGTCTGTTATGTGTTTGGGTGACTGAGCAGAGGTTTATCATATTGAAATCCATTGTTCATATTTTTTATTAGTTGAATGAAGTTTGTTAAAAGATAGCTCTACATTAAATTTGTAGAATTTTCGGCAATAATGAGAACTGAGTAGGGTTACAACAGAATATCAAATTGGAATAAATTTCTTGTATTTTGTTAAAGTGGTTTGCATTTCTTAAAAACATTTGCACTATTACTAGTACTATCAAGAAGACTAAAACATTAAGTATTGGACAGTACTGCGAGACAAGTAATACAATTGTAAGTGTATTCTTTTATAAGTGCATTACATTATTCTTTTCATTTGTGTATACACTATACAAGTTGAAATTTAAATAATCTTATTATCATTCAGCGTAAAATTCTTAACTGAAATTAAGCATTCGCAATGTGAAGGATTAAAATCTGCAACAAATTTCATTGAGACTGCAATTATCTTAAGCTAGTACACTCATGTTAGAAACTTGATAATTTTTGCTCTACACAACGGGTTTTCCTTGATATATTTTCCCAGAATATTTTGTTGCCAAGATTCAAATAGTTTCTTCCCGTAATATTATGCTAAAATATGTGTAGAAGTAATGGTAAATAATTATCAGATTGAAAATTCATGCTAACTTTATCCTCAATCTTGGGGAGGTTTAACTATAAACTTTTCGAAAGGTATGACGAATAAAATTATAAGAATAATAACTAAACAGGTTTCTGACCTGAGAAAGGCTTCTGACCTGCGCCTTTGGAGAGGGAGGAGAAAAAAGAGTCGAGTGCCAGCTGTCCCGTGGGCAGCGCTGCCGACAATGCCCCGGATAGAGCCAGCAACTCCTGGCACGTCATGGGCGCATCGGAAGAGAAAGCAGCAGTCGCTGGCCCTCCTCCACCTCCGCCTGCCCCCGCCGCCGAAGATGCCTCCGTCGACACCGCGGGCCACAGATTGCCGTCGCCCGTCTGCGTCATCTTCTCGCTGGAGCAAACGTTGCGCGCTGCTTCCGCATGCAGCACCACCACCTGCGCCAGATGGAAACCTCTTTCAGATCTTACTTGAAACGAAGTACATCATTTCGTTTATGAGCTGTAACATCATGAAATTAGTCGTAGCGCACTTGCATCAATTCTCTGGGAAAGACAAGAACATGTTCGTTCCAGGGAAGAATGCGTAATGGAAAGATGGATATAAATTATTTCATGACATAGCAACGGTGGTTTAAGAAAATAATATTGTTCTATTAAAACCTAATTAGCTTCTGCATCGTCAAGGGCCAGGTGAAAATTGCGCGGACCGAGACTCGAACACGGGACCTCCTGCACTGGTCGCAGGTTTGCCGTCCACTGCTCGACCCGCCTCGACTCCCATGCCCGCACTGAACTTCACCCAGCCTGTTCCGGTGAACCAGGATCACATTCAGGGGATAAGTGACCATAGGTGGCTCCCATGCTAGGAGCACTTAAACCCGGTTCGAGATCCGGTCCGTCGCAATTTTCATCTGGCCGCTGACGATGCAAACACTCCTCCACGAGTAGGTACTCGGAAGTTGTTAGCTAATTAGCTTCTGTACCTCTGCTTACTAATGGGTCTCCGGGCACTCCCACGATTATGAAAAGATAAAAAATTGTTTCGTTTCCTCTGGTATTTTTTCAATGTTTTATGTATTGTTTGTATTCCATATTTCCATCCTCAACTATAACACTATAGTTCTCGATGACGCTCCCCGGAGCTCCTCTAATAGATTGCTTCCTTCTTCTGACGTCACCCCGTTACCACGATGGATCAGACTTCATTGAACAAGACTAGTCTGCTTTCTCGCGTTTAAAACGCGCGGTTTTTATTATGACATCGGAGCCTGATATTGCTGCTCCAAAATGTCTTATGTTCATGATGTGTTCGCGATATCTGTGACAAAACGCTGGTAAAAGCGGAATAAAGTTATGTCTGTTTATCACGTAAAGAGAAACAAAATCATGAACGATTTCATGCGAGTTTCATAATACTAAAACTCAACATTTTACGCCGAATAACAAAATTGAGTCACTGGAAAAGCATCATGTTGAAGTTATATGTATCTAACGCGCGCAACATTTCAACAAACACGTGCGCAAAGTATACAATGCTATCTGAGTATCTACCAAAAATATAATAATCATTTTCAATTTCTTCCTTGCTATTTATAATATCCCTTCTTTAAGAATTATGTCTCGTTCCCAAACCAATCTTCTGCCCGCCTATTGGAATTTTGGGCTCCCTCTGACTACTCTCAAAATTTACGAGTATTTGGTCGACTTTCACCAATGAATTAAAAAAAATCTAACTCCCAACAACTTCGGGACCCTTCTCTAACGGCAAAGTTCACTAGAAATTTTTAACGGCTTCCCTCCAGAATTTCTCTCCAGCCTTTGTCAAAAATAAGCATTGAACATGTCGTGAAGCTTGTAACAGGCCACTCGCATATCGAAAGAGTATTGAGGGCACTCCTGAGGCAGAAGCTAGTGAAAGTTTTGACTGTGTAAAAGCACAGCTCACTAGGTCTCGGGGGAATAAGGACAGTGGCACGCTGCGTGAAGGCTGTTCGCCCAGCATCGCGGGGACGATCTTTCACCCCCTCTTAATCCACTGGCCCGGCAATGTTAAGAACTCCTTTATTCCACTCTTGATCCACTGACCCTGAGGTGGCCCGGATAGGAAAACCTCCGACTCCACATGCACTTCTGAACGTCCGCCGCCTCGTCGAGCGTCCTTTGAGCCTGGACCCGCCATTCTATCTGCATTCCGCGCCGTCCAAACCATGGTGACCGCTCGACTAGCTATCTGATGACGCGCCTGCACTCTGAAGGAAGCTTGTAAGTTACTTAGTGGAGTAAACCATATCGATATGACTTGGATAACCTTTCATTTATAAACCCCCACTTAGACCCCTAAGAACTGGAGCATCTCTCCTCGTACAGGAACATCTCTCTTCGGTTCGCCGGTTAAGTCAGTCTGGTGTCGCTCCCAACCGCTCGAAGTGCCAACCAGACTACAACTGATGTCAGGGTGGGGTCACGTGGTCACCTCAACCGACGTCAGGTGTAGTCACGACAAATATAATAATATTTGAAACGACCTTGTACGTACACTATTAACTATTTAAACACAACTTTTCGACGGCTGATTTCAGTGAGCATCGGGTGAATGTACATAAATAAATAATTGTTATCTTGGCAACATAGAATTACCAACAAGGAAACTAATTATACATAAAAACATTTCTAAAGAAAAAAAATTATGTTGTCACGATAAGTCATTTACTTCTGTTATTATTATGTACATTCGCCTGATGATTACAGAAGTCGGTGGTCAAAACGTTGTGTTGAAATAAAAATAATATAATTGCAAGGTCGTTACAGATATTACTATGATAGAAGACGGTATGTAGTCAAGATGCATTTAACTCTGCAACAAGTCGTCTTTTTACATCCTCCTATCACAAAATGCTCTGTTGAACTTTTTAGTTGTTAATACAGAAAATATCCAGGTTCCTTTCCACATTAGTGAAATCCACCCCTACACGTATACAAGCTGTTATTTAGACCTCTCTTTAATTATAGTCCGTTTAAATATTCACACCATTTCTTTGAATGATTTAACTTGTTTAATTATTACAACCTGTTAACTGAAATTTAAATTTAAAGGAAATTAGAGTTATTGATTACTTCTTTTGTCCTATCTTATATATTTGGCCAACAATACACAATCATATGTTTAAGATAGATTTAGAAAAATGATCCTGTACAATACATACAGTAGTTTTTCATTACTTAATAAAAACAATATTTGTGAAGGCAGCTTCATTGCCAAAATGAACTCTTCAAGAACGCGAGGATTAAAGCAATGCAAACACTTCAACAATGCGAACAAGTCTTCCATCGATTCGTTGAGGGTATATAGTCTGTGATTCTGAGAGAGATACATGAGCTGCTGAAGTGTTCGTCACTGTGTATTAAGGATATCCCTTCTTGGTGTAACTCTCGAAACTACATTTTTAACTTACAAAAATTAATACTTGTATGTTTATATGTTGAAATGTTTGTCCAGAATACAAATCAATACAATTTTATAAATATTTATCATACTTCGATAAGATGTGTGAAACGGCCCCAAACTTCCATGTTACGCTCACAGATCATTCCATGCAGTATAACTGGAGGAATGATCCGTGAGAGATTCGGTGTCTTAAGTACATAATACTTCATCTAAAATTGACATAACTACAAAATTCAAACTAATCATTAGTATTTTTTATTTATTAAGATACGTTCCGCATTCAGGTGTAATTGTTATCGAGAGTTTTATTACTCAGGCTCGTTTGATTTGTCCATTTATGTAACGAAGTCGTCTACTACATTATGCAAAGAATGGTGCTTTCTTTTACACAAATGTACAGTTTTATTCCGAACATGCTAAAATTTTAATTACTTGATTTTCAAATTTGAAGGAAGATCACTGTCTACCCGAGATTTCAAAAAATCATCCTCATCCCCCATTTTGCACCACTGAAACTTCATTTTAGCACTTTTTGATGAAATTTTACACACTTGACGATCAAAATAAATGGAAAATTACTGGTTTCAAGGCCAATTAATATTCATCTACCATGGGGTATTGTACACCTAGGAGTCGCCAACGTTAAAAAAGATGGGGTTAATATAAAAAATAATGGTAAGAGACCGGTAATAGAATAATAGCTTTTTTGGGCCGGTAGTATAATGAATACAAAGAATTCTCTTAAATTGCTGTTACCCACACCGCCAGGTAAAAGATTAATTATGTTATGTTGAATGAAAATGGGAAACGGTACCGAGATTTCCTTTTTAGTGAATTCCTTCTTAGGGCGCTGATGCGGTTATCCACTGCGCCAGGGCGCTAATGCGGTTATCCACTGCGCCATCTTTTTTTTATAACATATTCAATCTGTAAACCGGGTGGTGTGGTTAACCCCAATTTAAGAGGTTTCTCTATGTTTGCGAACTACAGAACTGGAAAATATTGGAAAGGGGTGGCGCAGTCGGTAAGCGCGTCAGCACACTAAGCTAACTGCCCCGTGTTCAAATCTCGGTCCCGTCTTCCATTTTTTCTCAACATAACATAATAATACTGAATGTAATAGACATAGGGTAGAACAATGTATTTTGCAATAAAACATAAGGTATACGAACTACATCTCCAAACTTGCTCAAAAACTTTCGATGCCAATTCTAGAAATTCTTGAAAGCAATATGAAAAGAAAAATCATCTAATGAATGTATACGTTAAGTAGCAATCCTCTTTTTCCCGTAGTTTTCTCTTATTATCGACTGTACTCCACTTTCAGTTCCTTTTTATGTCTTATTTATTATACGTGATGCGAGTAGGTGTCCCTATTGTGACCGTAGCATTGGGTCACATGAATAAAGTTATTTAAAATATTATTGAAATTGGGGTAAATTAATTAAAGTTTCGTTTCAAAACTGCAGTAATTGAATTTAATAGAGATTAAAAAACTACAATTATTTATTGTTAAGAAATCATATTGATTCTATGATGATTTGTATAATTATGTTCGGTTCTGATTCAGTTCTATTTAGCTATAATTCGGTTCGGTTTTAATTCGGACAAATCGGGTCGGGTCGGGTCGGTTCTCCAACCGAACTGAAAATGACTCCAGCCGACCAACCCGAGGCGAAAGCGATTCAATCGGTTCGGTGTTTTTTCGGTTTGGTCGTGAATCCGACCGACCTGAACCGATGTCCATCCTTATTCGCAACATTTAATTTACCTCCATATTTGGCTGAGTAATATCTCTTTAGGAACTTCATATCAAACTTTGGAATCATGTTTATTTAAAAAAAAAACTGAATACAAGGAACTAGTCACTCTATTACGGAAACTCATTCATATTCAACATGTTTTCTGGCGATTAAGTAGGTTTCACTATTGTTCTAGAAAATTTGAACACTATGGTGAGGTTGGTAATTTTGTGTTATATTTTTGAAGATTATAGATTATGATAGTTCACTCCTCCGTTGAAACTATAATTTAATATGAAATCGAAGACATGGTTATAAACACGGAAATTGCAGTTACTTTTTTGCAAACACATCCGATGAAGAATAATCATGTGAGATAGTATGTGCTTGAGATCATAAGAACTTAATGTTAAAGAATTTTCCATTATTCATCAGTAGTTAAAAATATTTTAAATAGATTTAATTAATTGATTTTTTTGCGAAGGTATGTGTGAGGTGACATACTTTGAGAGTAGTTACACTTCCAATGTGAATGTAACTCTTGTCTCGTAAATCAGTGTGTACATTGCAACATTGAGAGCAGAGAGAACACGTATCGATGATTAAAGTTAATGCAATTTCTTGTAAATTTCCATATTTCAGTTGTTCATTTATGATTCATAATGAAAATTAATGTTATTGTTAAGCAGATAACCGTATCTAATCGAAATGTGTACGATGACTTCTATTTTATTTCAATTCGTTAGAAACTATTTCTTTCTCATACCTTATTATTGATTTTTGAGAATTTGCGGTTTTGATTTACATCCATCTCCAATTTCTTAAATGTTATGTACTATATAGAAATTTCGGAAAGAAATTATTCAGTACAATTGATGGAAAATTTGAGAAATATTTCGTTAAATGACAATAAAACGATTCATAAGATTATTATATTCATAAGACACAACATTCTTTATCAGATATTCGAATCTCCTCTAAATTTACGTTTCTGAGACTTGCGATTTTTTGCAACCTCGAAATTATTTGATGTGATGAATGAGAATGTTGAAAAATCATTGTTTTTATTTGTTTCCCGTCAAGCTTTTGTTCATTTGATTTCTTTTGGACTCCTTGACGAGTAATGACTCATATTGCGTCAATAACAAATTGTGCCACTATTTGTAATAAATTTCACATCATACTGTTATATGTAGTCATAGTAATGTAATCTAGGAATAACTTCAGCGATGGGCTGGGGAGTTTTGGAAATTAGTCATAATAAGTGGGAGATCAATTAAGTTGGGGAATCGCTGGCGTAGACGTATCTCGTCACTAGAAAACTTACGCTCAAATCTACTGCTAAGGAAAGGGACCATTGGCATACCGTAAATCCGACGTAGGTAATTTATCATTGTTAGAGACGCTGCTAATAGGAAACAGATTCGTTTCATGCACTATCAATTCCTCGGCGAAGGAGTTGCCAGAGTACGTCGTTAACGGGGATTAAGGCGAGGAAATTGATTTTATTATGGTAATTGATTTACCTAAGAGATCGATTGGTCGTATAAAAAAGTTAAGTGAAACGATAATATAAAAACTTGGAAATGTCATGATTTCATGAATTAAATGCAGGATAGAAGAATACCATTGAAAAGAATACTAAAAGAGAACCTGGATTTTAATTTAATCTCTGAGGACGTGTCAAAATGAAACTAGATTAGGTAAAAAAAAACTCTCAAACGAATTCTCAAAAATACGACGCACAAGCTTCGTATAAATACTTGCAGTAGTTTTTACGTGCTGAGAATTCAAATAAATTTGTGAATAAATTCTATTTTTTATTAAATCAGTGAAAAAGAAAGGATTAAGGATACTGAAGTGTATACATTACACACCAACTATACCAAGACATCAAAATTAATGAATAACGATTTCACTAGGTAATCGTTACAAAGTTACGATTAACATTGTTGATTTAAGAAACAATATTTATGCAAAGCCACTAAATCCGCACGAATTAGGACACACGTGTTCATCTGATGTAAATAAAAGTAACTTGTCAATAAACACAGGTTACAGTCATAAAATATAAACTCTGTCGTAATGTTTGGCACAATTACGTCTAAGAAGCCCAATGTTGTAATAGATACAGTGTGAACTTCCTTTGCTAGTTTAATTACATTATTTTCAAGTTATTGGTGTGATGAGTTTAAAAATAATATACTAATGTAGTTTCTATCTATTTAACAGTGAAAATAATTTAAACTTATGGTTGTTTATCTCTTGTCGTGGGATAGTTTCCTCAGAAGCTAGGATGGTTCCTTTCATATTTCAATAGCAGTGGTATTCAACCTGTTTTAAGGAAGATACTATACATTTTAATGAGCTCTGCGGGACCCATTTAACAGTTATCCATTTGAATTAGACATTTTGCCGTTGACGAGCCCTAAAGACCCCCCTCCAAAAATTAGACATTTAAGGAAGCCAAACTTACATGTGTGTGTGAAGTTTTTTTGTCTTTAATTTTTCCATGTACGTTCAATAATGCACACGTCAGTCTATCAATACATACTGTTGCCCAAGCCTTTTTGTCAAACTCTCAAGTTGTTCCCCCTACATTGTGCACTATTGCTACATCCTTCTGCCGTTCCTTCTTTCTACCATTCCGCAAGACTGTCGCATAAGAATTATCTTCACTCATACCCGGCAACTCCTCCAGCGGCCCACTCACCTTCCGAGATCTACCCGTTCCAAAACTTAATTCACCAAATTTCCTTCTCCAGTTGATGTATTAAAACAATTACGTTCTACATCCTCCATAATCTCAAGGGCCATTGGGTTTTTTTCTTCCTCTCGCGTCTTACAGGTGTCCCGTCTGCCACAAGAACTGCAACTCACCGGCGAAAAAATTACATTTCTGTCCTTAAGATTTCACCACCCCTTTCTACTGTCTGCAGATACTTCTGTATCTATAACTTACATCCGTGGGGCGAGCGTTTGTTTCATTACTTGGTTTAAGGATCAATACCACCCCTTTGTGAGTATGGCCTTCACTGTTCACTCAACTACTCCGCAGGATAATATTTTTATTTTCCCCTGAATATTGCTTCACTCCCAATGTGTTCCACAAATAAGTCTTTAAAAGTCTCAGTTAGCTTCATTGTTATATTACCCTTGAGCAAGAAATGATCTCTCCCCTCTCACACATTAGATTTCCATATGTTTCTCCACTCCCGTGTATTTAAGCCGTATGCACGTATTACATGTAAATGTGCAGTCTTTGCACCCTATCCGACAAACGTGTATGATCCCAATTGGACATCTGATTCCTCAGTTATCGGGAGATGTTTGAAATCGCTCGTTGGTTGACACACGTGGATTGGTTCCCCATTAGGTCCTATGGTAATTTTTAAAAAAATGTGTGGGGAGGCATGAGTTATGCCTCTAGGTCCACCTACCAAGTTTGGCGCATGTTGCCCCTACCAAACAGGTGCAAAGAACAGAAATTAATTTTCAAGATATATACTTCTTAATTGTGAGGTCGGCAGCGCTGAATCTGGCGGCTACGGTGACCTGATACACACTGTACAGGATATGCTGTGTTCATCACATTGCATCTACAGTCAGTGTCACATAACCAACTCTAGGCTCCGCGACACATCCACAACAGTGCATATGGCAGTTTCCTTGAAACTCCGTATAATATGTGTTATTCTTATTTGCAAGTCACTACTTTTTCCCTTCAAATTGTGACCACAAAGCAGAAACTACAATAGCTAATTTTGTCACTACTCAAATTCGGGGGAATTTCATAGCGTGTTTACCTCATAATAGACAATTCAATTCATGTAAGTTATCAATGCCTGATGATTACTTAAGCTTTAAATGTTAGTCCAGTTCCTCTAACATTTTCAGTGCAAACTCTATACACTTCTAATTTCAGTCCTATATTCTCCAAAAAGTATCACATTGCCAGTAAATCCATGTTTTCAAGCACTTTAGTACTCGTTACCACGGTCGCCTGGATGCACATATTATATTTTTGTTCGTATTTCGGCCCATATGGACCGAAAGTATCTAAATTTTGAACAAGACACTCAAATGAACTTCCACTTCCTTCACGCGCGTATTTTACAGCACTAGATACTATTCACAATCAATTTCTAGGTGCACCTGGTACGGAGTTCATATCATACATGTCAGTAACTCGAAATCTCACCTGACTGCTCACAGTCGTTGTAGAGCACATCCTTAAGGTCAAACTACCCGTTCTTCACCATCTCGTGGTACAGCCCATCGTAACTTGACGCTTTCCTCCTTGACTTCTCCCTTAACAATCTCATGGAATTCCGCCTCTATCATCTTCTCACACTTCATGTTACTATCCTCATCCAATTCCTGTAAATCTCCTTTGTCGCCACCCGGAAATAATGTCTGAAGCATTCACCCACCCCAACCCATGTACACTCATCTGTGTCATTTTCTAAACTATGTCACTCATCTTTTGGCTTTAGGTGCTTCACCACTATACGATATGATATTCCCCAACACGCATCTTATGGCACTTCCTCTAGGAATCGAGTTCATCTCCTGTTCCTTTCCATGAAAACTACCGTTTCAAATTTCCCCCGTGTTATCCTGTAATATTGTCATGGTTGGATCTCATCCATGCGCTTACGCCGGCAACCCGCCAACTCCATTTTATCCTTAATTTTTTGTTTCTTCAATAATGTCAACTCGGGTATCCACTACCGTTGTAATTGTCGCACCTCATTTTCCTTCTAATAACACTCTTTTAATATCTTTAACCCCATCTGAAATATATACACATTATTTTCCATATCATCTTCTCGTTTTAGGTTCTCAAAAACTTCTGCCGATTCTTTATACTCTCTACAATATATCCACTTTCGCAAATCTATTCTTATTTCTTTTTCATCGTCATTATTTACATTAATGTGGATTCACCAATGGTCACTTTGCACACCATTCCGCAAACACCATCCCTATAGCCTGTTTTCCCTCAAACGTGTTATTATTGTTAAATCAATAATTGACATTCCTTTGCTCCCAAAATTGCATTTATATTCATTAAACTTATTTCTAATGATAAACCCGTCTCCATAGAAACCCCCACTTGTTCTCGACCCACAATTCCCATCTATCCCCGTATCAAATATTTTTCTTTAAAATCATAAAGTACTCTCTGCAGATTGTCCAAATCTATCAGTATGTCACCACTAACCTCACAATACATATTAAACTGTAACTTTAAACTTCATTGTCAATAAAGCAGTTACAAACTGCGTGTGACCACGTGGAGGACTATAAACTAATTTACTCTCCGTATGTAAACAAGGGACCATTCCATCAATTCCGATCAAGGGCCCTGAGGCAGATGCGGATTTAACATTTCAACACAATCGTAAGAATAAAAATAGTTCGGTACGTAGTTGATATTAATAAGTATGAATTGCTTTCCACCCTTTTCGCTCCTCACCAACTGGTGACTGTCTCCAGAGTATTTCCCCACTTCCATAACATTTATTTCTGCATCAATATACATCACAACCCATGATCATTGACGTGTTATTTTCCTAAAATATATCGCTATCTTTCAACTATGTACTGTCTTTTAAATAATTTGTTAAAATATAAATTAAATTCGAAATGTGGTAAGTAATCAGGTTCTCTACTAGGTAACTCTACCCATCGGTATTTGATAATGAAGAATGCTCTTAAGGTAATTTATTGTTTAAGTTTTATTCGTAATTTATTGTTTAAGTCTTATTCTCACGATGTGACAATGTTTAGGCTATGAGGTATACACTTCTACATAACCACATGATTTAGGTGAAGAAATATAGAGTGACGTTGGATTACCGAGGAATGTAAGATTCCGAACCGACATTCGTCTAGAGAAGATAGGGATACCCCAATGGAAAACCTCACCTAGAAAACCTCACGAACAAACACGCGCTCTTCTGCTCAGCGGTACGTAGAGATATGACGTAAGAGAATGTTGTGGTGGGGTAACTCGATAAAACCTGCCGCGAACTCCACTTCGTCCACCACCGCGAATTCTACTTGGATCAGACAGGGTTTGAACCAGCAGCACCAGAGATAGAAGACGAGTACGTTAGGCAGTACGCCACGGGTCACCCGCTAACTGGAATCGTATGAAAAACATTATTTATTGGGAAATTGAAATTCGTATTAACATCATTTATTAAATTCAATAAATTCTTTGACGCTGTATTAGTGAGCATTTAAACGATGATTTGAAGGGATTTTAATTTGAAAGTATATTTTACGTTTTTGGGGAAAAACGATACAAAACGGTTCCTAAATCACACGGCCCTTTTTGGCAAAGACTTATTTACATGTTAGGATGATGAATATTAACTTCATTACGAATGCTGTGTTCGTTCTTGGGCACGTGCCGTCGGTATCTTCGGTATTGTATTCACACGATACTGAACAGAACCTCTCAGAAAAGTCGCTCATACATGTACACTTGTACACATGTATGAGCGACTTGTCTCAGATACATATCAATTTCTATGATCTAGTGCCATATAGTTACTCTTTGACATGTCGCGGGACAACATCTCAGACAAATCTTGACACATTTTGTATGAGCTTCATTCAGGATATACATGTATGCGCATACAAGTCACAAACGCGTACGCGCATGAACAGAACCCACGGCCAATACGCTTTCCGTCGTGTTTGTTTACATTCTAGCTGTCCTTTGTAGGTTCTATCATTGCTTTCATTCTTATTTCACATTTCAATAGATTCCTGAAATCTTAAGTGTTGACTAGTGCATATATATTAATTGGTTATACATCGATTATTTTATTTATTTAGTAGATGTGTATATCAGTTTGTGTTCTTCCCTCGCAATGCACCAAGAATTCCATGATACAAATTGCGAAGTGTAAACGCTGCCGTATAATATCAGGTAGAAGTGTGTGAGCTAATACAAATCGCAAACCTTCGAAAACTTGCGTATACATATATCTCTTACAAGTCGCTCATACATGTATGCAAGTGTACACGTACCTTTAGGCTGTTTCTTCTAAAGCAAGGACGGGATTTTAATAATTCTGTCTTAAAAAACGCAACTGTTTCGTAAATGTAAATACAAGGAAGAAGTAGAATATTTAATTATCTAAATAAAGGTTTACAAGAATTCCGGGAGTAAGATTCACATATTATCCGAACTATCCTCTTTAATATTCTGAAAGTTTAAATGCTTTCAGCGGAGCGACCCAAAAAGATAACGTATCGAACATACATTGGCAAAGTACATGCGGCAGAAAACGTGTTGATTTACAACAGTGACTGTATTTCGGAATGTGTGGCACAATGCCATGGGTTGTTGATTGAGTGAGGTATATTCTGAAATTTCAAAACCTTTTCTGAGTGCTGTGCTGTTTTTAAGTCACCCAGACTCAAGAACTGAGAATAAAGAAGAACTTCGAATAAGTAACTTTCACTTATTTTGCAAAAAGGTAGTACATCATTTATCCGTTGATGTTTTGCGTAAAATAAATGCACACTGTGATGGTTACTCACTATTTAGTATATAAGTTTGTTAATACCTTGGTGAGGACTTCCTTTTCCTTAACTGGAATTTGAGCAGGGAAATTGACTTTTAAGGAAGCCATCTTCCCTGATCATCCCGGGCGAACGTGGGAGTATTAACGTAACGGACCGCTGATCGCACATGATCCTACCTTTTCGTTTAATTTTTTCTCATTACTTTCTCTCTCTCTCTCTCTTCCTCCATCGGAAAAGCATTTACCTTCATGAGGCTGCAAACAATGCACAGTTTTCGCAAATGTTTCAAATTTAATGGTCTAATACTATATTAATTATATATTATATACATTATTTAAACGTATATTAAAACACGTAAGACTTTTTTACGGTTTATTGTTACAACCAGCTTTACTTCATTTCAAAAGATTTTTTTATTTTCTCTATCATAAATCCTTATTCTTGTATATTTTGTGAATTTCAAATGTTCCAAAATGAAAAAAAAATTATGTCAAAATGAAAAAAAAATTAGGAAACGTGTGAATAACATCAAATTAAAACTCATTTAATTTCTAGTAATTGAAAAGAGTAGGTTGCGAAGTTTGACAAAGTAAATCATAATAGAAACATAACCAAATTGTATTTTTGATACAAGTATTATAACATTTCTCGCGGTACTGTACATTAAATTGGTAAGTTTATAGACAAATGTGTGATAGTCTCAAAGGGACTTATCGAAGGGAAAATTATTGAATTTTTAACGTATAAAAACTACATATTACTATTTTTTTTCGAACAAAAATTTATTTTAGAAATCGGAAGATACGCATCAGAAGTAACGAGAATGTCGCAGTAACAAAATTATGAACAAGAATTGAAGTATGATATAAAAATAATAATTTTGGACAAGTACAATACATTATGGGCTAATTGTATGAACCAAGTGATTGGAAATACGGACCCAGTAAATCGTCCTTCGAGTGGGTACAATAATGTACAAATACAAATGTTTACTTTTCCAAATGTGTGTGATTACATATACATTTTATGAATTCAGAATCCTTATTCTATATTTGCTATTGGTTGTATAGTTTTTCCCATTTTTGATTCATTATTATTAAACTATTCCAAAATAAACGGCGGGGCAAAATTTGTTTCGTGTAAGCAGATTTAATATCGAACTTCTACTACTCCGACATTATCTCCGTGAGGTTCTCGTACACCAAAGTTTTTGAGAATGCTTTATCTTTGCCTTTTAATAAATATCGTAGGCACTTCATGTGAATAATGCAGTAAAGCTAAACTAGCTTACACAGAGAAAAGAATTTTTTTTTCGTCTGAGAGCATATATTTATAATAGTCACCTATTGGCTATTGTGTACTCTGAATCAGGAATGCAATAAGGACACATCAATGTGATTTGTTGACTCAATGTACGCATTGCGGAAACCTTATGTTAAGTTCTATTCAGATATGCAATGTATAGTGAAGGTTATATTTGTGCATAGTTCTAAACTTTATCTGTTAGTTCATTGTAGTTAGTCATAATCATGTTAGTTCATTACAGAGAAAGGAGAACTCTTTTTCCCGAAGCTTCTGCTTTTAACAAAAAATGAAACTGATATGAAAAACATTATTTCAGGTCAGGCTGGAATAATTTGAAAAACAAAATATAGGATATTAGTCTTATAAAATTTAGATTGCAAAAGTCCTGCCATTTATTTAATATTTTTTTGTGAATGAAAACGAATCCTTCGTTAAAATATTCTAAAAGTTGTTTGTATTAAGGTGGCTCCACACATTCGTTATTCGGAGATCCCCGAGTAACCGAACAGCGAATCCCGAGCAACAGCGACTTGCTCGGGGTATTTCCCGAGTATTCGCCTATTGGGGAGCACACTGATCCAGACATAAGCAATATTCCGAGCACGTGTTCACTCTGGGAACGACGAATATTCGTGTTGGTGATTAGAGGTTATGGAGAGTGAATCTGCAGTAATCACACATTCTTCTGCGTATGTAGTTGTGTCTTGTGAATGTTGTTAAGTAAATGGGTATTATCTAATCTTATTTAAATCAGTGAAATTAAATAATTAATAAGCTAGTTTTTATTCGGTATGGGTATAGCTATGGCAATTGGTTTTCTCGAATTTTAAGACCCTTACAATCATTATAGTTCTTATCCACTCTAAAAGAATCAATATTGTATAAATATCTTAATTTTTGTCTCCACAACAGTCCTCTCTTTTTATGTATTTATTGATTATATCATTCCTTAAAAATATATATGTTAAATGTAATATTTTTATTATTTATAATAAATCTTAATCAAAAAAATGTAAAGACGCTTAATAAAAAAGTAAAATACAGTGAATAAAAATATTTTTGGTTTAAATCACTCATCAAATAGACTTTATTGCCAAAAAAGCAGCTTCAAACTGCGTATGACCGCGTCGGGATAATAAGTAAGGTTGCTTCATCACTACTTTATTACTTCCAATTTCACTATTTTATCACTACTAAAACATTCATAAATTACTTTCTACGATATGAAGAAAAAATACAAATAATTTCTTATTTCAGCGATTACTTACTCGAAATAACTTGAAATCGTAATACTCGTGTATTTGCTATCCTTGTTGTTCCTAAAAGCACGAAAATGTAGACAGAACCACGAACAGGTCATTCGTGAATGTTCGCCTATGCTCGGCTTCCTTTGATGTGTCTCAAAGACCGACACACTGTAGGAAAGGGTGAGCACCGGTGTTGCGACGAATAGCGAGCAACTCATCCACACTGGTCGCTATTCGGCGAGCAGTTGCTCCGGATTCACCGAATAGCGAATGTGTGGAGCCGCCTTTACATTTACTACTTCTTTAAATATTCGCTTCCTTGTATCTTTAATATCTACCCTTCATCTCAGCTCAATATTGACAGCGTGATAGACAATATTCAGAGACAATATTAAAACAGCAGGGCAATATTGACGTAAATGATTTTTTCATTATTCACGTAGTCATGGCTCTGCTATGTTGGCGATCTATATTGGCAACTTACACATATGAAATTATTTAGCGTAATCATTAGTAAAAACGTATACTTGTTTTATTTATGTTTTTGAAAATATAATAAAAATATGAAATTATATCAAATCATAATTCATTATATTGATTATAAATTATATAAATAATAAATTATGTTACATTAATATTTTTGATTATTGTATTTCTAACAATACCTACAGTTATTAGCAGTGTTATCCTCACCGTCTCAATCACCTACGCAGAAAATCACATTAAAAATGGAAACTTGAAATTTTTAGGAAATGTTGATTTCGTATTATTGCGGTTCACAAAGAAATTGCTTTACTAATTTCTGATTTTAAAGGGATGAATTGGGATGAAATTTAATTTGTTGAATTTTCACTATATCTTACGAAATAGTGGATATATCATGTAATAGCGCTTTTTTATAATTACACTGAATTAAAACAAAGGTTTAAACAATATCATAACAAAACTATCGGTGCGAAGCCGGAGTTGGCCGCCAGTGTTAATATGTTGGTAAAAGAAAGTACACTAATATTTTGGAAAACCGTGCATTTTGACCATAAATATATATTCTTTAGCCAAATGAATGTTTGAAACGTTATTCTTCAAAATACTGATTTTAGTCGAGCGAAATTCTCGAAACCTCCGTGATATTGAGATATATTATGGCACTGCTACTTTTTTGTTTCGCTTCTACTGTACACACGCTCTCATGCGAAACTGAGCGTTATATTACGTCGGTAGAACATGTTTATTCGCCCGCAAACTTCGCCGAGTTTCGTCCTATGGAAAACCGCCCGTATCCCCCGCAGAATGTCAGTAGCGGGTTGTGCAAGTGGCGCAACGTAGAAGTCACTGGAAAGTTTCACAACATCACAGCAGTGCGCGGGTAGAACGTGCCACTGCGAAAAGCGGCTTTACACGCAGAGTCAGTATTTCGTACGCCTTTCAATAACGAGGCGACTCCGTCTGAGGTGGAAAATCGGTCGGGTTGAGGGTTACAACGGTTTAGTGAGTTTGCCTTCTCACTAAAGGCCACGATAGAGCTCCGTTACAGAAAGATAATATGATGCGAATCGGGGTCACGATTTGAAATAGCTTTCATTAGATTTGCTTTGTTTAGTTTACAAAATATTTAAATTATGGAATCATTTTCTACAAAATTGCGTGATTGTAAAAAGTTCAAGACAAAATTGAGTTTAAAATATAAAAAGATTGTACTTCCATTTGTTATTATCAAATTGTTTACTAGTTTCAAATAACCAGTACTATTAATTCTCCAAATGTGTTGTTCTCTAGGTTATGAGATGGAACATCGTTAGAATCATATCCACAGAAGGAGTGTCACAAAGGAAACAAATATTACGTCCGCAGAATGAAATATTTCGACACTATAATTTTATGACTTGGCGGGATTGATATGTCGTGGTTACGACTGCGATGCGTACGAGTATGCCCTTCATGCCTAACATGCGGAGGGAATTCGTGGCGCCTAGAGACAGTTTTGAGCATTAGCCAAATTTTCAACTCTGTTCATCACCCGACTGCAAGCATGCTGATTTTAGTCGTATGCGAAATAACTCATCGAAGTTGACTCTCCAGAAATGAAAGAGGTTTTGCAAAAATTTGTTGGTTAATTATCAAAAGGATTTTTAAATTGACTTCATCCACTCATTGTTACGAAAAAGAACTCTATTTATATACATTTTTCAATATCGTGCTTGTATTTATTCATAAAGTATCTCCCAGGTAACGTTGCCAGCAACAATCAATACTCCATGGTTGGAATCACGCTGTAAAATTTTTAGTTTTTGAATATTATGTTTTTTTGATATCAGGATATGCCTGGTAATAAATTGGTACTGGTATTAAGATTTCTTACCTTTGATGGAAAACATTCTCCATTTTGTTTGAAGTGCGCGTCATTGCTATCCGAGCATAACGCGGTCATCGAGATATTTTTTGGTGTAGATGTTATCAGGGATTTATTGTGTTGTTATGGTGTTGATGACCAATTTTTCATTTGTGTATTATAATCTTGTTATCAAGATTATAGGTCACTTTTATATTCCAAGGCATGCTTACATTCATCATTATAACAGAACATTGCAATTTGATCTTTAAATGTGTTATTTACTTGGGTTTCGATAGTATTATTGGAAAGGTGGACTAATTAGCCATGGTTAATAAAGCAATATCCGCGGCGGAACGAATAAGACGTCTTGAGAAAGATGAGAAAGAAACGCTCGCTGGCGTGAACGACTTGACAGGCGCTGTCACGAAACCGCCGGAGTTTCTATAGATTCGATGCCTTCGCTTTTATCCAAGCTGTCTGCGAGCATATGAAGGTGGAATTCAACAGGATCGATGTCAATCAGGATCGCTGACTGCTATTGGTGAACTTTTTTTCGTTGCGATTTTCAACAATCGGTTCTGTTTAAGTGCCGATTTTTCACCAAGGGTCCCACAGTCTGTGGTGCAAAACGTAGGTGCTCAGTAAGGGCATTAAATACTTAAAAAATAATTCTTTAAAAGATCTGAAATTCACTTGAAAAACAAGGTAAACATGAAAGTTGACGAGGCAGATTTGTTGATACCGTGACTTTGATTCACTGAATATCACAGAAGTGACTGGTTAAGCTACAAGGCTACGTACAGACAGATTTGAAACGCTGGCGCGTAGGATTTGATTCGAGTGTGGCTGTCATTCATTGTGACTTTGATTTGGTCTCTAATGCTCTCCGTTCGATGGATCTTTAAGTAGCACGAATTAAATATCCTTTAGTGTCTCGAATGCTGGATGAAAGGATATAATGACAACGTAAGGTGTAGTATACGAATATCATCCATTTCGAACGGCTATCCACCAAAACATACGTTTATAAGAATATTTTTTGTAAACAGAGACCTACAATAGATTCCCAACAGTACCATAGCACGACATTGTAACGCACATGAGACTGGTGAATAAACGGGCAATTTCTCTCTTATTACAGAAACTAGAGAAAATCTCAGAATAACCCCGCCCTGAGTGCGACAGACACCGTCAATTCCAGCAGTAATTTTATGTTGCAGTTGTAGACATGAAATTGTTATTTGGGTCAAGCAGAACGAGTTATTAAAGATTTCAAAGAAGTTAAAGAATTACTAAATTATACTATTTTGAAAAGCATTGTTTTAAAGAAGAAAACAATTAAGTAAAATAAAAATATACATTGAAAAATGGACATCCTCCTTCGATTTGGGACAACATAATTTAATATAGTCTCGGTAGTATTTTAAATGCCAGCTTCTATTTTTTTAGCATTCCCATGTGATTTTGACGATACACTGTCTACAGTAGCTATAGTACGGAAGTTTCATCTGCTACTGGCCTGACAGACATTTTCGAGTCTTTCTTGTCCACTTATCGGTAAATTCAGGGTAAAATAAGCTTGATTTCGTGCTTTTAGCTTCATGTGGACCTCTTTCCATAAAAGTACTGACAACGATAACTGTGTATTGTTATTCCGATACTGAGTCAATGTTTTCCGAAAGGTGCCTCGCTACTCCTTCTGGCCCAAAGGCTACTCAAAGCCATAAGTGCAGATGCAGCATCCGCACTCTACACCGAACTGAATGCTTGTCCTCTAAATGCCGTGTCACGAATTTATTTCCCAAGAGCCAGATGAAGCTCCTTTTCATTACTTTTCTCTCGGAAATGTCATGACCGTTAGAGCACCAACCCTCTCTGGTGCGAGCGTATCTGATGCTCATGGTTGCGGTTATATGTCCGAATGGGGCTCAAAAACGATGCTCGTGGCGCTCGAAGTGGTAAAGCAGCCGTTTAAATCTCCACGATTACATCAACTGTACAGAGAAATATCACAAACTCTCGTGAATTTGTACAATTCCATGATATTGGCATTGCGTCGTGTTTCTTAACATTGGGGCCGCGATTCGAAATCGGACCCTGACACCATTCATTTTCAAGTCAAACAAATCCAAAAGTTAAGATTTATGAGCAAGTTGTCTTTACTATTTATTTTGGGCCCTATTTTTAGGAGTGAGCGTGTCAGACGATGAAAAAATGAGGTTTAGGGGATTAAGATTAATAAAAGGAATTTATTGCAGTAGAAGAGAAGTTTAACGAATTCTGCGACTATGTGAATAAGATTATAAACCTACTGAATATGATTTACACAGAAAGGTAGTAGAAAGAGAGATAAAATAACGGAAGAGAGGATGGGGCGGTAGGGATGAAGGAAAGAGTTTAGGAAGGGTGATGATGATGAGAAAAGAAACCCTAGTATTGACCATGTTGCGAAAATGGCAAAGAATTGTCTTATAATATTTATATACCACATTGTAATATATATATATATATATATATATATATATATATATATATATATATATATATATATATATATATATATACAA
>NNCF01127825.1:314371-417335 GCA_002313205.1 Laupala kohalensis | reverse complement strand
ATATATATATATACACACAATGCAAAGGGTTCAGCAATATTTAACAATGAACGAGCTTCTAAAGTACAAAGGAATACTAGTGAAAGCGAGACGAATAGTGTGGGTGAAGGCAAACTTCGACGCAGTAAATAACGAGGAGACGTGAAACGCACCTCGCTGAAGACGACGGAGCTGCGTCGCCGGTGCGGGGCCGGTGGTGATAGTAGGCTGGGGCTGGGCGACCGTGAAGTGGGAGCACCGTCGCTGGCGTCTGGCACTCGCAACGAGCCTCCGCGAGGGGGTGTGGGGGTAGGTGGCGTCGGCGACGGAGGCGGCTGCGACTGCTGTTGCGGTGCCTCACCGCAGCACACGGCCGGCGGCGCAGGCGCGTGGTGCAAATGGTGAAGGTGGTGATGGCTTACGTGGTGATGATGATGGTAGTGGTGCGCTCCTGGAAAATCCGAGACAAATGTCACAGAACCGCGGCCTGATCCAAAGGAAAGATGTTATAATATTACATAATCAAATAATGATATCAACCAAGTATTAAATGGGTGACAAAATTATTTACAATTTTTGGACAATAACTCATTATAATACTCTAATATCTCACACAAGAAATACTTAGCGTTCAAGATCAAAGTCCTTTCAACATCAAGCTCGAATAATAAGCAGTTAATCCTAAGAAGGTCTTCTATTCCTTTATCATTGATAATATACGTAGTTTACCACGCAATTCTTTTTTATGTCAATGTGAATAATTCAGGAAAGCTAAATTAACTTACACAGTGGAAACATTTTTTCTTCGTCTGAGAGTAAGTAGTTATAATGGTCATCCATTGGCTATTATAAAAAACTATACAAAATACTGAAATTCTTCAAGATTTTGAAGAATAATATGGTTTGAAATAAACAATTTTGAGTATTGTTTACGGCAAAGCTCGCTTCACACGATGCGTTTTGTTCTGCAACATTGTATGCAGTTTTTCTTTAAAGTGTGCTTTGATGTCTGTGATTCAGACCGCTATGATGCTTTTCCTGCTGTGTGGGATTCACACGATGCAGCATTTTACCGCGACATTTATGATGTTCCAATGCGCGCGAATTGACAGCTTGGGAAAATGGACGTGATTATTGCAGAGATTGTTCATCGACGACAGTTAGCAACTAGCACTGTTTTGTGAACTAAAAGAGTAAATGCAAAGAAACGAACGCAATGACAACATAGGTTGTTAAGGTTTTTCGTGTTATTACATAGTGGGAAACAGTGGATTGTTCGAAGAATGTTGCTTGATGAGCTCCAATATAACTGTCATGTCAAATAAAATGTATTTTTCTTTTAAGGGATTTCATTTATCGATTACTCCATTTCGCCAATAATCCTTTAANGCAAAGAAACGAACGCAATGACAACATAGGTTGTTAAGGTTTTTCGTGTTATTACATAGTGGGAAACAGTGGATTGTTCGAAGAATGTTGCTTGATGAGCTCCAATATAATTCCATTTCTGAACGTACGATTTTTAATAGTTTCTTTTAATAAAATTAATGATTGCTTATTACTTAGGTGACCGAAAATACTTTTTGCATTGTCGGCGATGAGATGATGATATTGTATCATTCACGATAAATTGTTGCAAATAAATTGTGTTTAATTTACTTCTGTAATAAAAATTAAATTCATGAGTGCTAGTCCTATTTCGAACGGTGGACCATTAGCTGTTACACGGGACGAGACTCAAGATTTTCATTGGTTGAAACTCCAACTTTGCATGCAAAACTGCACGAAAAATAGAACTCGCGCTATTTCCCAAATCTTTCACGCCAGAATGCAGCGTAAACAGCAATGACGTCATTCTCCGTCCTTCGAGACTGAACGGCTGACTTCACAGTACTTTGCTTGCAATTTTGGAGCCCAAATTCTATCGCGTGAAGCGAGCTATATTAAACTAAGCTTTATTGAGCTTTGTTGAACACATTGGGGGTGTTTGGGTGAGAAAGATGTCTACTACGTTGCCTATGATTCTGTGTTCAAATGCGGAATGAGACATTGATGTATTTATTATGCGCTAACCGTATGAAAGACAATGGAACACCATTTTGAGATTTACCCAAACTTTCAACTCAACCTCCTCTCGAGAACCGATTGAAAAAACAGTTTGCTGACTCATTTGTTGCAGAACCAAAGCGATTGAATAGGAGGAGTAGGATTACAACTTAATTTCGTTCTCCGTTGAATTGAAACCGTTTCGGCTTGAGAACGCGCCAATGGCTGCTGGCAGAGGATTGTGTTCATTCTACCGTGGGGGAACAAGCGATTAATGCTGTCACGCATTCCCGATTTCCATGTACTGTGCTAGTTAGGCGCTATCGAAATCTAATTGTAAGCGAACCGATGTCTGTTAACAACCTTAAACCTCTGTACAGACTGTACTGTAATATATAAAAAGATTTATTTAACTGCAAGGTGGATGCTCGGAAACAAAAATCACAGAGCTTAGAAATTATAATACGTAACTTAAGATAACACTGAACTATTACAGATTATTGAAAATGTAAGTATCATTTTCTTGCAATCTTACGATGAGGCATTATAACAACCTCTCTACAGGACATACATACACGAAATAATTTTGAAACCCGTAATATATTCATCCTCTTTTATATGTCCATATATCTATGCGTAAGCGAAAATACTAATCCTATAATGGAATAAATAAATAAAAACCCAAATGTAATAAAAATCGAAAATATATTAAATAAACGTGATGAAAACGCATCATGATAATTAAAATAATGCCTCTACTTAATAGGACAATAATTAAATTAATATTCACCAAGGTACTGCTTTAATATTTTTTAACATATCAGGTCTTATTTGATCAAATAGATACATCTTTAAAGACATCCTTCTTTCCAATATTCCGTTTAGTAAGAAGGCGAAAACCCGCTCTAAAGGAGCTATTTTTTTTGACTCAATGTCTTGATGAACTCCAGCTGCAGTGAAGTTTTCTCCGCCTCGAGCGATCGGAGAAGGAATGCTTTCTTCCCCCTGCACTTTTCGCACAACTCTAACTTCTAGAAGGATGGCGCGACAGTCACGCTAAAATGAAAGTTTTCGTCGAGGTTCCTGTTAGGAGCGCATAAACTTCGTTTCATTAATGTTGCGTTTGGTTGGTGCTCAATTATACAACAGGGCTTCCGAATGATTGGTTGTCCGAAGCCAGAGCCGTCGTTCTTCAACGAGAAAAATGAAGTCTGATGTTTTGTAAAGACATTGAATTTTCCTTTCAAATTGACAATAGTGGATTAATTCGTTGTCATCTCCTTCCGAAGTCGAATGTCTTTTTACTCCCAAAATTTCAGTGATTTTTAAAAATGTTTTCGTTATATGATTTGTTTTGTTAACGTCTAATGAGTCAATAAATGTCTAATGAGTATATTACGTTTTGTTTCATAATAAGATATTTATTTTCCAGAACTTCTGTGACTATTGAATACTTGGAATGAAATTTTGGAGAATTTAAAAATAAAAACAATATTCAATCATTTAATTCAACAGTCGAAACAAGTAAGTGCACCTATATGTGAAAATTGTAGAAAACTTTGTTCTGGAGAAGTTCCTTGTTGTTTTTTTCAGCTTTCTGCACGTTCTCGTGTGATATTTATACGTATATTGCTCTTCCACTCCTTCCCTCTTGTACTCAATGGATGGAATGCTGCCTGAGAGGTGTGATTAGGGAAATTGCAAGGTGTCCGATGACCTTCCTAAGGTGAATTTAGAATGGAATAGGACGTACGAGAGAGCAATTTGTATTTCATACTTTGATATTCTGAGAATCGTGTCCTAAAAACAGTTTACAAAAACATGGTTTAAATATACCGTCAACATGTTTTAACCACGTTTCTCAAACCTCAACGAATCAACTAAGATAAATACATTTATGGTGAAAAAGCAGTTAAAAACTGCATATGACCACGTGGAGGGCAATAAACCAAGTTTAAAGATCGGTTAAAACTCCCACAAATCACCAGACCATCGTTTCTCTTGAACAGGGGAAAAGCACAATAAACTTCCTGGAACTCGTAAAGTATGCTTATTGTCTTCTTCCGAGTTCGGTGGAACCACTGACCGTTGATTATTGTTTCTTTAATATCTACCTGATATATTAAGGCTTTAAGGATCGGACGATATGAAAGTATAATTTAATATGAATATAATGTAAAATATTTTAAGTAAATAATTTCAAGTGAATTATTGTGTCATATAAACTATGACATGACATGACATTTTTTTATTGTAGTGTTTGGAAATGGGAAACGTAGCGTTCCATTGAAACTTATCTACATGGAGCGATAGGAGATAGAAGATGAGTAGTAGGCTATTGTTAGTAGATGGACAGCTTAGCTGGGTTTACCAACAACTTGGCCTAAGTGGAGAGGTTAGTAGGAGTTGTTAGTAATAGTTAGGGTTACTTATACTAGGAAGATGCGGATAGAGGAAGGAAGTTTCGCTTTTCAGTAGTCCCAGCTATATGAACTGGGATTTAATATGAAAAGTTAGAATTTTTTCTGGACGTACCAGGAATTGAACTTGGTGATGAGCTAGAACGTCACCACCTGCGCCACGGAGGGGCGCCTGACATTACATGGATGTGGGACAGTAAAATAATCATATGTGTGTAATTGAGACTGGTTTTTCTTTACATTGCTTTAGAAATATTATATGTTTCGATGTTACGTTTCTAGATATGAAGGCTGTTTAGAAGGGTCGCACTCACCGTGCGCTGGATGTGCGCAGAGCGGCATGGCGGTCTGCGCCGGTTGCGTGGGTTGGCGGCGTCGCTGGCGTCTCTGTTGGCGTTGGTAGCGCCATACGCGCACCCGCTTGGCGATCCGCCGCTTGGCGCGTCGCCATAGGTGCGCCACGTACTTGACGATCTCCGCGTAGCACGACGTGGGCTCCGAGTTGTTGGTGGACGAGGCGAGCGTCGAGGTGGAGCGGAAGCGCTCGCGCTCCAGGCGCATTCGCTCCATCTCGCGCTTCTTCGTCTCCGAAAACTGCGTTGCGATCACCACCAGGCATAGGTTGATCATGAAGAACGAACCGATCTGTGGAGGCACAAGGCGATGTTCACGAGGATGTCGTAAGATAAGGCTGTTGAGAGTAGAACCTTGGAGCGAAGGAGTCGGAATTGCCAGTGAAGATAGTTCGCGCTTCCATAGTTGGGAAACATAGTGCGTCTAGGGAGGATACAGACCCGGCTGGAAGGCCGCCATGTTCGACTAAGAAAAATTGGAAAGCTATGAGTCAAATTCAATTCTAGTCGTATGAAGATGCGTGCAGTGTGGGCACATGTGACTCACATATCATATAATTGGGAAACAATAGTTGCTTACTTGTTTTTGTTACTCAGGTGATATAATGCTTGTAAATAAGGATGCCAGGTATAAACACAGGGTCGCCATTTTCAACCGCGTGAATTCCGCACTCACAATCTTTTTTTCTTCTCTTGTTACAACGGAAGCTGAGGTCGGAGATGGCGCAGCCTATCCACACTGAGCACAGGGGTTGTCTATACGCTCCCTGTATGCACTCTGAGAAACAGTTGCCTCGAATGTTGCAGTATTAAATTTTATCTCCGGATTTAGCACTCCATGGTTCTACCCTCCGTGAAGGTACAGGTTAGGACAACCATGCTCCCAATGTTTAAGATTAAGTTATTCAAACGTAAGCGATTAAGCGAGAAATACGCTAACAGTGCAATCGCGTCAACAGTTAAACCAGACTCTTCCTAGTTGAAGACTTTCGGTAAACTGAATCATCATTCATTTCTAGGTTTTTAATTTACAATATATTTTTATAACAATTATTACATTTTATTCAATCTCTTAAGAATGATAATTATTTCCTTTTTTTATTTTTACAAGCTGATTACCTGACGTATCTCGGAATTTCCTGAGTCATTGGAATGGGTCCCGCGGTCATTTTCTTAATTTACTTTGCCTCTTGAAGACCCCACCTCCCGGAGAAACTGGTTTTGTCTATTTTCGCAAATTAGACCTTGTAGATTCAAACGAGCTTGCCTTTGACGAAGAAAATTATTCTTAAAACCTCAAAAACAAACATCCTTTATAATATATTGATCTTATATGTTTGTCTTTTTCTCGCCGACTCACTGTGTTCATGTACATTTTAAAGCCATGCTGTACAAGCACAGACAGAACCCTATTTTCCGACTACATTTTAATACACGCTCCTAATGTATTAATTGATTAAATTGAATGGTTAAATATTCTTTTTGTTAAGCATATGTCCCAGAATGTGTGAAATATTTATATTGTTTTCCATATCATTCTACTTCACAAAATTGAACATGCCAAGCATGGAAATGTTCCTCCTCCCCATCTCCAGCGTGGGACTAAATTGAGCCATGCTCTTCTTACACGGAAAAACTGTTAAGGGTTTAATTGAGTCGCAAGCGAAGGGAAAGTTGACCGCGGGACCCAATCGACCGTCATCCGGGATTTCTCCTAGATCAATCTTCTTTCAATGAGGAAAAAATCAAATTTATATGTATTGTAAGATTAAAATAATTTAATTTACTGGTTTTAAAAACATACGTACAGCATCCTAATTTTACAAATTCACAAATAAAATAAATTTAATACAAAAATAATTATATACACAATTTTGAGTTTCCCCTCCGACATCGAGAATAAATAAATTTGGATGAACAAGCAATGTAAAGTTGTCCGTGAGAGAAACAAAGCAATCGAAACGTCACCAATTAGCCTAGCACACCACTTCACCTTAGGAGAGTTAGAAGCATTTAACCCCTCATATGTGCCGAACTTATATTTATACAGCATGATGTCACTTTATCTGAAGGCCCAGAAATCTGAAAGGTCCCGAAATCTAAATTTAACCAGTCTTTCTCCATTAAAATTTTTTACATGACCTTCCCTAACCATTCCATCCAAGGGTGTTCTTGGGCTGTTTATACCCCCTAACCCCAATGGTGGTTCAACTCCAACTTAATATTGGAAGTGTTTCTATTCATCTCAGGTAGAACAAATCCTCTCGCCAGCACCCGCGATGTTGATCGACTTTTTTCTTATGAAATTACTCTTAAATTGCGATAACAATAAATAATTAAATTGAAGTATTTTAACACTTCTATTGATAATAATTTTTTTTATATTTTAGGATAGACATGTACTGACGCTTGTGAACTGATTGAATTTTTTGTAGAACTCTTTGAGGCGAATTTTTTGTCACCTGTCTCTAACCGTTTAGACAGCATAAGCGAATATAGCGAACTTTTCCCCCGACTTCATTGGCACTTATCGTCAAAAATAATTTTCTGCCTTTCTTTTTACATATTTTAATAATAAACTTTTGTCTATTTACTTCCTGAACATCTAAACTATCTCCTTGCCAAATTACATCACGATTGGTTCAGTGGTTTAGTCGCGGAAAGTTAGCAAACGGACAGACACACTTTCCCATTTTGCATTTATAATTTAGCGTGGATTATCTCAGTAAAATATTATAATGAGTAAAATGATGAATGATGAGTAATTTACTACACCTGTTTTACCGAAACAACTACGTTAACATATTATTTAATGAAAATGAATCTTTTATTGTATCGATTAAATAGTGCTTGGTACGTTACATTTAATTTTTCGTATTCATTTTTCATTTAATTAATCACTAATTTTATGTGGATACTGATAAAAAATATTTCAATGTTTGAAATTAGTTTTGGTTGTAAAAATTGATAAAAATTTGAGAATCGGAAACGAAAAAGTAGCGATATTTTTCGTTCCTGGATCGTAAATAGAGTGGGAAGGTTTATCTGTAAATCATGGTAAACCCATGTTTTGATTCGATTCGTGTCATCGGCAATTACTTTCAGTATATCGCACATTACATTCTGGGAAACTACATCCCAAACACTGAAGCACAATTGTCTTTACCTGTCCTTCGTAAAAATTCTTCCATCGCCCCAATAGTTCAGGCGATGGTTGTGGCGTCTATCTTCCCGCAGCCCCTGACTCGTGAACTACGGGAAATTCCTTGACCCGTCAAACAGAAGAGCACGCGCGCCCCCACACCTTCTTCCCGCGGTGAATGCGCGCGCACAAACGCCTCCTCAGCCACATCGCGCGCGCGCGTGTGTCTCTTTGAAGTCGAAATGCTTTCCCTATTTACTCCCCGACGATCGGAACGATCTTTCAGAAAGGAGATGCGAAGTTTTTCTCGCAAATGAAATAAATCTGTAGTAACTAATGCTGAAACGCGCTTAATATTCCACTCAAAATAATTAATTTTATCGTTTACTAGAAAAAGTAACAATATTCTTTATTTTAAAAATATTTTTTGTCTAGGTGTAATATTTCCTGGCATAGAAAAAATGGCATTGCCACGCATAGTTAAATATCATTACAGGGTATACTATTCCTCTTTAATTATATCAGGGGTTGTTTACTTCATAATATATATTACCATTCGTTAAGAAATTTGGGAATCGAGTATTATTTTGAATGTTATTTTTAGATTCCAATGTTCCTTACGTAGACAATTACATGCATTTCAAAGACCAGAAGTATGCAAATTATTTCCCGAGCATAAGATTTTGGTCCATGCATTGAGACAGCAGCATAGAGAAGTGAGGTAACTACATAAATCGAAAGTGCTAGGATTCAATTCATAAACACGCCCACTCAACTCCCCTTGAGAGAAAGGAACGGACAGTTGAGCTACGTAGAATTGTCCCAGTTCGTTAAGGCAACCCCTGAGATAACCCTGTTCTCAACTTTCTTTTCGTGTCCCACTGAAGCAATATTCACTTTAGACTGAACAAAAGGAAGCGTGTGCGGTTTATTTTGGGATACCGTAGGCTTTCGACACCATATAGCTAAAAGACGTTTTCTAAAGGATAGAAGCAAAACGAAGAGCCGAAGGCAATTTTCTCTTATCAATGACTCCTTTAACGAGATCAGTAGCGGCAACGAGTTCAGTTATTCAATTTGATAATTCTTTGTTTTGTGTGTGAATAAATGAGAGGGCAAACTCACATTGTGATTGCTGAGGCTGACGGAGGAGGCAAGAGCATTGAAATCGCATGTGCGCCTGCGCAGGAGAAGAAGGTTGGGAACGCACCGAGATGCAGACCTCATGATTAGACAAGTACATGCATACAAGAAGGTTCATGTTAGAATTTCGCTACGAGAACTATTTAAGCATAAATTGGAAAAAGAAGTTTTAGGGAAGAATTAAACAAATGAATATACCTTCAAATAAACCACTGATTGCGAATGATTTCAAAACTTACTATATATTAGTTTTCCCACCAACTACAACCTATAAAGAAACTTCAAAATATTTACTCACTGCCTCAAACTTCAACAGAAAAGTATAATCATTTTGAAAATCACCCCTGTTTTACGAAAGAGTTTTAAACTTAAAAATCTTAGTATGTGTCGGATAATGAATTTACATATTTGGAACTTAAAAGGTTTTTTTTTTAAATCCCTGAGAGCATTCGTAAATATAATTCTTACATTTTGATTCAATACCATAATGTGAACAATTTTGTGAATCTCAGTAAAAGCTTTCTTAAGTAGTAGCGTGTGTACATACTGACAAAAAAACCTTTCCAGTTTCGAGGACAGCTTAACAGTTAAGATTGTTTTGTAAAACTTGGCATTTAACATTTTTGGACGATTTTAATATTTCTTATTTTCAAGAAAGTTAATCCAAAATAAAGAAGAAGGAATGTTATTGTTATTATTACTGTTATTCTTCTTCTTGAGGCTTTAGGACTCGCCAACAACTAGGTCATGAATGTTAAACTGGAGCCCTCGAATGAATGTTAAACTATAGAATGAAGAGTATCTAAGAAAGTGTAGTGGAAGAGAGACGAAGTGATTTAGCAGTTCGAACTTAAGGACTGAACAAAAAGGGAAGGGAAGTATGTCAAAATCAAGAATAGAAAACCAGTCCGAGAAAGAACACAGTCATAATAAACATAATATACGAAGAGGACTGGTGATTGTTGGTGGGCGCCGTGCCGTGGCGAACCGGGCCGTTGCGTGTCCACCGCTCGCCCGCGCACCGCCTCAGGGCCTGAGCTCCAACAGCGCGTCCCTGGGCGCAGGTCGGCGCATGCGCAGCTCACAGCCTCATGTGCACAGCGGCTCTAGGGCGCGCGAGCGAGCGGACGCTCTCGGCTTTCCATTTGCACTAATGTAATTACTCCCTCGGCGAGCGGCCAGCGAAATCTCATTTCAGTGGGCCAACATTTATCCGTTTCATAACAACTTCATTACTATCTATTACTTCATAAATATTACGGACTTATTTCATGACAATTCGAATTTGTTAAAAAAAAACATCATTACAAAATTTTGAAAGAATGCAACTGAATTAGCCATTTGATCAATATGTAAAATGCTGAAAAGAGACATATTGTAAAATCGTAAAAATCACTGCAAAAGTTGAATAAAAGTCTATAATCAATTGCGTACGCTAGTAGGAGCGAATACGTGGTAAAAGTACTTACCAGAAATCCAAACTTCAAGCGAATACTCAGAAAATTGTTGTTAAAACTTACATTAAAATTTTCAGACAATCTCACAAAGTTTATATACACGAAACCATTGTAATACAAGATGAAAAATTACCAAAATAAAAAATCATTGTCGAAATAATTTCTGGAATTTTCTTTCTTACTGCACATAACGTTAAATAAATAATTCGTATATATTGTGTAACATAATAATATCAGTGAAGTAAATAGAAAATTCGTCTATAGATACATTTATGCGAGTAAGATTCAAAATTACATACGCAAAAATTGGAATATCTTATTTGATACCATACACCAATTCTTCAGGGCAAGCTGCATCACTGAAATATTCTTTTTTCTTTAGGGGGCTTTCAAGAAATGGGAGTATTTTTGGGCGAGTTAAATAAAAATACTTATATTAAAATAAAAATCATAACGATGTCGTATTAATTTTAAAATTTTACGGACATTTTAACATGATGCGTAATTTCAATTCATCTTCTATACTGATGAATAAACTTTATTTAAATGGGTTAATTTGTTAGTGAATTTGCATAAATAATTTTTTTCTTTAAAGTTAGTTTTGTATAGATAAGGATTTCAATAGTGTACGAGAAAGCATGCTCATCGGTTTTGCGCACAGGTTTCAATATGGAGAGAGGATAGAGAGAGGAAAAAAATAAAATATTTTTAAAATTTGGAACGTGATTTGGAAGTGAGTCATTGCGGGGGGGGGGGTAATTTTGGGGGGAGGTTTTGCAAATTTAAGAGGTGAGTCTTTGGTTTGGGAATGGGCTCCCATGACATCTCTAATTAATTTGTAAAATTTTTATTTTGAACCTGGGGCCCAGAATTCATAGTAGTGAATTCTTAGGCAATGCAGCCCCTGTAGTCTCTCTTTCTGTTTAAAATGATTTGTAATCTTGCATCAATATAGAAAAAAATATTTGGCAGTATTTTCATGCAGTTTATTGACGAAAGGGTAACTGAGCTTGATAAATTGGTCTCTCGAGACTACTAGGACCACAGGTTTGCTTTCTCTCACGAATAGGTGCCAACATTTTACGTTTAAATTACGGGGTCACCATGATCGGACACAAATTCTATATATATTCCATGTACATACATCCTTCCCTTTTCAAACAATACATGTTTTAATAATTATTGTAGGTCTTATAGTCAAAAGTTCAATAGAATTATTATAGAAATTATTAGTATTAGCATTTCTTCTCTCGGAATTGGCCGACTACATAAATTGACATTTTCTAAGCAAAGAACAAAATATATGACCTTCTACTTCCTTTGTTCAAGAGCTATGGAAGTGTTGTTTCTTTGGCTTACGAAAACCTTTTTACGAATAAACAGCAGCACTAATATCATATCGGAATTGCACAACAAGTCTCTGATTCAGTCTACGATTAACATTGTTTTCAGTTGTTGAGATAAATCTAAAGCGGACGTAAGTTGGAATGTGTTGTAAACAAAAATACAAAAGTTACAGTAGATTTGTTATTATAAGAAAGTAATTGTCGAATGAACTTTGTGTGGCATATAATACTCACTCTGGAATTCCAAAACAATTTTTAGCATATTTAATTCTCATACAAAATTTTTACAAAGCCTACTATCAAATAATTTGAAAATAACGGTTGTTTCAAAAAAGACTTTTATCTTTGAACATTTGACTGAGTTGATTCAAAATGTAGTTTTGAGAGTCAATAAAACTTATATGAGCGGTTGAACTCACAAAATGTGGACTTTTGTTATTTGTGGGATGTATGTGGATCTAAAAAATATGATCCAGTATGTAAAACAGTTGAGAAATATTAACGGGAAAAAAACTTATTAGGAGCCATTGTTTGCTCTCCACCCAGCCTACAATTCACAAATATGTGACACTTCATTTGACCACAGCTCAAAAAATCTAGTCCATAACTCAGTTAGTATTGAACACGTGACAAGTATTCTCTCAAGTACATTTTTTTATTTGCTTATTAGCAATATACATATCAGGATTTTCAACCATTGGATCGCTTCCGATCCCAGGTTTGTTATACTCGTATATTAACTAGGTTATGCCGTATACATTAATCATTGTTATATACTCTGCTGATACTTCACCTGTACAAGTCTCATTGAGATACAATTCTCCTTTTTAAATGTCAACCTACTGAGTTACATATGATGCACTCTTTAAATTTTATTATTATTATTATTATTATTTCTTTTCACAGCAACATTTGATGGGTTTCTTTGAGTGGACGGCCCCAAAAGACAAGTCAACTCAAACACTACTGTAACAAAAGAAATGCTCTGGTCAGGTTACAGGTACTAAGGATGACGGATTTTTGCAGCTTGATGAAAGGTGATAGACCTATCTTCTCCAGGCTGCCTTTGAGCTTCTTAGTCCAGTTGCCGAGATGACGATCGGTACTATATATACTTCTCTTTGACGCCACATTGTTTTTAATTCCTCCGCAAAAGCTACATGTTTCTTGATTTTGTCGTTCCAGGTTGTCTGCAGGTTGTAAATTTTATTATTATTATTATTATTATTATTATTAATTATTTCGTAACTTAATCTTTTCTCAATCTTGGAACGATTGTAAACATTATCTCTATAGACCAGTCTTTCTCTGATTCTCCTTGAGTAGTTTTGCTGAGTACGGCACTTTTCCAGTAATATGATTATCCGACGGGGTTTGTAGTCTCTTGACTTATGAGGTAGAGTTGAGAACATAAGCGTCCTTCGCGTGCTCATGCACTCGATCTCTCCTTTGAACGTTTCTTACTCTGATGTTTTGAAACCAAGGGCTAGAACACATCAACATGTTGTAGACTTGTTCCGGTGAGAACTTGGGATTATATTTTACAGACATTTTTTTAAGTTAATAAGTAAGGTAACCTACAGTCATTCATCTTATAAAAGTAGATTTAGAATTTTGTAAATCTACAGTTTTTTACAACAATTTAAACGATGTGGCAATATTTTTTCTTCAGATATGCACGTTGGCTTATGTAAAAACGGAGAGATAAGGTGATTCATAAATAATTCACGCGTTCTATGTCTCATCCGTTCACGTATTCTTCGTAGTCTGCATTCTGTAAGCTTTTGTTGCGACGAGACACGCTAGCGAAGTTAATCCCTCTCGTCGAGAGAATGGAGGCGGATTTACTTTGCAAGCATTCGTTTTTTGCTATTCTTTCAAACATCACCTCAGTTCAGGGTGTTCCCGATGTCATTAAAACGTCCTTTGGAAATAAATCTTCTGCAGTTTGTTGGACGTAGTCCAAGCTATTCAAGTGTGGTTTTGCTCTCGAAGCACGAGACAAAGCCCTAACAGACCCTTTACAAAGGAGGTTCCTGTAACACGATTTTGCTGCCTACCACCTAAAACCGAGGAAAGGATTACGGGAAAGCTTCGCCAATTCTCATTCGAGCGCTTTATGAGCATTTTGTGATATATTGTTGAATTCATTTGAAAGCACTCGTATGTTTTGCCATGTTTACAAATGAACGGTGGAGGGACGGTATTTAACAAGTACAGTCAGTTTCACAAGTTCGGGACTTAAAAAAAATAAGTAGTGAAATATAATGGTCCTATGATGCAGTATCAATCTCGCGTATTATGCGCTATCAGCTACATTTTTTACCTCAACAGACTAACAGAATGCTACTCTTTTAAGATTTAGAACGTGTATATAAGCATGTTTAAAATAAAACATTATTCAACATAGTAAATTCTGCCACATCTACAGAAACAGATACTCATTTGTGTCAATAAAATTCTGTAAAAGAGTGCAACTCTTCATAACATAGAAGGCATTTAAATACTTTTAAAGCGTGTAACTCATATTCCGAGCATTAAATACGCCATATACTATGAGTCAGGGTTGTCTATGAATCCGGTTATAACGTATCAACGATCGCATAAAATGACGTGCGAATGAAAGGAAGCTTGCGAGGAGGGACTATTTCAAATTTTTACACGTTTTCGCCTGAATGCAATTTTTACACATTACTATTGATGATGTATACTGTGTATTTATTATGTACTATTTTGAGAACGATTTTTTTAAAGGACGAATTTGCCTCGCATTTCCTTATTTGGTGAATTTTGCTCTTTAAAGACACGTATACCTTCCCGAAAATCTTAAGAATGCGATAGCTGTTCAGCATTATGTATTCACTGCGGACTTATTCACTCCCTCAAAAGAGATATTCGCGAAGCATTTCAATAATAGATATTCAGTCGTTGTGCTTTTGGTTTGGTTATTATTTCGTTTCATTAGCTCAGTACCCCCAGATTCGGATTATGCGGAAAATTTCGTAAGAAAATTGTATTTACGCATTTACTTCATGAGCAAATAGAAACACTAATGCGTTAAAGATATATGCAACCACTACATGCAAAAAATTCAGATATATCTTTCATCTTCATATTAAGTTCTACATGGAATTAAATTTAAGATTTTTTTCGTTGAGCTCTTAAAGTATTTTGATTTGAAAACCAACCATTTTAGTCAAATATGAAAATTTAAACATGTAAATGGTATTAAAGTTTCATTTCAATTATTGATTACTCATATCTTATGGAGAAAAATTACAAAGTCTGTTGTAATCCCTTCTAAGAAAATAAAAATTATAAAAACCGGTGATTTCTACAAATCGAAACATGATTTTCTTATTAACTTTTAGATAATGTTCTAAAATAAATACTAAAATAAATTTTCTAAAGTAATAAACGAAATGAAAAAATATTATATATTTTGATGAAAAAGTTTTTTTTTCATGGTAAATGAAGAAAGGATCCTTGTAATAGCTGAAAATGACACATCCTTCGGTCCTTTCCAATGAAGTGCGCTCTAGAAGCCAAAGTAACGGTAGAATTCTTAAAATAAAAAACGTTTTTAAAAACAAACTTTTATTTAAGCGATGTGATAAAGAGAATAAAATAAGTAAATGTTTTCATTAAAGTAATACAGTGTCAAATGCTAATGCCTCCATACATATTTCACATTAGTAGATCCTAATAAAGATAAACAGACTTACTATCTTTATCTCTGAAAATGTTTTAATATTTTATGTTGAATTTTTTTTTTCAAAAAGCTCGATCATGTTATACTTACTTGTATGAGAGAGACGGATTGTATTTCTGGGGAAGCTTCCCGGAAATAATTCGCTACGAGTTTGTAACAAACATTCTGTACTCTCATATCCATAGAAACTGAAATGTATGATATTTGAAAATAAAGTATAATATGTGAGAAACATTTGTTGCATGATGTCACTTCGATTGACCCGAAACTAAATTGCATTTGCTTACGACGCTTTTGTTCTTTAATGCGACTTGAAAATCCATATTTGCAGAAGAAAATAATGTATATGATATAAACTAATAAACCTTCGGTCCTTGTAGATTGAAAGCAATCACTTGATTCCGAAGCCTGCATTGGCATTACGGAAACGAGATAACTTTATTGTATTCATTATATTGATGCAGTAAAAAAACTTCAGTTAAAATTTGATATCGCAAATCCGTAGAGAAGTTAAAATCTAATAAAACGCATTTAAGGTAATGACTTAACTAGTTAAACCAATTTCAACTGCTGAGGTTAAAATTGTAGAACTTGATACTTCTCGCGAGAACGTATGCAAATTTAAACGATAACTTGAAATCCGGTCTTCACTTCGCTTAATCACAAATGGATGCTTTCTCATTCCACGTTTTCATTATGCTGGAAAGTCAGTATAATTATATTTATAAATTAAAAACTCACGTGTGTTATTCATCACACTCCTACGTGGAATTATCGCCGAAATTATCTCCGAATGTTTACTAGTGTTTTAGCTGTGTTTTATGTCAATGTAATACATTTAAAAGAGTTCATACAATAAAACGTAAATTGGTTATATGTCGATGGTTGGTGGTCATTTGTGAATTATCTTTTCTTTTGGACACGGATTTGCATCTTGTACGCGAACAAAACAAATAAGTAACTAAATATTATTAATTCTTAAAAATTGCAGTTGTAGGCAAAAGAGTGGAAGTCCGACATCGTTTCAGGGGATTTAGACACCCATAATCTTTTAGGGAAATATTTAATTCAAAAATACAGTCAGAACGTTACCAGCTTATCAGCTTCTGGAAGAAAAGAAAAAAATAAAGACACTGTAGAAGAGATCAGGAAGGTATTGAAAGCCATACACGGTTTGGAATTGCTTATTTGACTGTAATTTTTAAACTTTTTTATTCACTACACTGCGATATCAAGAAAAATTCAATACTGAAACGGATTTTGAGACAAGAGGTTGCGGTACAAATATACGACGTGAAAGGAAATGAAGAAACAACAAATTCAAAGGGTTCAACATCATATAATAAACATCATTGTATGCTCATAGCATAAACGAGGATTAAGTAGGTCTCCCTTTTCTCGTAATATAAAACGGGATCCTTAATCCCTTATTAGTGGTATATTCTTCTTTCCGTTTCATGTCTTATTTTTCCCTAATTATTACGAGAACAGACTTTGAATTGTCAACTTTAAGGAGTTAGAGGAACTAAAAACTGTTGCGTGTACATCACAAATTATGTCTTTCTGATTCTTACTTTGACAGGAGTAAACCATATAGCTCTCTGCTGTGTACATCGGCGATTATCAATCTGTTTATTGTGCAAACCATATGATTCATCGAATAATAATGCAAAATAAAATAAGGTGAATAAAATAATATTTATAAAATAAGGTAACAATAGAGTTATATAATAATAATAAAAGTATATAAAATACAATATAAAAATAAAACAATATAAAAATATTATTATGTGTAATATAAAAAACATTAAAATATGATTTGTTAGCTCTATCGACCACTTAATTGTTTAATAGCTTTCTATTATTTTTTTAATAAGATGCTTTATAATTTTCGCGAAAAATTGATCGTGGGTTCGCCCTTAATTTTTTGACCCGCTTTTCACAATTTTTAAAACGCTTTTTTGAAAATGTTGAACCCTCTTTGTCGTAGAGAACTATTGTCGTAGTGAGTCCTTTGGGATATTCATCCTCCAATGATAAAATTAGAGATAAACATTTTTTTATTTGTTAATTTTTATATTTTCTTTTAATTAATGAACAATCAGCCGAGAAATGTCCAGCATTCAACATCGCAATTACAAACAGATTGAATATAAATTACCATTAAATACCTGTAATGTCTGTTCGTATATCATTGTCATATGAGCAAGAGTGTCGTATTATATTTCTTTACGATCAATCAAGTGCATGGTACCGGAATGAATAAGATGGAATGTTCGCAATGGATTGGCTGTTTGCAATGGTTTGATCAGAGAAACAATAGTGGTTTCGATACGCTTTAGCCGACAGTTCTGTTATTAGATACCAAATTACTCCAAGCATTCCAGTGAAAGTTAAACTTGTAATCCAGTAACAGTATCCCAAGCTTGTTATTTAGGACTGTAATTCCTATTCATCTGCCGTAATAAGAACTCTGAAAGTCACTTGATGCAAGCAGTCTCCACAATCTGGATAAGCGGAATATATGTCGAATTAATTATAATTTGTTTAATTACGCTTCGGAGATGTTTCGTTAAATTATATGGCGCATTTTTGAAAGTATCGTATTCTCCCAAGGCATTAGAGGATTTTATTCTCGCAGTGTACTTCACTAGGAAGCTGCTGCTATTCAGATTCATGTTACTTTCTCATATACGTTGTATATAGAAAGTATTGTAATCGCGAAAAAAATTCGAAAGCGAGATTTCGAGGGAAATATCCGTTATGGCGATCCCTGATTCTCAAAAAGTGGTTTTTGGCACAACGTCTGTCCACTTGTCCGTATGTGCGCAGCGATTCTGAGTAAATGGGTGAATCAATTTAATTTGCATTTCGTATTTAAGGTAGAATTTACTTGTTGTCGATGCACGTGCTCTAATTTTTTTGACTTTAAAACAAAGGGTACTTATCAGGAAGGTCAAAGTACTCTTTTTTATGTTTCTCAAACACTGCTCCAACGATTTTGCTTAAATTTTATGTACATAAAGTACAATTAGTATTTCGCTTGAAAGTTTGGTAGACACGCAGTAAAATTATTTCTGTCTGCTACACTTACACATTAGTTTACTATTTCAAGAAGCTTCAATAATATTTAGCAGTGTAAATGGACCAAGCAGACGAAGAACACACTTTAGCTAAACTGAAATGAAAGATATGACAATGATAAAATACCTAGGGGGACAGCAAACGCACTGCAGGTACGAAAATACATCAATTCCTGTCTACAACGAAATTACATTTACATAACACTTTTGCGATATTTACAAGACTGATATATCGCTATATGTTTTGATATAATATTGTGAATTTTTATTTTATTTTAAAATTTCAAATAAAAAATAGTAATAAGTTCATCTAGCGACTTTGAGCATGAATAGCGACTGAAAGACGATCAAAATGTAGAGGACCTCGCCAGAACTGATCCATTCACTACAGAATTTTTTCTCACTCTATGCTGCAGACGGAGAAACGTATATGAGAAAGTTTGTGCAATGGTTTTGCGTCACTATATTTTGTTAACAAATCAGTAGCGGCTGGAAACAAACTGTCGCAAGTTTAGGCAAGTTTAGGTTTCTCAATAGTTGTTACAATTCAATTAACATATATTTATATGTATACATTGCATTAGTTCCACAAACATTTCAACATTTAGATATCATTGAAAACATAATATAAATGAAATAACATAATATGCAACAACAGAGAAAATAAAAACAATAAAACAAAATAGTAAAAGTTTATCATTTACTGATAATATTGTTTAAGTGAAGACAGGTCTGTTCGATCAAGTTCAACGTTATTTTTATCAGAAAATACTAAGCAATAACCAATAAAAATTTTTAGCATGAAGACATTTTGATAATATTTTGCTCGGCATTTCGGTAATTTTTTTTGTGTACCCATCCTTTCATTTTTAATGATTTTATTTCAAATCTGGAATTAATATTTCTTTATTTGAATCCTCGTTGTATCTCGAAAGCTGCGTGTTTTAACGAAAACTTATGAAAAAATGTACATTGTTCTAATTTAGACGAAAACTCGAGGATATCGAGCTACTGGTCTCATGAGTATCCATGAGGAATAATGGGGTTTCTACTGAAGCTCCAGAACCGGCTTCTACTAGCTGACTAGCTACTAGTAGTCTGACTCCTTGTCTCATTGCATATCAGTGAGTTTCTGTTTAATGCGGAGGGAAAACATAGCCCTCTTTGTGTAGACACCCAAAAAATACAGGGATGTACACTCGATTTTTCTGTAGAGAACTCTAATAGATCTGTTACGGCGTCGCCATTATTTTGAATGTGCTCTTCTTTTTTCAACTATCATCTGAAACATTTTGGAACTCTTGAAGTACTTAAGTACGACTTAAATAATGATTTTTTATTGATAAATCTTTTTTTTTTGTTTCAAGAGTGAGATTTCCAATTCATGTCATTGCTTCCGAAATTTCCTACCCTTTCATCAGATTTTTTTGTGGGATACTCAGAGGTTGCAGGTTTTCACTAGTTAGCAGGCTCTCTCTCATTACGTTAAGCACAGTAGGTCTACGTTTGGTAAATATAACTCCTCTGATTTCGATGTCAATTTATTACCCCTTTTAATGCAAATATATTGATACAGATTTCCTTAAACGTTTTGAAGAAAACTCTTTTATTAGTCAGAATGTTTTACGGGAAACGTTTTCAAGTATTTTCCTATAACTAATGCAATATAGTTATAATAATAATAATAATAATAATAAATTGGTCAGAATTATGCAGTAAGTGGTACCACCACATTCCTAACACTGTTACTAACATTGGAAACCACACGGTCTTGTATGATCAACAAAACCACACAGACAGAACAATTGCAGCCAATAAACCAGACATTAGAGACAGATCAAAGAAGACCTGCATGCTCATCGATGTAGCTATTCCTTGTGATGAGAATGTTACTGCAAAGAAGGCTGAAAAACAACTGAAATATAAAAACCTGTCTATTGAAATAAGTCGAATGTGGGGTGTGAAGGCAGAAGTGGTAGCTATCATTGTTGGCGCATTGGGCACTTTACCATGCAGTCTTGGTAGTAATTTAAAGAAGCTCCTTGGAAATGTCAATGAATGAGACATCCAGGATTTAGCAATGCGTGGAACCGTCAATATTCTGCGCAAAGTGTTGTAAGAGCACGCCACACGGTGAATCATCTCCTTAGGAAGCTGTTTGTGACCTGGAGGTATTCTTAGATTTATCCGACTACCACAACCTCCAGTCGTGAAAGTAGAGGATATAATAATAATAATAATAATAATAATAATAAAAACCTTAAGATTCTTGACTTGAATGAGAGTATTTATATACTCATGCAAAAAGCTGTCATTCTAAATACTACCAACATTGGAAGAAAGTTCTTGAGCGTTATATAAACGGATGTGCTTGGCTCGGTAGCCCGTACTTTGTCTTATACCAGCAGCAATGCTGAGGGAACAAACAAAATAATAATAATAATAGTAATAATAATAATAATAAAAAGAAAATTGTACTTGAAAATGAAGGAGAAAGAAGAGATGAGTTATTGTCAATAAATATCAAACTTATTAATCCTCCACGTAAAATGATGCAAGTATGTTTTTGCAACGAAAATACCACTTGGATGCGAGATTAGAATAATTATAGGAAGGGTAATACATTTTATTAAATGTTATTGGGGGAAGCAAAGATACTTTTCTGCATGGAATTAGAAATCTATTTTAAACTATTGTGTCTGATATTCAGTTAAAATTCATTTATTTTTATGGGTCTTCTGGAACTAATGTTTAACTTAAGGGTGGCACACGTGCAGACTCCTAAAACAAAGCACGGACCACTTTATAAAAATCACTGCTCATTGAACTACTTCGAAATCATCGAAATACTCGCAGATGTTGATATGTTTTTTACAAATAAAAACGCTCGAGTTTCTAATTCGCAACATAAGAAATTTTGAAATTTTTTTAGTTCTATATTGTTTGCAATACATTACATTTCTGAAACTTGGCGTTTCTCCAGCGATTCAAAAAATGACGAGTGCACCAAAGGGTCCCTTGGTGAGTGCAGAGCACCAATAATCAAGACGGGAATATCTGCCAAATAAACCACCACTGCCTCTTTCTTCGCCTACACCGTCACCGTTACCGCGACCACAACTGCCTCCTCGCCGAATGGATATGTAACAGGTGAAAGCTCGAACAGTTGGCTGATTAGAGCGGAGCCTACGCACGGAAGCAAAGACAAACCGCTTCACACACAGTTGCACCTTATGTCCGACCTGATTCAAGACGACTATCAAAACAGACCTCGAAGCATTAGACAACACTTGATAGCGATTGATGCACCCCACTATCTCGATGTGGTCTGTTTCAAACTATGCGCGCGCGTATACTTAACCCAAGTCAGCAACAGTGACCGTCAATTCGATAAATTGGCAAGGATTCGTCAATCTATTTTTGGAACATCTCATTTACATTAGTCAAGAAAAATATCATATTTTCAATTGTGATGGGTTTTAATCGTGTGTTGCGGAAACATATTTGGGAGAAATGTAACAAGCTTAAAGAGATTGTGTCTGTTACATAAGATCGAATATTTCTGCGCAGTGTCTACGGACCAGGTAATCACAGGAGTTATACATACAGATCAGCTTACTTGCATATAAAAAGTGAAATTCAGAAAGCTGCCAAGAATAAAAGGAAATATTAAAGTAAATGGATACCAAGATGTAAGAGATGGAAAAAAATAAAAAAAATAAATGAACTTAAATTAAAAAAAGGTACGGCATACCAGATGGTCTAAAATTGTTTAAGGTCGTGAATCGTATCATAACATAAGGAATGTGCAATATACAATGAAAATAGAAAAAGGCGTTAAACAACATACTGGTGTTATAACTTAAATAAATAACTGGGGTTTGAAAATTTAGAAAATACTTAATCAGGAAAGTAAAGAGTAAAATGTTGCTGTATGAAACTGGAAGAGATGCCGAAGACCATTTTAGGAAGTTTGTCATATCGATTGACATGGAAGAGAAATATAACATAATGGAAGAACATAAAGATACATTTTGAATATGAATTGTGGGGAAAAATTAATAGGAAATAAATGAAAGGTTGAGGCGTTTCTGCAGCATAGAATTTAGAAGTATAAAGTACATTTTAACAGGTGAAAAAGCACCAATCAAGTGACAAGGAAATAGAGTGAAGGATAAAACAAAACTATATTGTGAAAAAAGGGAAAAGGACCATAAGAGAAGAATGAAAATAACCTCACAGTAGTCTATTGTTAGCTCATCCAAATACGTAATATAATTTGTTAATTGAAGAAAATTAAATGATTATGTAGGATATATTTGATGGAGTGCATGGTAAAATTAGGAATGTATTTAAGTTTATCAATCTCAACACGGCATTCCGTGGTGTTGGGGTCTTAGGTTTAAAAAATTGCTAGTGTACTCGCTTGCCTCGTCGAAAACCCGGTTACGATTTTCATTGGTATCAGAAAATATTTCTAACTTTTCACTTCAATGTCACAGTTATAACATAGTATCGTAATGTCACAGGCTGTAATAATGGAACAGTGAACCCTCTGCGGCTTACTATCGCAGTTGGAAACATGTTGATTCGGCAATGTGGATTATATCTAGATGATGTTCCCTCAATTTGTATCACGAGTGTTTAGTGTAAACCAATGTTAATCTGGGCTTCCGTAGCGCTCGTTATCGAGGTTCTTAGCTGGGTCAAACGAGGATACAACCCAAGGCAGAACCTCGTCATGAACATGTGTTGAAGACGAGGAGGTATTCCAAGAATGCTTTGTGTTAATGAAAAGAAAATAATTCTGGAATTTACCCCACTCACCTTTCCAAAATCAAACTTCTTCAAAGATCATAACTGTGAACAATAACAATGAAGTCTACATCACGTAAAATTCCGCAAATGGTCGAGTTTCATTAATGGGAAAGAAGAATAAACGCATTAAAATTATCAATGATATATTTATTATTCCGGCATGTTTAAAACAATTTACAATCAAGACCCTGTAAAGTTCGGCAATTAATATCTATACAGCAAAATTGTAATACAGTACGACTAATTCTTCTCTTTCATTCTGAATACTTCGCAATACCCTCATTGGCTAAATTCAAAGAATACACCTCCAAGATAACACTTTTTTGAGATATTCGATTCGATTGCGATCTCGAGGTATCTGAGAAACGATGTATCGAACGGAAATTTTGTTTGACCATCTGTATGCAGAAATGTATGTACGTACAATAAACATTTTTTTCAAAATTTGGAATTTTTAGGAATCGGATGTGGGTTGAGGAGTGTAAATGAAGTTGCAATAAGCTGTCCAAAAATAGGCTTCTACGCCAAATGTATTCATACTCAATTTGGGTCCATTGTATTAATTAGCTCTTGAGCTATCGAGGTAACAAAATCCTTCACTCGCGCAGATACATATTTGACATTGGACATCATCTCGAAAATTTAAATAGGCTCTCCAGGAGCCAAATAGTAAAAGTCTGAAGAAATCTCGAAATATATAAATTACGATTACAATTCTTTTAAATTGTAATTGGGAAGTAAAAAGGGACCGTTCGTAAATTAAGGGACTGGTCTGATCTTGCGTTACGAAACGTTACCACGGAGCAAGAAGGGGATCTACTTCTCATTATGCAACATTCTGTATCAATCTCCAACCCTACATTTACTCACGATGTAAAATTAAAAATATTAATGCCATATAATGAAAAAAATATGGTCTGAAAACCTGAAAAATTCACAAAAATGAAAAGTAAAGAATTCATAACAAGAAAAGTATTCACAGACAAACAGTGGAAAAAGAAAACTTTTTCTTGTTGGGAATTAGACAACCTGAAACCTATCAAATACATAAAAGGAATAAATAAACCTAAAATTACACATTTATCTGTCAATATTTGGAAATTGTGGGAGGAGGTTCTTTAATCCTTAGATATTTAATACTAACCGATTCTGTCCAGTTCCACAAGATAATTTATGTTCCTATGATGCAGTTTACCCATCTTTATAATTCAGTGTAGGCAAAATGCCACGTTTACGCACGAAACTGAAAAAGCTTAATTAGTTCGTGAGATAAAGCAAACCTGAAAACAAACATTTCACACTGAATCCATCCTTTCAAATCGGATTAATCCTTTCTTACTGAACTTTTACAATACGAAAGCAACATCCTTTCAAAATTTCAAGTCTCCATCTTTAGTATTTTTACTCCACGTTGGTGAATGAGTCATTCCCTCATGATAACTCACCATTCCACCCCTTTACTCTCATTAAAAGCTCTTGAAGCATCAAATGCTTTATACCTGATCCATATATTACACATATACACTATTTCCGTTAGATCTCGTCATAACGTTCTGTCCACAGCGATCTACCGTAGAACTAAGAGTAAAATAGTTCAATATATGTGCTTGACCCGACGGAGGCATCTACAAACTATTCGAATAAATATTCAGTCCACAGAAATGATGTACAATTATGTCGATGAAGAATCACTATTTCGTTAGTGAAAGACAAGTTCAATGTCAATGTCCACATGAGTGGTCTGAAACTCCCATCATTCAGACTTTTTCAGACCAACAGAAGTTCTTGGTTTCAACGACTTGTTCTAGAACACAAATGCATCTCATTCTCAATCATCGCAGGTTTTCTCGGTTCAAGAATGGTATCTCCACATAACAGTGTAAATTGCCAAATACTAATTTGACAAATGTTATTTGCGCATTTATCACTTAGTTGTAGGCTGTTTATAGATTGGTTATATTCAAAGCCAACTCAGGATAATGTTCCGTTCGATTAAGAATATTTTAAACATTAAAAATTGCATGCACCAAAGAGAAAAAAATCACTAATACTTCTCGTATACTATTATCGTGTTTTTGAGGTGATATGAAAAAAATTATAGCGGTGTTTAATGTACCCTTTTTATTCACAACAAAAGGAATCTTGTGAGCAAGTGATTGAGAGCAAATCTGCAAGAAGTCCTTAGTCAAAATATTCCAAAATAATTGAACATGAAATTGTTCGACACATTTAATATGTCATGAGAGGAAATTTAGAAGTACGATCGATGTATTTATGTATATACACAGATTTTCAGGTTTTTGCTGAGGTGAACGAGTATTATAAACGAAATGTATGCAAGCACGTGATATACTGCTTTCTCAATATTTCACGAATTAACAGTGATATAACCTCGTTTCTTATGAGTGAAAAAGCGAAATCAAATATCTAAAAATTCAATTTCTCGAATGTTCGATATTTTTATTTTGAATGGGTGAAAAAGAGAATAGTATTGATTTGGTGCGTTATCCTGGAGAACGGACTCATTCTTCAGAGCAGAGATAAAACTATGAGAGATTTAAACTTGAAATTTTGACGGTATGTTGTTTATGTATGCTTACAGGGGAAAGATTCTTCGAAATTCCTAATGTAAACGGATCCACACTGAATCCTGAGTAATTCAACCCGAAAGCGCAGAAACCCAGCTCTTCGGGTCATTGCATATGCTGGTCATGGATAAACAAACAAACAAACAAACAAACAAACACGCATTTCTGGTTGTCCATTGATGCAAACCGTTAAATCATGTTGATGTATGTTTCTGCAGCAGACTAGTGAATGTCATTATATTAATTTATTGCAATTTCAATTTCCACATCAAATAGATTAGTTTATCTCATTTAATCAAATGAATTGTGTTTTATAAAATATTGGCATGGTAACACACATCCCTGGTTCTGCTTAATACGTTAAAAATGTCTTTGAATAAAAATGTCTTTAAAAATGTCTTTGAATGTCATAATTAAAATTTCACGGAATAACTGGGATGTGCTGTTCGCTGAAATTTTGGAAATGAAATAAGAATGAAATTTTATGGTATCGAAGAATTGATAGGAGCTGATATTTGATATATTTTGGAAGTTTATGGTGCATAGGCCTGCCTTTTGTCTTGGTCCCGAAGAAGAGTTTAACTTTGTTGGAGAAACAGTGAAACCCGAAACGCAAGACAATGTAACGACGGAATATAAAAAATTATTATAACTGTGCACGATGTTAAAATGAGCATGCATGTGGGGCAAACTATTTTGCGTCACTGACGGATAGAAGCAGAAAAAACCCAATGTCAAAACTCTCAAAGAGCACGTCTCACAGTAAATGAAATCGTAGATCGTCGTAATACTTCCCAGTGCGTATTTTAAAATACAACGAATAAAAATTGGCTGATATAAAAGCGATATAACCAAATAAATGATGAAAAAGGAACTTTAATCTAAGGTCTTGAATGAATGAGAAAACTCGGATGTTCGTAATGAATTAGAAATCATTTTACCTAACGAAACTGCAACAACAAAAGGACCGATTCGAGATTGTCTTCGAAACATAAATCCTGAAACCAAAAAGAATATTCGAAATAATACTACCCGTTATTCAAAAACTTCGAAGAAAAGCTTCAATTACACGTTGCACACGCCTCCTTATGACGGGGATGACAAGTATGACGTACGAATGAAGCGAAATGATGGTGAGTGAATGTTGTGGTGGAATGAATGGCAGGGAAAACGGGAGTACTCCGAGAAAATCTGCCGCGAACCCACTTCGTCCAACAGCGTCACGAGAGGCAGGAGGCAAGTACGCAGGCGCTACGCCACGGGCCGCCCGACGAACAAGTACATCGTACAAGATCTTTTGGGATCACAAACAAAATTGATGACAGCGACTCGAAAAATTCTTGAATTATATTTGATCATAAGTGAGATAGTCCTATTTTTATTAATCAAAATGTTGATGCAGAAATTTTACGTGGAATGATTTTCGTAGGTTTAGTTTAGTTTTGTTGCAAGTTACTCTGCTTAAGAGGCTGTTAGGTTAACTTGATATTTGCTGAAATGTTTCTTTTGTCAAAACAATTCTTTCAATTCGTACGGACAATCAAGTTGCAAAGAGTTATGAATTTTCGATTCGTTTAAAGACTACACACGTGAGATATTTCATCCGTGATAAAGTGTCAGACCGAAAAGAAGAAATCGAAATATTTTGAAATAATTGTGAAGTCACATATTGACTAAGCCATTGGCACGTCTTACATTTCATGAAGTAGGCACTAAACAGTCTGTTGTATCTTACTCCGTCATTTTAGACAGATCTTTCATCAATCACTATTTAATATTATTTAAGAAATATGTTAAAACAAAATTCGGACTAGAACCAATCACCTCATTTTAGTGGAATGGCGTTAGGAAGAAACTTGTTGCGACGCAACAACCCTCTGCCGTTCAAGGCACCCTCGTTTTGTATACAATTAACTCCTCTTTTATTTATTAATTATTTCTTTTGCCATTTGTTTTGTTGTAATAAAGAAGAAGATGAAAAAAAATTAATGAAAAAGGATAAACCCATGAAATGACTTTGTTGGGGGCAGGTAGTTAGTAATGTAATAAATAAATAAATATTTAACATTGTTGTAGTAATTACCAAGATGATTTATTGTTGTAACTAAATATGTCGCATCGTACGAGACAGTCCCTTAAATTTCATGTTCATATCTCAGTCAACTTATTATATTAATCTACAAGTTTGTTTCCGTATTCGTTTAGTCCCAAGTTTCCAAAATCCGTCTGCATTGTTCTTTTTCCCTAAATTTTTATCGTTTTCGTCCATCCACACTAAAGAAACGTATGCAAACTTTGACGTCAGATCTATTATAGAACACTAACAATAATAAAAGACAACTTTAGCGTTAGGGGTTGATTATGCAGCGTGTCCGATATGCATGTTATAGGTTGGACACTTATCTGCGCAGATCAGAATCTGCCAATTCACGTTCCATATGACATAGCCAGTTCATTTTAGCGTTTATCACAATGTATTGAAAAGAAGTGCTGATTAGCTGTCAGGCTTACCTATAGAGTAATGGGCAAATCAGAATCTCCTCATCCTGCTGACTATAGTGTTTAGGTATTGAAAAATCTGATCACTTAATAAATTCATTGCCAAGAAAATAGATAAAAACTACGCATGACTATACCGGGGGACAACTAACTAATGTGTGTACTCACCGAATGCAAGCACTATACCATTAATACAATCTAAAAACCCCTCGGAGACCGAAAAAAAAAATTATTTAAAACTAAAAGTAGAATCTAATTTCTAATACGGCTGTGCTAATCAATTGAATACGAATTTAAATGTATATTTATAAACATGAAATTTAAACAATAAGTATTGAGTGTCTTTTAAATTTTCATGGCGATTCAAAATTCACTGCGCGCCAAGTGATGCGGCACGTTCATCCCTCCATAACGTCTATGTTTTGCAATGTATCTGGAAACTCTGTCTGAATCTTGAAGCGTTACAGTAAAAACGGCAAACCATCGTAATTCACTTTTCGAGTACATAAAGGCACGCTAGCAAAAATATTTTCAAAACGTGATTCATAACGAAGAGTTGACATTATTGAGTCTGAAGATGTGACTCTTTCTCTCTCTGACACCCTAAGAGTGTCCCAGCGCGATATGAGTGGCACAGAAACTTTCTAATGATGAAGTGTCTTGATGATACTCCTCACCTCACTATAATTAATACCTTTGAAAACATGGGAAAGATGAAAGTACTGTGACACTAATTTTGGAGCGCAGTGTATTTATCAAATAAAACAATGATAATTAATCATTCTAAAACGTCTGTAATATATAGTATGAGGCCTGTTTCCTGAATGTTTTTTAAGGTACTGAATCCGTATGACATTCATATGTTCTTCTCCCTGCTGAGCCTCCTTCCATAATGCAATTATATTATATGATGCAAGAATTTACATTATATTTGATAGCACACATTTTTCAAACTTTCCTGTACGTTTGTGTGTCACGTGTCTGTATTTTGTTTCCTCGATAACTCGTGAACGAATGGATCTCACGAAGTAACTTAATATCCTCATTTGCTATCATTTGGAATAGATCTTCATTTCTTAATAAATATCATGAAGTAATATTCTTCATCTGTTTGCCAAAATGATGTGTGATCTGGCAAAAAGGAAAATATTTTGAACAGAAATTGATATTATATTTTAAAGTACATTTCATCAATAACCAACAATGAACTTGAGAATATCACCACAAAATGTTTCTAAAATGTCCTTCTTTGATATACACAAGTCAGTTGGGGACCCAGTGTCCTTTAAATTTTTTATATCAGCCTGATTCAACTATACGTTGAAATGGTAGGACCGTCCAAGTCCATCAGAAACAGTATTTTTCCTGCGTATTTTTCTGTTGATATTACATTTTAAAGTTTTTAAATCAATTTGAAACTATCTTTTCTGTATTACAATACCAATACAATTACAATACAGTTTAACTTATTTTTGGTTGGGACAACTAACACATGCGCTTTATATCAACCAGCAAACCAGATTTGCTTTATTTAAAATTGGATACAACTTAGTAAGTCCTGTCGATAGAATGTGTTTTAAAGCGTTTCCAATTAACATTTTTGGACTTATGGGACATTTCCTTCAAAACACAGATTACTGTTGCATTCGGAGTGGGAAACAGATTGTATTCCGATTCAAAATTACAAATGCAAACGATCGATTTAGGAGCGAATCATTAAAAAATATTCTGCTCAGGGTAAAAAAAGAACGATTGCATTGTGCGATTGCCCTCGTTGCTTCTGGGTGAACATCTGTGACCAGCGTAATGCACTTTGAATGAGTCAAGTAAATGTAGGGAGTTGAATAATCTAAACTTTTGGATCACAAGCCGAACATTTTTAAAACACTGATCAGGATTTTGTGATATATTAATTTTCAAAAAGATAATTACTTTTCACATCGACGAAGCTTAAAATGCCATTAATATGGCTCAAAAGTAATAAAAAGTATCGCATTCATAAAAGAAAAGGAAAAGTGAGAAAACTGTTCGTATGAAGTGGAAGAATCACGATGAAATTTTTAAAATAATACTACGCATGAAGTGCTCCTGATGTCTTATGACTAGCAAATTTTCCATGACGCGAACCCAAGATAGACTCCCATTGGGGGTCAAAAATTATCTTAGCTTTTCCCTTCAATGTCTCAGTCGTCATGGGTGTGTGACGTTATGATAGCTTCTCCGTGTGCGACTTTTACACTACCATGATTTCTATTACATTGGACCTGCCACGTTGCTAAACCCTTGTAATAGAAGAGAGGGACCTATTGCGATCATTCCTTGCAAACCATGGCCTATAGTCAGCACAAACAAAATACAATAAAATGATGTAGTAATGAAAATAAGTATAGAAAATATAACTTCAATTTGATTCACAAATCTGTAAATCTATTATTACGATAATAAATGATTTAATGAAGAACTTTTAAATTAATTACGACCTCATGAAATAAATGATTTATTTTGCGATTCCCCCGTTGAAAATGAAGCTGCACCTTAATGGGCTGTTTGTCCCTCATTCGAAAGCACGGATCTACACCTATGAACCCACTATTCATCCGTTGGGAACGATAAAATCAAAATGGTATTTATGAAATACACGCTAAATACGGTGTTTTTGGTTTTCACTCTCCAGTATTTCAGAACTTGAGAACAAAATGATTAATATCTCAGAGTGATGCAAACCATGACATTGAAAGGTAATAGATGCAATAATTAAGGAACGGAAACATCTCAAATGGTCATCAAGAGACCCGGTCGGATCTCGCCGCTGTTTCACACTCCATAGCAATGCGACGGCCGGGTACATCTACAGCAAGTAACTCGTCTGAATCTTCAAACTGATTTTTTTTTCGTCGTATACGCAATCATTTGCATCCAAACGCTTGGAAAATACTAAGTCATAAACGACATGTCCGATCATATACGTTTCATCTTATTTTTCATTGCTATTCAATTTTTATTCGACATTTCGTTCTGCAGAAACGCGATTACTTTTCTTTGATTTTGTCCAAGATTTAAAAAGGCGAGGTGCCTTTTTCTCTCACTAGGTGGTTCTTCAGTCACTGTCTTGTGTTTCCTCTACGAGTCAACGATGGCGAAGTTGGCGTATGTTCATAGCGGTACTTTTGTGTATGTATAATTGATATCCATCAGCTCGCCATTGCATTAATTAACTAAATGTACGCGCAAGTATCAAAATTAAAACATATGGTCGTAAACGACACTGGGGAGAGTTTGTATTATATAGAATCGGTTAATCGGTTATAGAAGAGGTAGAACCGGTTGAAATAGAGCAAGGAGAAAATTTCTTTTGTTATAAGGCAGTTGGAAAGAATCACACATAAAACCTTATTATTATGCATGTAAATATGCGGTATATTAAAAAATCGGAACATGTTTGCTTACAAACCCAAAACCACGTTTAAAACGTAAAGGTAATAATTCTGACTGAAATTGATATGAAAAACAGATATCAGTTGAGGAATATAAATAAATAAAATTTCAAAGAACTAGTACAATAATTTATCCAGAGAAATTGAAATCATTAGACAAATTTTTATAGAGGAACATTTTCTTACTAAAATTCCACGGGTAGCTTCGTTTTCATGCAATCGTCAAAGGCAAATACATATTTTTCTTATTGTACTTATGTGTAAGTACGTGCAGAAAATGAACACAGAACATTTCTGTTAATATTTGTGCTAAGAAATGAATTATGAATTTTGTATTTGTTTCTTGATTTCTTTTGCAGCAATCCACTAATTCCAATGAACCCACCAGTTTTGTACGTGAAAAGCAATGTTCACGGATTTATCTATATTAAGTAAAGACTGCTCTTCAATTTACTGCTGAAATCAATAGTAATTCTAAAATCGTAGGGAATGTTACAACAAAATTAAGAATCAAACGTCAGTTTAAAATCAGGGCAAATTGTACAGTTTTTCGACATATTTGTTAGGAAGGGCATTGAAAAGTTAATAATTAAGGTAAAGAGTGTTTATTACGAAAGTGTTAATCACGTGACCCTATTAATGGCCTTTAATTTGAAAGGTATTGTCTTTTTCTTTTGATCCAAAGGAAATTGTCGTTAAGAGTGTCACATTTGTTAACAGGTTCATTTACATTAGTTATATCTGATCTATGAACTTGGTAATGTCTAGTTCTTTCAAAAATACACATGTTATTGTGTCAATTTTCAATATAGATACTTTGTTTTATCATAGAATATCATATTTATTCATATAAAAGGAATAGTTGCTGAGGAAATTCTGTTTAATGTTTATGTATTTTCAAAATAATAATCAATAAATTTTCAAGATATAAGTAATATTTTTATATCTTTCTCCTTATTCGTTATAAAAAATATCTTTATCTTTAGTAACTTTATCTTTCTTTAAATCTGTCCAGAAAGCAATAATGATGCCAAAGGACTTAAATATGAACTAACTTCAATCTCTATGCTTAAGTAGTGTAAATTTGTAAATACAATGCTTGTATATATGAGTGAATGTAGGGTGTAAATAAGCATGTACTGAACAAGTAAACTTGTAAAAACTAATTTAATCAACTGGAATTGCCGCTGTGGCAAAGTGTGGGGTATTTTTATTTAAAAATAAATTTCGCTTGCTCAGCGAATCTATAACAGCTTACTCAGCGAGTCTACAACGGCATGCTCAGCGAGTCTACAACAGCTTGCTCAGCGAGTCTACACCGATTTACTGAAAGATATAAATAGAGGTCTGCGGTCGGCAATGGGGAAGAATCAGTGAGAGAATGGCTAAAGTAACGATGAGGCCGTAAGTTGAGATACAATTAAAAATTGGAAATAATTTTTGTTCGAGTAGTTTTCAATGATTTTGGAGTGCCTGGTTGTTATCGTGACGTCCTTTATGTAGAGGCCATGGTTTGCACTGTGCGACTGCCCTTACCATGTGTTCCTGGTGCTAGTTCAGTTACGTGTAGTCCATCGTCGCTGCACATTACCGGTTACTGAGGTCACGCCATACCTGTCAGCGCGTAAGGTTTATTTTCGTTCATAGTCAAATAAAAATAATCTGTGTGGTTAGACAGATATTTCATATTTACAATAAATGTGTAAAACGTTTGTGTTTTTCCATTCTTGACACCTCCTCATAAACTGAATAAAAGAAAAGAAAATATTTCACAATCATGATAGTGTTACAAATAAAGCGTGACACTTGTGAAGAACGAAAATTCACGTCAAAGCAGACGGATGTCAGCTCTACGAGCTCACGTGTTGTCTGTCCGACTGGCTGCCAATACATTTGCTACACCATGCAAGAATATCAACGCTTGAAAATATATACATTGATTTGCCATACCAAGTAATTCGCCCAAAACATACTATAACTAGTCATCCAAATAATTAAGCCTGATATTTAGATGTATACATTTTACATATTCCTACATCACATTATACCAATTTCGGATCGTTCATCGTATGAGTCAAATGAAGAAAGAGCGCTTTAACATAGTATATGGTATATTTAAATACTTCTTTGTTCTAGAAACTAAACTTGCTACAAATCTGTCCATGAACATTTTCAACTGTCAATAACAATAGAATTATTTTTGTTTGTTTCAGTTCTTTATTTAAATCAGAAAAGTACATTCACGAGTTTCATTTGCATCATCAGCACTCGATATTCTGCGCAAAAAGAGGAAAAATGCCTTTTCTGTTAGAAGTGGTGAAAAATTAATTAGAAATATATTTCTCCGTTCTCAAACTTCACAGGACTAAGAAAAAACTTATTGTTTTCTGCATGTTTATGTTCTTGGGAAAATACGATTCATTCGAACTAATTGCTATGATAGGTAAATGGCAAAATATTCCAATTATAAGCAGTTCGTAACGAGTTTGGTCCAAACTGAGTGCAAGACATTTGATGTTTACTCCGACTTTTTACTTTCCACACGAAAAAAAAGCAAATTGGTTAGCTTAGCCTTAAGTTAGCTGTGACAGCTCACGCGTTGCCTGTCTAGCACCAAAGCTTCAACTGTAGCTACCCAAAAAAGATTTTTGTCTAAAAGAGAACAATTGTCTATCACAGCGGAAGTTAACGCTGTTTTGTCTGGGAGGAAGAAAGTTCCATCAACAGCTATATCTTATAGGTTTTGCACGCAACAGCTTAGCCCCGCTCAAAAATCTGACTTAGCTACAAGAACTGTTGTTTGTTCCTCCCCACCGATCTCGTTCGTAGTTGCCGCAAAATGACAATCGGTTGCGCTACCTTCTTTGCATTCGGTCAATTATTATTTTAAATGTTATTTTCAATTGTATTAATATAGTGAGAATAAATTAAATGTATATTCAAAATAAAGTAACGTTTGGAAACAAAAATTATTTTCTTAGTCTTTAAAGATATTTTTTTTAAAGATTTTAGAGATGATTAATATTGTACGTATTTACTATTCATGGTACCACTACTATGGTGACAACTCTTAGACAGCGCAATACAAGAAAATAAAAAATACGACATGCTGCAGTAGCTCAGTGTAAGCGTTCGCACCTTCAGAAGGAATGTATCCAGGATCGAATACTTGCGCTGTTGGATACTTGAAGGGACGTTGAAAAAGAACATTATCTATACATTTGTGATCCAGCAGTAGTAATGCAAAAGAATATCGACGAGAAAGTCGTACAGAGAAGAAAGCAAGCATATGAGTCGACGTAGATTCACGTCGCATCAATTTTATATGCTTACTAGTTGTAACATCCTCTACTATCTCGTAAATTAGCTACTTAAGCCGTGAGAGCTAATACTGTACACGATGGTTCAGAAGGACGAAAATTCACGTCATAGCAGACGGATGTTAGCTCTACGAGCTCATGTGTTGTCTGTCCGGCTACTAGCCAATACATTTTTGCTACCCCAGCTCAGGTATTTATTTCGTGCAATTACACTAAGTGTGTAAGGAAAGCATTGTAATCTGTCGAAAAAAATTGAGATCTCTTCGGATCTTTGAGAATAGGAGAATGTATGTGTGTGTGTGTACGTACGCTAAGAATCTTGTTTCCCAGTAACTCACAAACAAATTGATGCATCGAAACTTAACTTCAGGTTTAACTTTGAATGCATTGGGAAAAGAAGCCTTTATCTGGACAGTTCATACCGACTTTATTTACACGCTCCACTTCCTGTTTCTTAAAATTCAAAATTTCGGAAACATGCATACAAGCATTTTGATTGATCAGTTAATTCTGCGTACAGATTGCAAAACCCTATTACTGTACGTGGCATCGTTTTCGAGATACCACGAAAATTTATTGATAATTCATGCAATCTATACTTGAATGTGTATTTATGATGTTTAGGAGTTTATCATGTTATGTGATGAAACATATTTTGAAACCGATTAATCTTCTAAATGTGTCACCTTGTTTAATAATTATATATTTTATAATTTGTGTTTTGAAGTGTTTTTCCTTTTTCTTACATTTTTAGTGTTATATGGGGTGTTTAGTGCCGTGAATTTTTGTTACGAATTATAATTGGGAAGTTGCGAGGGGTGCAGTCCGAATCTTTTACATAAGCAAGATATTGCTGTTTCTTATTCAGTCGTTTGTTTTAATAGATACAACGTTAATACTATTGACGAAAGACACACCTATGCTTACAAATTTTGGTTTAGTGACAAAATACTTGTGAACAGACTTCTAAAATGTATGAGTGGAATAATTATATTGATAAAACAATTTCCTGGCTATGAGATCAGCATGATGCAAAATAAAATTGAAAATATGTGCCTACATCTTTTTACGTATTACCCAGTGTGTTACAGTAACAGCAAAAACCAATTTATGGGATATTGTACTCGTTTTCCTTTAAAAAGAAAGATTATCAGATATGACGTCTCTTACGACTTTTGCAAATAGTATTCGACGGTCCTGGGGTCAATAACTTCAAATTTCAATTCAATATTGCCTGATCCACAAATAGACAGAAATAGTATCGTTTCAAATTTATCTGGTGGTACAGACTCGTAGAAGTGTCTGGGATTTCTTCTTCGTGTTGTCTGAGAAATGATTCTGCACGGATACAAAAATAAGTTGGGTAACTCAACCTAAAGTTAGTTGTGTCAGCTCTCGCGTTGGCTGTCTAGCGACTAGAAAGTTCTGTTAAGTGCCACAGCTTACGCTGTAGCTGCCGTGAAAGAGTTTTCTTCTGATCGAGACCAATTTTCTATCACTGCGGAAGCTAACGCTGTTTTGTCTGGGAGGGAGAAAGTTACATCAACAGCAATAGCATATGAGTTTTGCGTGCAACAGCACAGCCCCGCAACAAAGTATGACTTAGCTAAAAAACCTGTTGTTTGTTCCTCCTCGCCAATCTCGTTCGTTGTTGCCGCTAAATGACACTCGGCTGCGAAGGTCCCCTGGTTCCAGAAAACCACTGGGGTAAAACGGCGATGCAACAACTGTAAAGTGAAGTCATCAACACGCCGAACGAATAGATAGATACAATAGACAAATTGCTGCTAAGAATACACGAAACTGAGAGTTATAACCGATCACAATTTAAAGAAACGAAGCCATTTAGCACATTCAAGTTTAGTCCCCAGAGAAAAAAAATGCGTCTTCAATTGGCATAGTTTCGTATCTGACAACAACACTCAACAATAGAAATTATAAACTAAATATAGATGAATTGTGTTGTCTATTTGTTTGATTACGTCTTATGCGTGTCTTAATGATATATTATTTATTTAACGTGCTTTAATATTTTTTTATTACGTATCATACTTATATCGTGCGTCACAGACGTTGTCGTACATTTTTCCTTTACACGCCTTTCAGTTTTTAAATTTATGGAAATTTAAAATTTATACATCTTAGGCGGGTACTCATTCGATGTAATGTGCCCTGTTTGCACCCTGAGGCAGAAACGAAATACCAATGTTACAGTATCTTTAACCGAGCCCTCCCCATAACTTGTATGTTACCGTTGTCCGCATAAAAAAATTAAGACGTGGGTGCATGGAAGTTGAAGTCATTTGTACAATGTACATAGTTTTATTTTATGAACGGATTATTCTTTGATTAGCAAATTATATTGTTACTTTCTTCCTTTATTTTTAATATAAGCTAATTTTAAATGTAATACATGTCGGAATATACCATGGAAAAGTTGCAAAAAGGACACTGTTTTTGAAAGAAATATAGTTTTATAGTGAATGAAAAATGGAACAAATTTAATTCACTAACAGGTTAACAGATAAAACATTTTTTTCTTCGCTTTCCTCCGTCAAGGGGATACTGAGTTTAAATGTGTTAATTTTGTATTATCCATAAAACTACATTTATTTTGTGGTACGAGGTGCAAGCAAGTGTTTTTTTATTATTTCATATTATTGTATATTTTATACTCTTATCAAGATAATGACAGGAAAGTTATGAAGAATTCGATACTTTAATAACTTTAAAGAACATAACGCGAACAGTTGGTTTCATCAAATGCACGGGACCGCTGAAATTACTTAGCGGACGCGAACACCCACTTGAACGAGGAGTAAGGCAGTTTCGAAGGCGTTCGAGCTCAGTAGAATGGGCTCTTGGTGCAGTTTTGCAAAGTGTTAAGTGCCGCTGGCGAAGACAAGTTTCCGTATTTGAGACGGGATCCGAATTCTAACAAGCCATTTGTGAAAGACGTAATTGCGATAAGAATCATTTACGTCTTCCTCGGGGAGTACAAATTTATTGCTTAATCTCATTAAATGATCTTTTAATCATCAGTTCATAATGGAATATTATTTTTAAGCATTCATAAGAACAATAAGTTATTTTCAGTTTATTTGATTTTTTTGTGTTTATAAACTTGCCNATCTTTTAATCATCAGTTCATAATGGAATATTATTTTTAAGCATTCATAAGAACAATAAGTTATTTTCAGTTTATTTGATTTTTTTGTTTATAAACTTGCCTTTTTTTATAAGATTGAAACTTTGATTTATCCTTTCCTTATTTTTTTTCTTTGAATGTGTTCTTCGAATAAATATTAATAGAGTTTGGAATAACATGTTTTATTCGTTTAATTCAATATAAATTGTATTATTTGCAATTTTTCGTAATTGCAGTTATTCATACAAGGCAGTTTGTTTAAACTGAGGTGAAATTTTAATTCTGGCCAACGTGAAGTTATTGAAATGATACTAAGAGTTCTCATTTAAAAAACTGAATAGATTTAACTTGGAACGATTATATTTGCGAAGAGTATAAGATCTTCTCTTTAATGCCGAAATAAATTGAAATATCTTATAAATATCATTTAATGTTTTATTCTCAAAATAATTGTCAATTGAATGAATTGTAATGAAATTCATTTCTTAATCGTAAGTTGGAACATGAGAAATGTATATTTAGAATGTTATTTGCTAATTAATTACTTGTAACTACCAAGTCTGACATATATAAAAAGGACATGTTTACAGCATTCCCGGTTTGTCTTGCTCAAAATACGCAGATTTCATAATTTTTAAGAGTCCTTAATCTTGTCCGACAACATTTGAACGTATGAGCAATCGTTGTTAGCCCTTATTTTGTATATACATAAATCCTATGAGTAACAAAAATAGATATTATGCATATCTTTCTTTCATGTACGTACACATGGAAAAGAGCCATCTGTGGTTACTTAACTCCCGTACACAGGTGACCAGAACGTGCCAGGTAGATATTATGTACGGATATTGGCGAGCGGCGATGGATGATGCAATGTACAGCACACCTGCAGTAGTAGCTTGACACCCGGGTTCGAGTCCAGTACGATGCCATTTGTACTTGGCCGTAGACGATGTAAACTTTCCTCAACAAGTAGTAGGTACTTGCAAGTTTTGAGTCAAAGACTGATCATCAAGGTTAAAAGTAATTGGACTATTCATAATGATAAAAATATGAAATTCCGAGAATATTAATTGGCACATAAAAGGTCAAATATTATATTACTATATCCATTTGTTTTCGTTATGTCCAATAGAATTTTCAGTGTCGTTGTATGGTTTTCATATTAACCTCTTTGCTAATGATTCGCATATTCGATCATTTCTTCTCTGCATTATTCGTGAAAGAATTCTTTATTTTCGATGAAAAAAATGTTTAAATCTTTTGATGTCAAGAATTATTCGAATCATTTAATTTCGATTGTTAGATCCCTTTTTCTCCTTGATTGTTTTTAAGTTTTTATTTTAAATTTCCAGTATTCTCAGCATTTCTACGAGTATTAAGAGATTTATCAGAGGAGCATATTCCATATGTGAGTGATTAAAATATATTCTAATAACTATGAGTAAATTTAAAAAAACATTTAAACAATGTAAGAGATAAAAATTGAAGTTTCCTTCTAAACAATATGAGTGCTTAACTCCCTAAAAGCTAAAAGGAGTGGATTGGAAATTTCGTCCATGAGTGAGTAAACATGATCTTTAATTTGTGAAAAATGTGTTTTTTATAAGAAAACGTATTTTATTAAAAGAGAATGGCGTGTAAAGCAATAGAAATATCTTTTCAATATCTCAGTTTTGGTCAGCCGTGGATTACAATAAATGGTTCATATTTATTTAACTCCGACGACATGTTGATTTATTGGCAGGTGATGCTTATTTGTTGACTTTGTTTACATTGAAACTGTTGTCACGAATTATTGTGTGTCTGTTTATGAATTAGAGTGATGTGTTTATAAACAGTGAAAAACAGTTGGTTTTCTCTAAATATTATCACTGTAATTATTGAGAACATAGCTACACACTATTTTATACTGGTCATTGATTAGTTATTTCCACAATGAAAATACCTCATAATAATCAGAATAATGAATAAATGAAGAATAATTATAAAATTGCTTCTAGATTCACCATTTAGCGCTGAGTTGCTGGCTAGATGACCGGGGGTTCGATCCCCGTTGAGGTGGGGACTTTTCATCACACCTGAACATCCAGACTGACTCCCAGGGTTACTCAGCCTCCTGTAAAATGACTACCAGGATCTATCCAGGGGTCAAACCGGTCGGAGCGAGATACTGACCACATTTCCTCCTTCTAGTGCCGGGGTCAAATAATTGCGGAGCTCTGCTCTCCGCGAACCCCATAGACCTTCGGGGCCTGTTGTGGGATAGTTTGACTTTTTGACATGCTGCATACGAGGTTATATGAATATTGATAAGTTATAAAACTTGAATAGACAAATTACTTTATTTAACAACACATTTCAATCAGGATTTTGACCTTTATCATGAATTTACACGAATAAGGCCGTTTAATTTAACGTTTCTAATTTTATAACCTAATAATGACAGACGTAAATTGCTATGTTACTTACACCTTTTCAGGAATTTCTTATTTTCTGATCAACTTAGTAGAAATGTAAGAAAAGCAATGAAGATAAACAATAAAAGAAAATGAAAATACAATAATAAGTAATTATAAACTAATGAATACGAAAAACACCTACTGACGTTCATCTTGTACGATGAATAATTCTTACAGAACTCTTCGTTGAACAAATTCAGTAATCCTGTTATGCATATGCAGGCTCATTACAATTCATCATTATTACTCAAACACACTTCTGTTTCAATTTCGTTTGTATGATTGGCAAGTAGGCGTTTTCTATTTGTGTATGAAGACATTCATGAACCATGCTTATATTTTCACCGGAATTATCATCGGCAATAACTGCTACCTACCTGATAACTGATATCGATGTCATTTTTGTTTGATGACAAATATTTTTATAATTGTTTTGTGATCCAATTACGAAATCGTGTATTTTCGAGATCCTTTCACATATTTTGCACTTAAAAGAAATAATTTTGGTAATTTTCATTTCGTATTACATAGCTATATTTTCTGTCTTTGGAAGTAAATAGAGATTTTGTTATCGAGTGATCGAAATGATAAGTACTTCATATCTCATTAGTTTCAGCGGGTAGCATTTTATTTGCGTACTCTATATTAAAACTTTCAGTTAGAACTAATAACTTCATTTTGTTGTCAATAACTTCGCCTCGTTACTAACTTTGGTTTTGAACATACTTTTTATGTTTGCAGTCATTTTGACGATTAGCTAACATTTATTCTAAATCTAAACATCTGTTTAGGAGGTTCAGAAAGATTTCGAAATTAAGCGAAGTAATAATTATCACCTGTAAATGAAACTAACTTTGTATGGAGTCATCTTTTTCTAATTAACCCTGCCACACGTTGCCGCCAACTTTCCAGAATTAATTGGAAGAATGTTAGTGAAAGAGTAGCGTTATTACATTAGTGCACATGGAACGTTTCTTGGTTGAAGTCATTGCAGGTAAACAAGCGGGAGATGGGGAATGTGACGTACCACAATCAGTAAGACGAAATAGATCCAATCCCAGAATGAGTGGGCGTCCTGAACGTAGTACATGATATCCGTCCACCCCTCCAGGCTGATCACCTGCAACATGGCGGGCGAAGCGCCTCAGCGAGCATCGAACACTCCGTCTTTTCCTTCGCAGCCACCCGGCGTCTGCGGGCCTTGAAGATTCGGGGATATTACAAGACGATTCTTTAAACAAACAAGATATTGGGATCTTAGCAATAGTAGTAGGTTACTCATATTATTTCTTCCACACGCAGATAAGAGGAGTGATTCGTTGCCTTGGGTGAATTTTCCCAGGGAAGGGGCCGAGGGAGGAGAAAAGAGTCCCCTCTTCCCCGACCCCAACCCCCGCGGGCGCCCCGCCCACTCGAAGAATTTGGCGGCCGTTGTTCCACTGCATGGCTGCATCTGGAAGCAGCTTCTGACCTGCTAGCATTTGATCTGCATACTAAACACTACGGCATGGATGCTACTGTCTAGTCAAAAACAAATTGCTATTCAAAAATATCTAGATCTAAATGAATATTCTATTGCAAAAATGTCTTTTGTTCGGTCACATTTTATTCATAAATACTTGATTTTCACCATATTCCGCTGTTATTTCCAGGTCATGATGAATTGTTTCAGCCTTTTACTTGCCATTTCCTAGCAGAAAAAATACATTATAACGGAAAGGATATCACATAATAAATTGATTCCTATTGTAAGTTTTACTATTGTTACTAAAATATTTGCATTTCATGCATTTCTCTTCTCATTCCAAGTTTTAAAGAGCAAACGTACGAATAATATTAACAAGGAAATAACAGGAAAGTACATCGTTGATTCAGTTATTCCTCTGTTTTGCATCAAACGTTTCGCTGGCGGCGCTGCGCCTCATGATAATCACGACCAAATTATTTGGCTAAAATGAGATGGTTTGTTAGTTTCAATATTGAAGTAACTCGCCATAGGAACGCAGAGTTTGAACTACAAAATGTATAAATCGTAGTATATTTTGTTATGTACTAATCCAGCAATTCAGTTTCATCTTGTAACCTCCACCTCAAAAAAATTATACATTATCAACTTTTTATGAAAATATGAAAATGTAGCAGAGTAAAACATGAAACATTTCAATAAATACAAAAAAGAAAAACGTTTTATGCAGAAGACACAAACACAAAACACACGCTACTCGCACAAAACGTGGCGACAATATTTCAAGGTGTATTATATCTAGGTGATCTATAGCATAAAAGCCTTGAGCGGGATATGCTGCACTTATGTACACGCATTCATTTCTATGCGATTTTACGCATTACAAAACATGATGCTATTTTCTCGTTTTATTCTTTCACAATTGTCGTGAGAGTTCCTATAACTTAATATATATCCATGTAGTTCATTCATGCCGATGTGCCACACCAATATAATCCTCTGTAAGCTATTAATTTCCTTCAACTACGCCAGTAGTTTGAATTAATGTGCCACACTAATATAATCCTGTGTAAGCTATTAAGTTCCTTCAACTACGCCAGTAGTTTGAATTTATTGAAGATTACAAAATAGAATATACCCCGTCAACTCGTCAAACGGAAACAATTCATGTAATCTTCTGAAACTAATTGAAACTATTTGATCTTAATTTCCTCTGCGGACAAACATCATAGTTGCTGAGCAACTAACAACGAGTTTCAAAAACTCAAGCATCCAGATAAATTCTACTATGTTAAATTTGTTTTCAAATAAATTTCATTTGTTCTTTAACTTTCCTTCTGTCTTTATCATCGTACGAATGCTATATTGAGTTCACATAGCATTATTTAGAGAAACGGAGAAAAGACATTGTGATTATTTTCCTCTTGTTGTAATACACACTTATTTTCTTTTGGAAACAGTCCTCAGAAGACCGGGGTTTCGAAAATTATGATCAAATTCTTGAAAATATTCGTGATGAAATTCTGCGCGTCGAAAATTTTCTAACCTTTAACGATCTTCTTTGTGAAGTGTAAACCTGTAAATAATGGTATATATTCCATCCTGAAAAGTAACACATAAGATAAAAACTGAGATAAGAAAACTGTTTCTGGAGTAACAAATAGAAACAAAGTAAAATTGCAAAAAAATTTACTTTGTGGAAAAATTGTAAGTATAATTTTCTTTATTATTATTGTACTTCTGATATGAAGTTAACTGCATCATTTAAATTTTATTTTTAACTTTTCTTGTTATATATCGTGAAAATTTGTTATATCTCGAGAAAAATAATTTTCATCTTTAATTATGTTCAAATAATAGTTTCGAGGTGAATATGTTTATTCTGTAATTTTATTTGTTGGAAATTTTTTTACAATTTTAAAATAAAAGTTGCAAAAACACGAACAAAAATGTATATCATCTTAAATTTCATGATGTAATGGCATGTCACATATTCATTACCTTGAAATAAACAATTTTTGAATTATGAATTTGTGAACATGTAAATAGTAAATCACAGAATAATATTTGTCTTATTATGTTCCCATTTAAGATAATCTACTCATCAAAGATTTTTCCCTTCACCTAATCCGACGTAAGAAAGGCAAGAATACGTAAAGACTCTGATGATCTTAACTTAAGTAATAGAATGCTCAATTACTCTCATGGCACACAAGAAGAGCTCAGATGGCGCGTATTGATTTTAGTATATGACAGATTTTTTTAATTGAACATTTAGGCTCTTCAACAATTAGGTCATTACAGTGCAATGTGACAGAGTCTACTTCACCAACCTATTAACAATATGAAATGTTTAATATTCATTTTATGAATATTTAATTAATATTAATCAAATATTAAGAATGAATTGATATGTAATAATAAAATGTTTTGGTATTGATATGAAGTGAAATAATAATTATGAATATTAATCAAAATTGTGTGAATATTTAATTAATTTTAGATAAATTAATAAGATTCGCTAGAAAGGTTAATTAAAATAAAAGAGTATTACGCTTCTAAATGATTGATGTCCGATCGCTTTTTCTCGTGCAAAGCGTTGCACTAAATCTCACCAAGAAGATGGCGACCCACGCGAGACCGATGTTGTCGAAGGAGATAGTTCCTTGGAAAGGATTGTGCGGGGAGTGACGGCACTCGGTGTAGTACTGGTTCCAGTTGACACACCAACCAGGTCGCGGTCGGTTGTCGGAGAAGGGCACCGCGGAGGCGTTGCACTCCATGCCATCCATTTTGGTGGGAGGTAGATCGGTACACGTGTGCATGCCGGCATCACCGGACGTCGAGCAGATGTAGTCGCGCTCTTGCTCCACGTACTGGTAGTAGGTGGCGAGAGGCCTGCAACGCGCGCGCTTCAGCATAGGGCAGAAAACCGCTTCCCGCCCCTTCCCATTCCATCCCGCCCTCCTCCCTCACTACCCACTAGCCACGCCTTGCCTCTCTTCTTCAACAGTTCTTCCAATTACGGTAGGGGTCTAATGTAGTCACGCCTAACACTTCTAGCGTTGAAGTTAAAATAAAACACAGTTCACGTTCTCACACTTTTTGAACAGTTTAAAGCAACTAAGCATAATACGAATTATTATTATTATTTGCATTATACGTAATAGCGTTTAAAACAATTATGTAATTGAATGAATATATAGTAATGAGTGGAACAACTAAGAAATAGTCCTGTTTACGGTACTATTGTCGTAACCTACTCAGTTATGATTATAGTTTCAGTGAAAACAAAATATTTGACGGCACTCGCGCATCACAGTCACATATGCTTAGCGAAGTACACAAGTCAAACGAAACCGTAGACCTTCTTCTTCCGCATATTTTTTTCTGTCTACTTTCGCTTTTAAGGGAAGAAAATATTCGATATTTGTTCACTCCGTAATACCGATCGATAGGAGAATAGAGTCTTGTGCTTTGTCAGATGTTGAAGAAAGATGAGGAATGAGAAGAAATAAAAGAGATTATGCTTAAAAAGGAGCACTTAGGAGATTTGAATAAAGTGACGTGAATAGCTTCTTTGAAAGGCATTTGGATGAAGACTAACTGAATTTAAGACGTCTCTTCCTCCTTTGCAAGTGAATTGGAATGGTAATGCAGACTTACACTCGTTTCAAGAATCTGTTCATCGGGATGTTTCTCAAAGTATTTCGCTACCATGTATTAATATAAACGAGGAATTATGGCGTAATTACGCCAACGGCAAGGAAAAGAGAAAACTGAATGTAAATATCATGTTACAAATCCAATTAATTCCTTTTCACGTCAGAGACTATGACCACTAAATTGTGTTTTTCGCATGAAAATATTTACCAAACATATCAGCATAAATTCTTATTGGATATGATACATTTTATCACTGGTTATATCTAAACCCCTTTTTGCAGAAGAAATGCCATTGTTGAAGACTGATATGAGAAATGAATTTAAAGAACGCTCACTAGGTTTTGTTACTAAATAAGAGATAGCAAATCTAGTTAAATGTTAAAATTAATGTTATTAAATGTTAAAGCCTTTTCAAATATAAGAAAGCCGAGGTAAAAGGTTTCTACGGATGCAATGACTTCTAAAATTGTCAATAATTAAGAAGTTACAGAAGAACAATATCTTACTATGTTTTGTGAGGTTTCTAAACATTCAAATAACGCTGTTGTCTCGTGTCTCGAAATATGACTGAAGATAAGGGACCTGTTCTGATGCGAAGAGGAAATAGACTTTTCTCTAGATTTACGGTCAGTATCTTAAATGGAAATTTTGAAATGGATCTCATTGGGTTTTTTTGTTAATAATTATTAGACTTTTTCATCGTTTACGAAAGTAACTTATGAGAAAAGTTTTAACACGCGTAAAATTTGCTCCTCTCAGGAGTTGATTTAGATTTTTTTTCAATCTAACTCCTGAATACTCTACTTCTGAAACACCGTCTCAAAAGGAGACCCATCTCGAGCATTTGCAAATGTTTACTAGTCATAGAAAGATAGTTGTTTCAACGTATTCGTTAGTTTTCTCTAGAGTGATGTGAAGAGATGTAAATCCATTAGTGGAAATCGAGGAGAAATTTTTTCTCAAATCACTGTGAAATCGAGTCGTTCGTATGAGAGCGGCGGTTGGTGGCACGTGGCGTATCGGGCGGGCGGGCGGATTGAGCGGGTGGGTAGGCGTCCCTCATCCCCCTAACAGGCAGCAGGCACGTGCAGCGTCCAACGGGCGGCGGCCTTCATTGGCCTCCGCGCCTGGCGGTTAGACACACCCACACCCACACACACACACACACACAAGAGCAAACACAGTTAGCTTAGACAGCGAGTGCTGAGCGGCACCCGAGCCGGCCTGCGCCTCAGATTCACATCCACGGACAGACGAAGGCCGCGACAATTGAAGAAGAGGGTTGGGGCGGCAGGCGGCAGGCGGGAATGGCGCGGCACGGCGCGGCTCGGGGATTAGTGGTCGCGCATGCGCAGGCGAACGCCATGCGGCATGCTCCTCACACGCGCCAACTGACTCCAGCATCCGAGAAGAAACCTTTTCCTTAAGCTAATAGAACATTAGAATACACATACTTTTAGAGCAAAAATATCTCTTCCTGTGATGTCAAATTACATACTGAACTGCCATTAAAATCCTGTTGTAACTTAGAAAACAATAATATGTACTTTTACGCGAAATACTGTTCACTAGGGCACATGCATTCTGAATAATGCTTATCCATAAACATTTGATAGAAAGTTATCCGAGATCCACAATCGAAGTTTTGAAAATATATTGATCATATTATCATCGAGGAAAATTAATTAATCCGGTGTATAACAGTGCTCAAAAGACGGGGTAAATAGGTGGTTTGAAGTCTGTAAAAAGATCGGATAAGTATTTCTACAAACGTTTCAAAGTATCAACTGAAACATTTTTCCACTCTTTCAAAACATCGAAAGATTTTTCATAGTCTTATTAGGCTGTACGTGAAAGGCGTTACAATATCATACATCTTAATTAGTATTTGATGTTACTTTCACAATATCTTTTCCTTGAAATTCTAGTATTAAACGAGTGGTTTCTTCATGTCTACGAATTTATTGTAATTAATTTGCTCGAAGAATTGCGGAATACTTTTTACAAAGCCTTTCACAATCTTGATCTTGAAGTGAATCATACGAAATTACTTGCATACTTTCTTAACCCGTCTAAAAGAACAGCTCCATTTTAAAAATGCTCCAGTTTACTATCCTTTATTAACATGAGTAATATAAACCTGTTTTTAATCTGAAATAAAATATTGTAATACCGAGTCTGATTAGCAAGAGGCCTTAAACTATATTTCACTACTTACAGATTGCTAAACGTGGGATAGTTTTTTGTCGTCAAATTCTTCTTATATTTATTACTTTTCAACCTACTTCATTGGCATAATGCATTAGCCTTTCAGGATCTGTATGTCCATCAAATGTGTTATTATTACGTTCGATCGCTCCGTAATTCGTTCATTGCACAGGAAGGTCTTCTCTCGGCGTCAGTTGGCGCGAGCAGGAGTGTCTCTACGGGCGGGAATGGTTGGGTGGGGCTGTGAGGGTGGCGGGGCTGGGGGCGGGGGCGGCGGCGGGGCGCAGCGCGCGGCGGCCGCCGAGGCCTGCTTACAGAGTGACTCGCGAACGAATTGTGAACCATTCGGGGAGCTCCCTGCAACAGACACACAGCATTCGCAGCGGAGGGTTGGCGATCGGTGGCGGCGGCGGCGGTGGTGCGACCTTTGGTGGGAGATGTTGAGGGCGGAAGGGGAGGAAACGGCTTCTCGTTTGTTCACGAGTACCACACATTACACGACGGAGACCGTTGGGTTGGAGCCAAATATAGTAGCTGGTGAAATCAGAAAAAGAAAGAGACTCGACGCTTCAGAAACTTGAGGCTGCATTCTCGCGACGCAGGTCGGCTCCTTCAAGGTCACTCGCAGGTTACCTCACATAAAACATATATCAAATTCAAAGAATTCAGAAGTGAAACTGAATTCAAATAATGCCTGCGCTATCGTCTGATCCTAGATCTAGAAATGCATCCGAAAGCAATACAAAATGAGGATCCGTTTTTAGATTTGGGGAGGGCAGTATTCTCGTAAAATTTCTGGACGAAGAATTTTAATAAGTAATGGAGAAAACCCGAGTTAGATTAAACAACAAATAAAGCGCTTGTGGACAATTAAATTTAGCGACACACGGGCAAGAGCGGTTCGAGGCCGCGCTAGCAGGAAAGGGGGACATGAACACTATAGCAATCTAGAAAGGGTCTGCTCTTCGCTTGGGTCAGTGGACGTGACCCAGAAACAGGCAGCTGTGCGAGTATTTTCGTAAAAGAAAAATGTTTTTAAAAATTTTGGGAAAGGCATCGGAAAGTATCCGAATTAAAGAGAGAATAGATAGANAGAAAAGGAGCCGTGAGCTGGTCCCCGAACCTTCTTGCGAAAGGGACTCCATTAGCGGAGCCGCGAGAAGATGGTTTTTATTTTTTATTAAAAGACGCAACTGGACGAAGGTTACTCATTGTGCAGAGCAACGCATGCTCGGACAATGAAGAAGACTGACATTAGACGAAGACGCGTAGGAGAAAGAAGGGGCGGGGGGTTGTGACCGCTGGAGCGCGTGCCGAGAGTGGGGACAATGAAGACGAGTGATTGTAGGCGGAACCGGGGGATGAGGAGCGACCGTGCAAGATAAGTTTGGGGGTTTGAAGTGGAGAGAGCTGTGAGTTAAATGTGACTGACGGGTGAAAAATAAAGTGGCATTGCCAGAACACCGAGGAATGAGGTCTCCTTGTCAAAATTAAATATTGCCTGGTGGAAAGATGAGGGTCACGATTCTGCGAAGTATCACAGAAGGTGCTCGGAAGGAAAATACTAGAGTCAGGAGACAAGAAAGCATTATATTAATCAAACCTTGCTATTGGCTGTAGAAGGAAATACGTCATAGAAAAACATCCAATCCAAGATACTCCACGTGGAGTGTAAAAAGGAGTGATTATTGACCGAAGACAACAAATGACGTCATAAGGGGAGGAGCAGCCTCTCAGCGGCCACGCAGTGGGAAAATGCTTATTTAAGCAGAGGGCAACGTCGCTCCAGAGGCATGATGATTCAGATTTTTCAGACTGGTTCATGAGTATTGTTCATTCAGATTCATTTCAGATTGAGTCACTCAGATTCAGATTTTATTATTCATTCAGATTGGTGCAGATCCAATATTATTCATATTTCCGTATTATTCAGAGACTTGGAGTTTTATTCTAGGTAACTCAGAGATCAGTAATTGATCACTGATGAGTTTACGGAAACCGGTGTGCTATGAAATACTTTAATTATAGTTCGAGCAAGTTATCCGGGATTTTTAATTAATCGGTTCGAGTGTCGTCCGATCTTCGGTGAAAGTTATCTTGCGCAAGGCATAAACATTTTTACCGAAAAGTGAATGGCAAGGAACTATAATTAACGCCATTGAGTCGTGATGTTGTCGCCAAGTTGAGCTAGTTAAGGGCGAAGATGATATCGCCTACCCTACGCGGAGGGTCATCTGATTCCGGTAGAGGGGAATGGATTTACGGTACCTGCGGGGCGGAGCGGTGAATGGTCTGGTGGTGGCTGAAGGTTACTGCTCTTAGAGAAGCACTTCGTTTTGGCAACTGGTGATTCAGCTTTAAGTAAAAGCAGTAAGGTGAAATTGCATGACTGGCGGCGCCCAGTGCATCGTTTGTTGCGCTAAGTGACAGTGAGTGTGATGACGCCAGAGACTCTAGTGGCGCTACAAATGTTCTTTAATAAAAATCTTCGAGGACACATTGTTATTGCGGATGTTTGTTTTCCAAATGTATAACGTCTAAATTGACTCCCGGCTGGAATAGTTTATCCACCAGTATTTTCATTGCTTGATGGGAAAGTAAAGCAAATAATTGTGTCTTATGATATTGTGATTTTTTGTGGATATTTTGAAGTGAGAATGTGCAAGGGAAATGTTTGCATAGGCAGTGTAAGTGTATAATAATGAAATGTAATTTTTATGTAATAAATAATTAAACTAATTTTACAAAAGTTGCGTTTCTTTTAGTAAAGGAGTAGTGTGTATTTCACGAAGATAAAAATGGGCAGAACCCCGACCTTTTTGTTTCAATCTCCTTAGTGAAAAAGGTTTCCAGTGGAAGCGGCTGTGGGCTTAGTACGTTTATTTGGTATTACTCACTACCTCATTAAAATTGTTACAATCGGTTTTCCCAACGCGGAGCCAGATTGCCATATCACCCCCTATTTAGTTATGTTACAATTGGTTTCCCAACGTGAGGCTAGTTTATCTTACCACCTATTTAGTTTTCTTAACACACACACACACACACATATATATATATATATATATATATATATATATATATATATATATATATATATAAATCCAAAATAAGAAATGTGCGCTACGAACGTAAGCTCAAAACCCTGCTAAAATTTGCCACCTGAGGTTGAAGAACATTGAAGAAGAAAGGAAGAATAATGGTGAACGGAGAAGAACTGACGCGACAAAATAATGACCGACGCAACTGTTATTGGAGGCATGGAACATACGATGGACTAAAAGTACGAAAGGACGACAAACGAATCAATATATACCGGACGTAACTTACCGAGAACGGACAAAGAAATGGTCAAAACTGACCCCATTGTGTCAAAGACTATAACGATATATGGCGATTACGGAACTTGAAAATAATAGGAAAGGTAAGCAACGGACTATGCACTTGCAGGCAAGACCAGGAGACGCCTGATCATACCTTATGTGACATATATGGACCAGAGAGAGGACAATTTATCAAGACTATAAAACAACTAGGACTTATGACATTAAACCGAGCGAATTACCAGAAACAAAAGTGATATTTCAAGCTTTTTCACATAATATGGACCAAATAGGAACAATAAAAGCAGATACATGAGACAACACACGACACGTAGTTGAGTAACGCTGGAAGCAGAGGCAAAAAGGCAGAGGCCTGAAGAGGAGGAAATGTAAACATCCAAGAGGAGAAGCAGAGACCCCGGTATGACTATCTTACAAACGGGGATGTCATTAACGGTAGTTAAAATTGCAGTAGTTATAATTTGTATTGTAAACTTTGTTGAGAGTAATTAAATGAACCCTAAATATAATATTGGATAACAGTATTTTAATATAACATTGTCATTTACTATTTTCACAATAAAGTGGGCACACTGATAGGTACTCTAATGTTACTATAACTGAAATTTTCGCACTATTTTTTTTTCTCTGATTAAAAATGTAGCAACATCCAGTGATTCGTGTGTGGTACTTGTTAACAAACAAAAAAGTGGTTTTGAGGCAGAGGCGCCAGTCGACTATTGTCATAAATATCTCTTTTGTATGTGGTTTCTGGGAGCAGAGGATCACATCGGTAACAGACATTTACGTGACAGAAAAAGTTACAGAGATGGGGTAAAATATTTTTAACGGCTCACAGCGACCTTTAGAACATAGGAAGGGATATTTTCACTGAAGTCTCTTTGTCACGATATTTTTGTTAATATCACTTTAGATCTCGGTCGCAACCTACAAAGATGTCAATAGGTCAGTGGTAGTATTAACAACACCTTTATAAAAATACGGACCTGTGACCTATTCTATGGTTGGACATTGAACAAACATCTTTATCTAATAGAAGCACAGTTTATTCCTAGTAAGATGGCGACTGAGGAGTTCGATGAAATTTAATGTCGGTAGAAAACATGTTAAAATTCCCTACGGAAAGTAAACTGAATCTCATTGTAGTACTGTAATATTTCTTCTTTTCTCTTTAAATTTTTTTCAACGCCATAATTCTCTGTGCGTAAACTGGTCATCTGCCGCGGTTGATTGGTTGTGACATGATTGGTCCCTTTTGCGCTTAAATCGCACAGAGAATAAAACTCTCAGGGGCCAATATCTGTCACATAGAGATTCACAGAATGATTATGATTAAATGCAAAACGATTTCGTTTTTATCATACTTCTTGCTTATGAGAACGCTTGGCGACAGACATAGCGCCTTAATTAGAGGTCGTTTCGTTACAAAAAGACTGCACGTAAAGCAGCGAGGAGGTCGGAGTGTGGAGACACATTTACGCGTTCACTGCGCGTATGTGTGTGTGGAGGGAGGCGTTGGTGATACGGGGGGGGGGGAGTGTTGGAGAAAAAGGCACTGGGCGCACATGGCGGGTGGGAGCATGCACAGAGCCGCGCCGCGAACTGGAGGGCGGATGGCAGAGATGGAGGGAAGGAACGAAATATTCTCGTTATACTTACCTTTTAGCGCGATAGAAAGGAATTTCACTTTGCAACATATTGGGAATGGAATCTGATGCCTCTATAACTAGGGAATACAACATATAACTCTTTTTAAAGTTACTGCTTATAATAACATTGATATTCATCAAGACTTAAAGTAGCATTTAAGAAATTGAAAAGAATAAAATGTAAATAAGTTGACAGTATTCATGACTTACGTATTTCAGTTATGTTTGTAATTTCATTTCTCAGGAACACAACAGTAGTTTCAGATGAAATGATAGACTTCAGTTCTTTAGGTTCAATTAGTGACCATTTTCATTGAATGAAGTTTCGATAAATATTTTATATTACCAAGTGTTTATATTACACGGTGAATTACGGACATTTATATACGCCATGCGCGGCACAAGTCATAACTCACTTGGATCTACAAGAATCGTAACTAAAATATCTAGTTCTTAATTATAATAATTTTCTGTCGTCAATACAATTCATGATCATGGACACCAATGTGATGAAGGTTGAGGCACGACTTAAATGATTCAGACATGTTTTATCCACACGAATGTTATTATTGCTTGACTGAATTTATAAATAAACTTCTTATATTTTGATGAGATATTGAGATCTACTAATATTTCCAAATAAAGACGTATTGTATTTAAATCATTATTTTACTAAATAGAAGACTGAATTATTCAAATAAAGGAAGCTACTTTTGCGTTCTAAATACAAAGGACGTTGTTTTGTCTGTTTTCAACAAATACTCCAGCTGCTCTGAAGAGTAGAGTAAAGTGAAGATCAATATGGCATGTGGCCAAACTGTTTACTGATGTTCATGAAGTCTATTGTACGGTGGCTTCTCTCTAAAAAAGCACTTCCTTAGACTCATTGCGAATTGCAGGGAAAGATACTCTCATGATAATGAACAAAGTTTAATGCCCACGCATTCCACGCTTCATTGGTAAACGGACACTATGAATTTCTTATCACATTGAAACAGATTTAATTCCAAAGAAAAATATTGAGATTCGTTTTTCAGTCGCATGAAAGTATGCAGAAGTTTTAATTTTTATATCTTATACCAGATATATAACATTTTTTCTAAAAATTGTAAATATAACATAAGAGATCCCATAGTATATTATAAAATCAGTTTGAGTTTAGACAGTGTATTCCGAAGTAGTTATCCTTTTTCTGCAAGTGTCTGGCATACCATGCCTGTAGAGCCGGTTGCATTGCATTTTAAAGGGTTTAAGGGATAACTAATGGTCTAATTTGAGTTAATAATTCACCCACCTCGTTGGTATTCTTGAAATAGTTTGTTCCCACAAAGCTGTGCGGCAAATTCAGATAAAGCCTGTACATTCGAATGCAAATGACCTAGTTGGCCATTGCATCAAGCAATGATAATAAACCTCCAACGAATAAAGCACACGAATATAATAATAATTGCTCTTTTATTTTAGAGAACTTTCATTCTGCGTTCCTATTCAAGTAAACAGAAACTTTCTCAAATGTTGTTGTTTAATTTGTAATTCTTGCTAGGGGTCGAGTTTAAAATATTCAAAAAAAATTTTTTGTTTTGGAAAATCCATTTTAATTTATTACACTTTTTTCTCATGAAATTTGTATACTATAAGAACGAAATTTTTGTAATTTTTTTCCAAATTCTGGGTTGTAAATTAATTAAAAATTACTTCTGCGGGCAAATAATTTTGGTTATTTAAATATTTCCTGTCTGATAAAATTACAACCCCAGGTTCTTAATGTCTCTAGACAACAAATTATTCACGCAATGAAACATTTACTTCCAATAGTAAATTTTTTCATATTCCAAGCTCTTGGGTCGTGTCAAAATGAAAACTCGATACACTAACGAGTAAGAACGTTTAAGTTCTGTTTCAATCCGTTCGGTAGTTTCTGTGCAATGGTATTTTCAAACCAAGTTTTTCTTTATAAAAGGTCTCATGTAAAGATGGACCTCTCATGTAAAGATTGACCATACCACAAGACGGCGTAAATTATCTTGGAGAACATATCATGGATTATTATAATAGATATTCCATCCACGTTTATAAACAAGAATTCACAGATAAGGATTCTTAATGTGTGCTAACCCCCGGATATCGAAACCGCAGTACAAGGCACAGAAGCACTCGTATGTTCAGACAAAATTTATCTTAAAATGTTAATGTTTTTCTTTAAATTTTACTAGATATCAAATGCAACTTAAGAAAGAATATTTGCAAAAGAATAAAAAATTCACCGAGCAAAGAAGCGGGTTCTCGTGTAATAAAGTTCAATGTCGCAGTGTGCAGTAAATTTTCCAAATATAAACCCGTCCAGAAGGGGTTCGAGCGGAAATCGCCCATAAAAAACTATGGCAGCTGGTAAGTGCACTCACTTGGGGTAAGTGACGTTGGGGAGGTGACGTAGATAGCAGCGCTGGCGCAAGATTCCTTGCCAAAGCTGCACTCCCACGATGCCGAAGATGAAGAACACGAAGAAGCAGAGGAGCAGGACATTACCCAACATAGGCAACGTGTCCAGCAGAAGCATCACCAGGATGCGCATACCTGCATTCACATAAGAATAATACTAGATATACTCGCTACACATGATACATTCACAATTTTTAAAAGAAGTATTGAAAGTACAATATTTGTAAAGTCCAAAAATTAAATCTCGGCATTTTATTAAGTTTAATGCTTTGTAGTCGGACAAAATTAAAATTTATTTTTTGCTGAAATAAATCACAACCTTCCCTACGATTTTTAAAAGAAATGTTTTCGTGAAAAACTATTTTCAAGGCAGTCTCAATCATCGGATACGTATAGGTGCATCTAAAATTAACCCAATATCCTAGTATGAAAAATAATGAAATATTTATGTGTATTTGAATATTTTCCACTGTTCTAAGAAGAAGTTAACAAATTCATATTAATAAAACTAATTTTGTTGGTCTCACTAACCATACATTTATTTACATATTTCTTCCGTGTACCCTACAAGTGGAGAACATATGTGATAACTTTCGGTCAGGTGAAAATGGTTCACTTATCTCCTGTATGGGGATGTCTCTCAAGTCTTCCGGGGTTTAGGTCTGGGTGGAAATGGTGTACAGTTATGGAATGCGAACGGATGGTGTAGTGGTTAACTCCCCTGCGATCAAAGCAGAAGTCCCGGGTTCGATTCCCGGTTCGTCGCCATTTTCACCTGACCGAAAGTTATCACATAAATTTATTGTTATAGTTAACTTTCGACTGCATAGCACCCATCTTCAGTAATCTTCCTCGGGACAAGGAAAAGTGGCTAATGCCTATATATTAGCTTTATTTTTCATTACGCCAATAAAACTTCACCAATACCATGTGTACTAAGCTGATATTGTTATGCTACTGTTCCCGAAAAGTCATAGATAAAACAAAATTTTAAAAACCCATTAAGTAACATACTGCAATTTAAAAAAGTTTTTTTTATTTACTACCAACAAATACTTGTTCTGATAATTTAAAGAAGTGTTATTTATTTTGCAAACCAAATGTTTGAAAAACAACTACATTATACAAATTTGTAACAACGCATAAACGTGTAAAATAATGTTTCATTTATAACAAAATTGACAGGATGATAATTACAATTTGATCAAAATACTTGTGTACTTCAACAGTTTTCCTTTATCTTGAGTGTGAACTACAAGGTAGTTAACCTTCAATTTCTTGTAGGTAGTGCTATAAGACAGAATTCCGAAAAAAAAAAATTATATGCCATAGTCTCGAAAACCAAATTACTTTGTTTTACAAAATAATCTTTTAAGTCGCGCCATATTTTAAAATATAATATTATTTCATTTTATTGTTTACGTCAAGTGGCTGTATTTTTGAAGCAAAGAAATAGAGACAGCGTTTATAACAACTTCTATTTTATTTAGTATTGATATTTTGTTGTCCTTATTGTTGCGTTTGTACTTTTTAAAGTGGTTTAATAAAGTTGCACTCATAATTCTCATAAGATAGTTGTACTTTTGAACTCAGGTAAATATTAAGCATACAGTTTCATAAAAATATTAAGGCCGTTTTCAATATCAGGGTTGTTTTATATTAGAAAGTAAAAACACATTTATTTATTGATCATCTCGTCCATTCTGTGTATGTGCCCGAAATTTGCCCTTCTTTTTCTGAAAGTATTTGTGATAGTTTCTGATATTCTGTATATAAATTCTAATGGTCGTTTAATCCATATTCCGTCGCTGTATACTGGATCATAAAATGTCCCGAGTATTTTCCGTTCTTTCTCTTCAATTTCTTCAACTTTCGTTTGTGTATCAGTGTTGTTTCTGCTGCATAGAGTGCTTCTGGGAGTACGACTGATTTAGTGTCTGAGCTTTGCGTTAATGCGTACAGATTTTTTTGTAAGTATGTAAGCTTACTGTAGATTGACTCGTGCTAGTTTGTAATTAGGTTCAGTCCAGATGATTTGATGATTTCTCCCAATTATTTAAAGTGGGAGACACGTGTTTACTCCCCTTAACTTGTTTCGATGGGGAAATTAATGGGGGCATTTCCGTATATTGTGTTTCTCATAAGAGATTTGAAGACAAGTTTTTAGTGCAATTTCGTGTAGTTTATCTATTGCGTGTTTTGCTTCTCCTCTGTTGCTTGTGAGAATAGCAAGATCGCCTGCAAAAGCATTTTGATATTTTTGATATTTAATTTGTAATATTTTCTTCTGCCAATTTATATTCCCTGAATTTCTTTCTTCCCCATTCTTTACCTTTTTTTAGAACCATATCAAAGAGCAGGGGTGAACGTCCATGTCCCTGGCGGAGAGTATCTCGATAAGTTTCGAGATTTCTACCATGAATTTATCTTTGGCTGTGGTGTTGGTGTGTTCGTTGAATAATTCTACCGGTTTTCTGGTCAATTTTGAATTCATCCAGGGATGTAGTGAGTGCGGTTAATTTGAAGCGAATTTGATGTTACCTGATTCTCTGCCACCTAATGTCTCTTGTGCTTCGGAATACGATGTCGAGGTGGCGTCAGTCTCTCGACTGCTGTGCGGAGTAGTGGAGTCATTTCCTTCCTTTCCATAATGTTTGTTTGAAGTTGAAGTTGGATTTGTGGTGACTGCCTATTAGAATATAACGTATTTACGACTTGTTTGTTAAGATTAAGAAGATATTTTTGCAGTCACACCAACTACGTGGACAAACGCTGACCCTGATACCGGCCGATCCGGATGCAGACGCAGGGGGGATTTTTTTGGTTGTGTTGCTCTAAAAGTCGACCATAGTGGTTACTGACACTATTGGTTTTACTAATTTTTATCCACTCTGAGTATTTTATTTCGCCAGTATCCACCATATCAGATGAGAATTTTTCCTATACGCCACCTGGGGAAGCGTCCGAAGGGTGATTAGTAACTCCACACGGGTATGTATCTATATCCCGTTCTAGAGATTTCAGAATGACAATTTTACATTTCGCATGAATGGTATCGACGAAAAGAAGGTAGTTCTTACATAATATCCAATAATCGAACCAATAAACCAATTTAACATCGCAAATAATACACGATGCTAAGGAGCTTCAGTGTGTACACATTAGATACTATACAGTAAAGGGTTTTTGCAAATCCATCGATGAGGCAAGAAGGCCAGAAGACTTTCATCCTTTCTACATTTTAGAACATCCTTCCCCTGAAAGACATAAACATATGGGACATTTCAAAAGTACTCGTATTTCTTGATATTAGCGCTTATCCTTCCACGTAAGGCATTACGTCAATGAAATGCTTTATATTTTCATCAGACCTGCTCGGTTTATTATATGTTTAGAACTTCTAGTCCTTGGATGTTTTCCTAACGATCGCACACATAAAGAGTTTAGAAAAAAAGAGGCACGTTTCTAAAACTTGTAGAAATACATAATATTTTCAGGATTCTTGACTACACATATATACTACGTAATATTGTTGAGGGTTAAATACACATTTGTTGACTACGCCGACGTTCCGGTTATATATTGTAAACTTTCTCAGGGCTACAACAAACATAAAAGATATATTACCATCTCCAAATTTACATGTATCAAGAATTAACTACAGTTACGCAAATTAAAAAGCAAAAGAAAAATAATGCAAAATCTCAATTTATAACATTAATAAAAGCAATATATAATACATTTCCTATACACTATTACAATTGTATATAATAATATCACACATTGCTAAATGTTTTTTTCATTTTTCTTCCTTCTCCATCTCCTCCATCTAACAACCTTATCAACATGACCACCTTCATGTACTACTTTAGAACCTTCTACAGTGACACTGAAGAAGGTTACAATAAATAATCGTAACGTCGGCATAGTTAACAAATGAGTATTTAATGAGCACGCCCTCAAATATATTACAAAGTAAAATTCATAATGAAGTGTTAATTGAAATTAGAAAATCAGAATAAAATAAGGTTTTCTCTCTTGCTTTGAACACATTTCCCCCCAGGGTACTTACATCTAGTAAGTACGTGTTTGGCGAACACGGGGCCCCGAGCTGAGTCTGGCATTACTTCCACTTACTTGTGCTTAGCTCCTTCCTTTCTCTTTCCTGACCTTTGGTCACCTCTTGTTCTTTTCGATCCCCTCGCTATTAGGGCTAGGGTATCTTTCATTTTTCTCATTTTTGTCCCCCCTCTTTTTTTCATACACCTCATTCTTTGTCCCCCCCTCATTTTTTGTCCCCTCTCATTTTTTGTCCTCAATGTTTTGAATTTTGGTTTTGAGATATGTTTTGGTATGTTGTAATTCAAGAGGGTTTTTAGTGGGTATGGTTGAGACATTCGGCGAGTCGCACACGCGGGGAGAGTCATGTTGGCTCTCCTTAGTGCGTAACTGCATTTTCCCTACCTGTACGGAATTTTAGGGCTCTAATGACCTCGATGTCGACGAGCCGTATAGCCGCACAAAAAAATAAACACATTTTTAGAGATTTCATTAATGACCTGGTAAGTAGTATATTGAAAATAGTTTGCCTTATTTTAAAAGGTTTTAAAAGTTCATTGCTAGAAATTAAGAAAAAATTAGAACAAGAGCACGGTACAATAAAAGCACTTTAATGTGTTACTCTATTACAAATTTGATTCGTTGAAAATCTCACTGCTGCTCAATTAAAGAATGTTATGTATTTATACGATAATTTGTATTAGAACTGTCAGTTTCAAATATANTATACACTGCAAGGCAAAATTAGCAGTGCATTTCCTTCAACTCAACATAATTTAGGTATTTTGAAATGCATAATCTTCAAATTTAGGATAGGGTATTCGTTTGTGTTTTCTGGACAATCACTTATCTGGATGTTTCTGTGTCACCCCATTCACGCGGGAACACCCTTACAGTGAGGACAGAAACAAACTACACAAAAATAAAGCAAAAATACCACACTTCCAGATGTCCGAGAAAGCGTGTCTCACGTATACAGACTGAATAATTTTCTTTCTACTGACGACTTACCGCTCTAGTAAAATATATTTTGTCTCGAATCAATCGATTTCACGGTGTGGAACACAAATTATCACAAAGGGGTGAATTGTTGAAAGGGGGTGCTTGTAGGTGGATACCCGCAACGATGATGAAACATCTAATCTTTGAACAAGTGCTCATCTTTCTGAACCGTTTTGGAAGATCCAACCAAGTACCTTGGACAAGCGAAAATCCCTCCAGAACCGTTTTGAAAGATCTGAAACGTTGCCCGTTTTAATGCTAATATATTGCATGAAAAAAATTACTTTTCATATGAACAATGGAGAATGTATGAGTGCCCATTGCAACATCAGGAATTCGCGGTTGAGCTGGAGTCGCAACAAAATTGTTGTAAAGAAAATTATAGATCTTCCTGGAAGATTTATTCCATAGTACAATAAAAATTTCAGTAAATACTGGTCGCAGAAATAATTACAGAATTTATTTTGTGAATGTTGACCAAACAGCGATGAATTATCGCTCAGAGAAAGAGAGATTTTTCAACTGAAACTTCGTATCTTCTACCGATGTGTTCATTCGATGTAGGGCCTTAACGTGAGTCGAAAAATTTACCGGTATTAATAACATCTTGTAAGTTATCTGAAGAAACTTCTGTATTAATTAAAAATGTAATTCAAACTATATGTATAATATGGATGAATGACTTTTCGTAGAGCGTGGATGGAATAATTGACTGAAACTAATCAATGACTGCACTTGACAAGCTTTCCCATATCTGTTTAAGTGAGCGGGGAACAGCATTTACGCGGTGTGTTCATTTCAGCTCCTTATGTTTCTGACGTGAACGTATGATGATCTCAAAAGTTATACGGAGATGGATAGTCTCATATTTTACGTCTTCCTTAAGAATATCACGTGATGTGTATAAATGAGACTGCTATTATACTTTCATATTACAAGTGATATAAAATCTTACCGAAGTAGAATTGCCTTTTTTCTGAATCACAGACAATTTCCGTGAGCTCTAAAAAAGATGAAGAAGAAATGAACTTTACTTTGATTTATAGGATGAATATGAAGAGCTATCAACTCCAGGTGTTCAATTTTCGAACTGAAGTTTTATAACCGTTTTTGCTGCAAAGAAAATTAGTTCCATATTTTATTTTCCTTCAAGTCGTAAAAAGACTGCGTAATAGTTTACTTCTTATAAAACCGTATTGGCTTTCTATACATTTCTAGCACTAACTGGATAATCAGTGTTTATGCAAAACCTCACTTCAATGGTAATTGTATTATGTTGTATTTTTTGTTTATGTTACCAGGGTTATTTTTCGAGGCACTATTTCTAATTATTAATAGACTTAGAATTATTTTCAAATCTTTATTATTCTTAATAATTTCTTTTTCAGCATACCACTAGAGCTTGATCTTCATGCACTGTATAAAAGATATGAAGTTGCAAAGCCCACAGAACAAGTATACTAATGTTTCCTTGGACACTTCACAGTTGTTTTATTGCATCCTAGTAAAATACTCTGATTGAGCTATTGCTACTCTCAACTACTTTTCGTTGAGTGTCTTTACGTGAAGTCTATAAAACCTTTTTATGTCTTGTTTTCTATCATGAGAAAGTTGATAAATAAATTTTCACCTGTCTACAGCGACAGCATAGATCATTATCGTTTCCCGTACCAAATATTCTAAGATCAAACATTTGTGTATTGACTCAGTGCTATACTGTATTGACTGAATATTTTTTGCTATTTGTAATAAATAAAATAATAGTTTATTTGTCAAATTAAATAAAATGATAATTTACTTTTTCTTTCATAAAATCGTTTTATAATATTTAGAAGAATTTTTTAAAAATTAAAAAAATAAGAAAAATATAAATAAAAAAATTACTCGACTTGGTCTGCGTACTCTTGCAGGTATGTGGAACTAACATTTAATATGTACTTTGAAAATAAAACAAACCTCTGAAACAAATTAGATTTTAATAATTCGAGAATTCATTGAAATAATGTTATTCAAGTAAGATACTTGGTAATAAAACGTTTCTGAATTATTTATATTTATTTTGATATTTTGTAAGCTATCTGATATCAATCCTAAATAATTTCAAGTTTTAGATTATGATTCACGACTCTGGAGCAAAAGTTCAAAACCAATGAATACACCGTGAAACGATATGGTTAGGAGACCGACAGAATGGTACATGAAGGAAATCCATAATATCCAGTAGATTTGAACGCAGTGTAACATTGAGAGGAAGGGGTAGAATGTGTTCGTTAGTGTTCTGTCTCTTGTTGCCGAAGATGAAATCTCCGGAGTCGATGTTCACCCAACGGGCGCGACCTGCGCAGCCTCGCACCCACTGCGTCAAATGCACTCGCCTGTCTCTCTCTCTCTCTCGGAGGTGGGGAGGGAGAAGGACGGGAGGAGAAGGGGATGAACAGATTGCGCTTCCTTCCCGAGAACGACGTCGACCTAACCTCGACCTCTCTCCACGCAAACCACCCTTTCTATCAGACAGGATGCATCTCAGCAGCCCTTTCAGATATCCTCAATACCACTTCATCACAGGTTTCAATTACAGCCTCCAATTACGAGCGCTGTCTAAGAAGACGAAGATGGTGTCGCGAAGGTGGGAGAAACGATTCATGTAAATGAATGTGCTCCACCCGCAATATTAGCGACATATCGAATGTAAACATGATGGTATTTAGTGACGTTATTGAACAAGTAGAACACGGCCGTCGCCGGGGGTGTATCGATCTCCGGTGGCGGCGGGCGCCTGTTGCGCTGTGCGGGGGCGGGCGTGCCGAGGCTGCTCGCTACAGCACGCGGATTGCGGTTTTGCATACACACCCGTTTGAATTATTCATTATATATTAATAAATAAAACATGACGAACATTACATTAATGGACGAACATAACGAGTCTAACCACCCGTGCATGATGCATTGTTTTAACTTTCCCTTCATGCTTGTTGCAACAACACTGTTGGGAGACAAGAGAAATAACTTAATTTTTCCCGGTTTTCAGTCTAACTTTACTCATTGAATTTCAAATATATGACGAAGTACTGCGGGGTAGGTTCTGTCTCATTTTCAAGCATAAATTCACTCCGCGAAACAAAACTTTGGTTGGTATATTATTGAAGGACGTGAAATCAACTGAACGACGACATTCCAAATAACTTTAATATAATAATAATAATAATAAGAAAATTATCTTTATATTTTCCACTTTTTGGAAATTTTTGAAAAAGGATTATCTATATTTTATAATTCTTTTACATTTTGCGAAAAATAATAATTAAACGATTTGGTCATTTGTTAGATGATAGCATTAAAATATTTAGTGTCACCAAGTTTATAGGAGTGTTGATTCTTCTAAGAAGACGTCAGCAGCGATACAGTAAATATCTTAAAATCACTTAAACAAGAAAGGAAACTGAATTGGAGTATGAGAACAATAATTGGCCGTCGATGTTTGAATGCGGCATGCATATCAAATAGGTCACGCAATGGCCGCGCCGCGCGCTTTAATATTGTCATCATTTGCACAATGCGGTTACAGGCTGAAAGTTTCACAAAGCAGCGTTGATTAGAGTTTCCCCACGTATTTCCAGCATTATTGTAAGAATATGAAACAAAAATTTGAATGAGGTTGAAGACTAAAAGAAAACGCAAAATATATTCAAAATTAGTAAAACGTCAGAAAATGATACGATTAAGGAAACTAATATTGCGAGTTTCTTTTAACAACGAGACCAAACGAATCTCTTTCGTCTTTGTATATGGGGGTATAGTGCTTATAACTGTGATACTGTGGTGTCTTCGCTCTCAAAGTACTGCTGACGTCCGATTCTCCGCTCGGTTAAAGTAGGTAAATATTCCTGCAGGGGTTGTCGTCGCTTATTCCAAAGTAAGATCGGTTAGGTACTAAGTTTCCTGGCATCCTAACATCTCTTCTTAGCAAATTTCTTCACCTTAAACATGGTAAGGTGTAAGAGCTCTCACCTTGCCGAAAAATAGCCTGAACATTGTAAAGAGACTGCAGATAAATACAATTATTTTCCATCTTCACCAAAGAAGAGACGAATTACTTTATAAGTGTCATTATTCTATCAGTTGCAAACGGGATAGGTGAGAAATGCATCGATACTTAACGAAGAATTATTCTATCACACGAATATGTAAACATAATGCGCGAAATTTCACGAGTTGCTATTGGCGTTAGACACGTAATATTCATTTTGTGTCAATGAAAACTTTCGATAGTATTAACACTTTAAATTAAGAGAACAAAAATCTCATAAAATTAATAAATATTATCATTATCATTTTTTAAAAATATATTACAATATTTTTTCAGCGAATTTAAATGGCTTTTATATATTTTTAACAATGCTAATTTTTAAATATTATTTTCCAAGATTTTGTTTCAGGTTTTTGTAGTGGGATAGGGAGGGCATAAAATATCCGTTTTACTTACATAGTCTCATAAAGATGCACTTATCAGGTTTTTGTGAAAATTTTTAATGGACATAGGTAAAATAGTGGGCCTACTTCATGTATTGAGAATGTAACAATGAGCTCTAGTAACAATTGGGAATGGCCAAAGTATATCTATATACACGATATTATGATATTTAAAGTCAGGTGGAATGGACCCTTATGTCCAGTAGACTGGGTAGAAAGGACCAGTAAATGAGGTAAAAGGGACTGAATTAATTAAATAGATTCTTTGGTTAACTGAAAATAAATAAAACGTTTGAAAGTAGAAAAACAAAACAATTCATCTTAATAACGGCTCAAAATTATAGTTCAAAAATATAGCATAGCGTTCCAACGTGTGATGTTGTAAGATCCACTGCAGGGCACAAACCACGGTCTCTTTTACCCTGTCCTACTTGTTCTTTTTTATCCCAATAGTAGGTTAGTGTATGTTCCAATTTATATATAAACAATAAAACGCTACACACACGAAAACCAATGACTACGTGAAGCTTAATATCACCAACTATACATCCTGACAAGTCATGCTTCGTAATGCTACAAACGGAACTTTAAGACTAAAAAGAAATAATATGCAATTTACAACTTCCGTGAAATTGCGTGGTGTTTCTTTCGCAATGTCCCTACAGTGCTCGTGAACTGATTACGGGAGGAGACATTCGTTTCCCTTCCGCGTCCCTTACTTCTTCCGTCACTCACATCTTTAACGGACTAATAGTTTCGCAGATAGTCGACATTTTTACCCCCGGACTTTTCAGCCCCACTGTACCCTACCTGCATGTAGTTTACTTCCATTTTGGCAAAATATTCTGAAATAGTCTAATGATGTGAAAAAGTAAGAACCAAATTTGAATGAGAATAATTTAAAGTTAGATATAATCATGAATAAGCTTTCGCGGGGTAAAATATTTCCAAATAATGAAGTAGAGATCTGCATAATACAAATTTTTTATCTAAATTTTCAGTAATTCAATGATGCAAAAATTTACTTATTTTTTCGAGCGGAAAGCCAATAATAAATAAAAACTTGAAGTAGGCGGAGGGAGGACTCATTTATCACCACAAACACTTCAACCCACGTTGAATAATTTATGTTAAAATGTATCATTTATGCACAATTAACTGACCTTAAAATCAACGTTGACTGATTTGTTTCAGGGAATCAGTAAGCCCGGGAAAATCAAATTATGTGCGTAATGACACTGTGACCTTGGTGTAACACACATGACATTTTGGAATCATTTTTCCTTCTCTTTTCGGAATCGAAGCCAGAAGTTCATGTTGAACTGATATTATTTGCTGGGTAAAAAAACAGTCGCGTGAAAAAGTAAAAAGAAACAAAAAACACGTATAATGAACAAATCATTTATTTTTAAATGGAAATTTAAATTTGATATTGTAAATAAAAATAAATGTATTTACATAATATAATATTACTGGCGTGGTGTGGCGGTTCTGAAACAACAATTAAATTATTTCCATCAATATTTTATAGCAATGATAAATTATTGATCATTTAACTAGCGTCTGAAGCAACTAGTTATCCTTAAATCAATTGTGCTCGTTATGACAGTCAGTTATTCCTGCGATTCTCAATACGAAACGAATTCTCGTTCGCAATTGCAAACCGATCACCTCATCCTTTCCTTATTCAGGACGCATTGCCCAAAGCCACTCCATGGAGGGCATTGGGCCACCCCCACCCCCACCCCCCGAATCGTTTCGCTGCTGTTCAAACTCTTCGCTCTCTCATTTGCGTGGAGCGCGCGCTGCGGATCTTGGCGACCATGTGGAGGCTTCCGAGCGAAGGCTTCTTGGGAAGCTCTGATGAAGGTTAATTAGAGCGCGAATAGGAGGCGTCCGCGTATTCACGGCAGGATATGAACCGCTCGCGCGCTCGCTAATTGGCGAAGCGCCAATTTGCACGAAAATTTGCAAAGCGCAACACGGCACTGTGTGGCGTGGCGTCTTGCGCGAGGCGCGCGCCCGGGATGATGCTAATTTCCGGTTCTAAGCGAACAAATGCGCATCGGACGCGTGTGTCGGAGGTCAGCGCCGAACGGCGGATGCGAGCACTATGCCGGGGACGGCAGGCCGATTGGATGATGCGAGGGGTTGCGCAACATTCGGTCAAATGCACCTGCAGGATTGATAGGGTCGCCGGGATTTCCAAGTAGAATGATTGGGGAGATTTGGAAAGTACGATCTCTCCCATCACATGAAACACAGTTATTGAAGAACGATTCATAACAGTTATAAAATATACAAATATTTTTGAATATAAATATTTTGTTTATATAAATGTTTACACTGTTCGAAATATTTTTTAAAATAGTTGAAACCATAAAAAATTTCTCGAATTTAAACTCTGAATAATTATTATTATGATTCTTAGGTTTGTTCGTCGATAATGCGGACTCAATTACTCCCGAATCAACTTATGTTGAAGAATATTTTTGTCAATTTAAGTGATTCAAAGGCCTCTGATCAGGAACAAAAGATGATTCTCGCGCACCCATATTGCGAAAGTACAATATAGTGATAAAGAGTGTTAGCTATAATAATAATAATCGAATTATAAACTTCATTAAAACGAAATAAATATCAAAAGTTTAGTGAAAATTAATAATTTAAGTTTTTTACGCGGAAGTAAAAACATAAAATATTTAATTAAAAATTGATAATGTTTAACAACGAAGTGGTGATTGAAAATGATTGGTTAAAATTATTGGAATGACATTTTCTACACAGAAAGAATGAAAATTATTAGTTTCAGACTGACAGAACCTTTTGTATCCTAAGTACGTTTTCTGTGTTTCCGTGCAAACTGAGAAAATTACAATGTTATTATTAAAATGTGGTAACGAAGATATTAATGAGTGTCATATGACTTGTAAAGGAGATAAATTAATGACCAAGGATCCAATAATTTTCGACAGAAGAGATGAGGTAATATTTTAAATAAGTAGGCTAACAAAAATTATTCGTTGGTCTTTTCTAATTCTTTATTACTCTCATTATGGAAACGACGCCACCATATATCTGAAGAATTAATCATGACGCTATGGTGAAAAGAGAATTACGCAGTGAGCGTTCTTACACTTTCCATCACATTGGTGTTCCGTCGTGTAACCGGAAAATAATGGAACTAAATAAGCCAGAAAACTTTGCTAACGACTCTCTTCTTCAAACATTTTTCGTCCTAATTATATTTGAGCGAGACACCGATGATCCCTCAAGTCCTCGACATCCGCGAAAAGTTTCAAGCAGTTCCTTTCTCCTCCCACTTTGAGCCTGAGTTGGCACAATTAAATTAGAAGTTTTATGAGATTTAACATGGAATTCATGGAAATTTCGTTGAGTCTTTTATATCAGATGAACAACGAGACAAAATCAAGAACATTCTTAAAGCTGTTCTAAAATGGTAAAACATGGTATCTCTTAAAACATAGACTCCTATAAATGGAAATTGATAAAGAAATAATTTGTCCTACATTACCGGAGAGATTCTGTAGTTTTCAATCATTTAAATATTACTTTACTTTAGCATGTCAAACTGAGTGAGAAGTTTCTCCCAACTATAACTTTTTAGACCTGGGACCCATGGAGATTGAATATTACTCTATCGACATAAAGTGGAACATTGGCGGGCCGCTAACAGTTGTTTCGATCTGCAAACAGCAGAACTCGGTATATTTATGGACAACACAATTAATTGTTTTACAAATACGGGGTATTACCTTTAAAAGTAAACAGACACTTTTCACAATTATAACAACATCAGCAGCATTCATTTGACCAATAAGGCAGCGCATTTTGCCACGCACGGTTCAATAGACCGAATGCAGCTAACATAGCGGGTTACAAAAGAGCAGAAGGACAGCTCGCAAGTCACCAAATGAAGCAATGGGAAACGTGGAAAACCGTGTCATTGTATTGTGGATGAGTTCACGGAAATGTACAGAGACAGAAAGAAGCACAATAATGAGTTGGTGAAGAAGATGATCCCAAACAAAAGAAATCGGTCAAAAGAATCCGACGCGAACCCTTACGAGGTAATGGCTATTCTAAATGGATTTCAGATTTGATTTATATGTCTCAAGCCATGAAGAACAAACTATCTCTCAGATGGAGCAGGATAATCGGTTGAGCAAATATTCTGGGCCATACGATATCTTATGTTTTCTATATCGCATGTTGTTTTCAGTAAATGAATCCGAATGTGACGCTTCATTTTCTCGGATTCCGCTGAATGAACCGTTGAATTATAATTATTTTAAATTTACGGTAATATAATGGAAATAATAATGTAACTGAAGATTTATCTCCATTATCATGTATAATGACTAACCGGTATTACATTAGGGCGTGAAAAAAATCTTGCAAAGTTGTTATTAATTAACGAAGGCTAAACTGACTAGGAAGCAAAATCTATGTAAAATTTTCATTAAATGTTCTATCAATAGTTTGCTCGAAATATGATTCTCAACAAGTATTTATTTACGCGATAAAATCCTGAAGTACCAAAGAGTCATGGTAATTATGCAATTTGTCCAATTTTTTTTTTGGAACCTACGTGTTTACCTTCGCATTATTCCTCAAGTCATATTTATTTTTTCATACCAACTACACGTAATAATTCAGAGACTGAATTTCAAAGAAGTTTCGGGGTACAGTGTAGTGAATGGTGATTTTACTCACTTTCTTTCGTGAAAGATTTTTCGGATATGGAATATTCACGCAGTCATTTCATATTATTAAAAAGATAAGTGTAAGTGAAAAAGATGATGAACATTCATAATTTTGGAGAGGAATGACAATTCCCTGTCATACTCAAATCCCACATATGCTGTCAAACGTACTACCATGGACATGTTTCCGTTGTATCATTTCTCATGCGTCAGTTGCTGCGGTCATGTAACTCCTAGCGTGTTGACAACGCAACCCGCTGCGCACGAGAGACTTGCGGAACAACAGCGAGGCACAAGGAGCATCATAGGGGGCATCACTGCTCCTGTCTTCCCTTCCAATGTCGGAGCTAGCTAAATTCCAATGAATTACGGAACTTTAAAATTCGCTTACCTTTCGCATCCAGAAGTTTCTTAATAAAACAGAGACTCTATTCTTTAATGATAAAATATTTCGTATAACTGCCAAAATAATCCGTCACTTAACTTGAGTGAAGAGTTATTTTCCTCTTTCGTTCCGAATAAAGAAAATGGCGTTCTTTTCCATGAAGCCACAAAATTAATTTCTAAGTATGCTTGGAATAAATTGTAAAATGTTTCTCTGCTAAAATTTTCTGCTAATTTAGAAAATGAATCCTTCTTTGTGATGAATTTGACGCTCCAAAATCCCAATAATAGTATAATGACGATTCTCATTACAAGATGAGTGACAATTATCGAATTTTTTATTATAGACCCCTGACTTCTAATTGCTATGGAGAGTACAACAAAAATTGCAGAAAAACACAGTTACCATCATTGGATTTGTAATTTTGTTTTGCATATACTCAAGTGGAAAATTTGGTTTTGTGAATGGATATTAGTTTTTTTAACTAAAAATGTTCCAAAAAGTGAGATAGTTCTTTTTTTTTTAAATAGTGAAGTTGCCGTATCGGCAAAAAACGTAAAAATAAGAGTGAGAAAAATAATTCTTATTCAGCGAATTCAGCTGCTTTGTTTGTGATAAAATTTATTAATTTCAAACTTCTACATGCAAAATATAAAGAGTTATTAATTTTTTAAAGAACACTGCTAAAAAGGACCAGACACATTATTCAGGAATAAAATTTATACTGTCGCACTCAGAAGAATGCGATGATCACATTACAATTAAATACAAATGTTCAAAACTGCTTTCTCAACCCCTCAAGTGATAAATAAAACCATGTTTTGAATAGTCGGTCAGCAGTGCATTACAGTCACGCGCGTTGTTGCCAATGCCGTATCAGTCGCCAACTGTGGACTTCAGCCTGTTAAAGCTGTACCAGTTAGTGGACTGATACGCCCGTCAACAACGCGCATGTCTGAAATCCATCACTCGTCCCTAATTGAAAATATGGTTTTATTTATCACTTGCTGGAGGTTACATAAATAAACATTTGCATTTAATTGTGATGTGATCATTGCATCCTTGTGAGTGCGACAGTATAAATTGTATACCTTAATAATGTGTCTGGTCGTTTTTAGAAGTATTTTCGAAAAAATATTTAATAACTCAGTATATTTTGCATGTAGAAGCTTGAAATTAATAAATGTTGTCACAAACACAGCAGTGATCATTTGCTGAATAAGAATTCTTTTTGTCACTTAGTTTGTTTTATAAAAATAGTGAAGTAGACGTATCGGCAAAAACCGTAAAAATATCACGCTTTTTGTAACATTTCAGGTTTTTAAAAAATTAATATTCATTCATAAAACCAAAATTTTCACTTGTGAATATGTAAAACAAAATTACAAATCCAATGGTGGTAACTGTGTTTTTCTGCAATTTTTGTTGTACTTTCCATAGTTATTAGAATTCAGGGGTCTACAATAAAAAATCCGATAGTAAGTTTGTTCTTTACTTTTTTTAAATTCTGATTAATGGTTTCAATTCTCTAGACAAGTAATCGTCCGAGGTAATTTTTTGGGCGTTGAGAAGGTATATGTTGTATCAGTCCGCATTGAATGCTCCTATTAATTACGTATTTCCTTACATACTGTTTAAATATTTAACATATATCTATATTGAAATCTGTCATGTCATGCGAGCCACTGCGTAAGCGTAACTGTAGATTTAAGGTTTACTTATAACACCCATGACTGCGCTCGTATGCTACATCGAAGGAATTGGACCTTTCCGTTAGCCTACCTGAACAAATATGGTTAGAAATATATTGCTTGTTATAAATTGTACATTAAATTATGCTTGTATAACGATTGGAAATTTGTGACACGTATGCAACGATTCAATCGATTTTCTCATTTTTGCAGCATTTCTGGAAAGCGAAAGGTTCAGAATATTCAAAATCCTATGCGATTACACCTGGATAACTTCATTAAACTTAATTTTTTTTTCTGAAGAAGATAGAATTCATAGAGGAAGAGGTGATGGCAATGTGACTCATCACAACTGTTTCTTTCAGCTCAGTTCTCACGTGACATCGGGGGTCGCGTTGGTCACTTTAAGAAAAGGAGGGAAACGTTTGGTGCTATTCATCGTATGTTCAGTGTTTACAAGAACTAGAATTCGATATCATTGTCCACATGAAAGACCAAGTGTACATCGCATCTTGTTTGTCCTCCATCTTCACGGTTTACTTAGTACTTTCATGATTATTTCTGACGTCGTCCATGTTGACAGTCGATTCAAATGTTTGTCATCCTCCATAGACTCCCAGCCTTCCTTGAAACGCTGTAACACTCATTTGTTCTCGCTAGACTAAAGACATACAGTCCAAAAGCTGGACTTCCGTGGTAGTTTTCTTGAGCTTGAAACAGAACTGGATGTTAAGCCGTTGCTCCTTAGCGTCAGCCATCAGCAAATTTTAGTGAGTGCTCGAACATGTTGCCACACAAACAGCAATAACTCACAAATGAAGGCGATAACTGAACACAGCACCAGCTGGAAGGTGCACGAAGAAATCTAGCGGTGGAACCACGTATACCTTTCGGTTTGGAAGTTCTCAGATACGTTGGGTAGCATTTTGAATAGTGAAATACCTTCAAGTTTGTACTTGTGATATGAAAAAAAAAGATCGCGCAACGTCGATTTCGATAACTTTTGTATTTCAATTCAATTTAATGAAAAAAGTGTGAAGATAACGCGTACTTTCGCAGCGCTGATTTCGTTTTTTCAATGTACTTTCGCTTTGTCTCCTTCTTTGTTATTGAGATTGCTTTAGGGATATGGAAATGGAAGGAAAACGTTCAGTCTTCCTATGATTTAGTCAACATACATGATAAAATATGCAATGTATTATTATGACAACATTAATATACTAATAGCTATTCCGAAAAATAACAGTAAGAAATAACGATAATCGTATAACGAAAATCATTAATCGTATAGGTGCGTGGAGGTATATATAATTTCCTAATACGTAGATGCTCTGCTGAGTTATAAATTACAATTTATTGGATGTTTCCGATTTGATAGTAATTTTACGATATCTGAAAGAGTGCTCAACATGTTCAGTTACGAACACGTCCGCCTGTACATTAAATGCACAAATAATGTAAGAAAAAAATTAATCATTTTTATTGCAATCTTTTTGGACATTATATATCGTCTTTACGTGTTTATATCTTTACAACAGGTGTACTTTCGTAATGCAACGTTTCTGACGTTCTGTCAACGTCCTTCTTTAGACGTCCGGCAGCTCCGGTATTCGAACCAAGGTACCTGGTTGATCTGTTGACACTGATGATCTTTCGAATTTCTGAAGGTTAATGTTGGCGAATACCTAATTATTATATTAACTCTGTAGAATTTAACATTCTCAGACCATTGGTTGCCCACAACAACCAATTTCAAACTAGTTACTCAGGAGAATATTTACGTAATTCTGCTTGTGTAATTTTAAGGAAAATAAATGTATATTTTCTCTGAGTATAATGTGTGTTTTGTGAATCTGAATCGTGCCTTACAAGAATCTGCTTTAATTTTCATCTCTTATGCTTGTTGAAACATACAAGTCCCCCCATATCCTCTCGTGTGGTACAACGAATGGCCATTCGTTTGTAATAAAATAGTTCTTTTTATTTTTTAAATTCGTATAGTAAACAAAAGAGAGTCGCCGTGAATTACTACACAGTTAAAATCATCCAAAGGAAGTGTCTCCGAATCACTTTGCTTCCCTTGTACAAAAATTCTAATGCCACAGCTATATATTTGGTAGCTGTGGTAATTCTGTTTTCATTTCTTCAGATTTATTCCAATAGATCAGAGATAGTGCTGACCCGTTATAAAATCAGGATACTGAAATAATGAAATGGCTGTGTATTTGATTTGTTGGTTTCTGCGGATGTCACATCTCATCTTTAACAAATGGTGCGTTCAGTTCTTCACTGAGGGGTCTTCCCTTGATTTTTATGGAGGTTTAGTAGAACGTGGGTAATTTCACACTCACTTTTGGGTGATTCAATATTTTCTCGTGGAACTAAAATTAAGAATATGAAGAAACAAATATGTTTAGTGAAAATTGAGAGTCGTTTGTCCTTGAATACACAAAAAAATGTAAAAAAAAGCTATGGGAAATGCACTTACTGGGTATCCTGTTGATGGCTCGCAGGGGCCGCAGCACACGAATAGTTCGGATGGCCGACAGGTTGAGGTTCTGCAGGTTGAGCCCGTACTCCAACGCCCTGCGACCATAGCGTGTTGCACTTGCCGCTTCGCAGCCACGCCGCCAGGGGCGTGCGCGGCGCCGCGCGGCGCACGCACACGCGCTCCAGCGGCCTCGCGTCGCACTATTAGCACGCTGCTGCTTAGAATAGCTACGCTTACAGACAGAGTGAGAGAGAGAGGGAGAGAGCATCCAGTACAGCAGAGAAAGATGGTGTTCGCTGACGAGAAAAAATGGATGCAAGAAACAAAGTGATCAAGAGAAGAATCGAATGAAGAGAAGTGTAAAACGAGGTGGAGTGAGAAGGTGAAAGAGATACAAAGAGTGAGAGAATAGATGATTATTGAGGGGGTGCGGCTCACCCTGCCAGAACGATGAAGGCGTCGAGTCGGTTCCAAGGGTCGGCGAGATAAGCCCCTTTGCCCAAGGCGCCCATCGCCGTCATCTTGACGGCCATCTCCAGGGTGAAGAAGGCGAATATGAGCTCATCGAACACCTGTTGACATACGCGCGCTCAGCGAGCCTCTTGTTCTTGCAGACACCACCGCACATACTGAGGAACACCCTCTCCACTTTACGTACTCTAGTATCCTCTTCCTTTCTAGACGCTTCGATCACGATTAATTTCTGTTTTTCTCTCGACTTTTCGTCTCCGATCTCGAGTAGGCTTGAAAGTTCTTTATGAGGAAGCCTTCCAACTTGAGATTCAAAATGAACTCGACGAGTGAGTCTCGAAATGAACCGAGAGTGCGCGCTGTCTTCCCAGTTCTTAGAATGTAAAAAGAATTCACAAAATTGAAAAAAAAACGGAAATTTATCTACAAAAAAGAGTAATAGTGTATGAATTCGAAATTGAGACTCGCCCCTCGATACTTTAGAGAAGCATTATTTGCTAATAATATAATAATACAATTATGTTCTTAATTAATTAGTAAAGCATTTGTTCCATTTGCAATGTATACAGTTTTTTCATCTAGTGTATTTGCTTCAGCCTATTAGATCATTCAGTGTTCCCACAGACAAACAAAATTAATTACATTTTTTGTAGATGTTGCTTATTATCAATATAATTTATAAATATTTAGTTTGTTGATCAGAGCTGATACATCTATTATTTTTTCCGTTGATACTTCTAGATTGCCCTGAGGAATAAAAAAACTGTATTCTTCGAAAGCTTGTTGGATTTATAAGTTGTATTATGACATTAACTAAACATTTATTTAAATATATATTATCAATAATTACTCAACTCATTGATAATTAGCTATGTAATGAACCCAATTCTTTTAGTACAATTTTGTTCCTCTAGCCATTATGTGAACAGTACATAACTGTCTGAAGTTGACTATTAATGACCAGTGGAACAAGCTTCATAACTGTTCGAGATCTTGAAATAGCTTTACCATCAAGAACAGTCTATATTGAAGTCAGTCTAAAAGCTTTTATTTGAAGTATTTCTATTTGAAACTATTTTAAACCATTTTTGACATTTTATAAAATTTATTTATTTTTTCATACTGGGTCTAAATTTGAAAGGTTTTCAAACGAGTAATGCAATAAAATAATCATAGTTTATTATACATGTATAGTTTATATTTATAACACGAGAGAATATCGTAACATATATTCATTTGTCGTAGAAAATGCTTAGGAGTGAAACAAAAGGATTGTTTAAACTTGACCATTGAGCTGACGTATCAGTTACCATGACCTCAAGACGAGCATTGTTTTCCTTTCCTGCAATAAACCCTCAGAATGCATAATAAAGGTACTACTTCTTTAAAGACCTTCCAAAATCACAAGAGAATTTTGTTACTAGGTTTAAAAATGAAATTTGTAAGTACTACGATTTGTTCCAGAATCGTTTATCAGATTAATTATATTACGTTGAATGAAAATTGGAGACGGGACCGATATACGAACTCGGGACTTTCAGCTTAACGTGCTGATGGGCGTATCAACTGTGCTACCCCGTTTGCCTATAAGACCAGTCTAACATTGACATTTAACTTGCGAGACCGACAAACCTCTGAAGTGATCTCATGGAGACTAGAATCCTCATATGAAGCGACTTCCTTAAGTACTTGATTGGCTGTAGGTATTTTCCAATTCTGGAGTTCACAAACATACAGAAACCTCTTAAATTACGGTGAACCATTAATTATGTTATGTTGAATGAAAATGGGAGACGGGACCGAGATTTCGTTTATAACATTTCACCTAAGGCAGGACTCCAATCTTCCTTTCCTGAGCTTGCTAAACACATTCAAATTTACTGTAATATCAAAGTCATACATTTGTAGGATGTACCACAGAATTACAGGAAAAAAATATTGATTTTGTTATATATTCTGCAGCAAGAAATCAAAATGAAAGTTTGGTGTGCTATTTAAACATCTTGAACAGCTACAAAGTTTTTGAGTGTGTTCGATTAGTTCAAGCACTCGGAATGCTTCTTGAGGGTATTCAATGCGTACCTTCATTTCCCAGTAAAAAAAAATTTGCCTATCAATTATAATCCTGATATTTTTTATTGTTCCATAATAAGCGATAATGACATTTTGTTATCTCTGTCTATTGTATTTGTTGTTGTGTTGAGTGTTTGACGATCGTCTACGAACGCGACTGTGGGAGAAAATTTCTTTACCAACAAAATGATACTATTGTGTCGTTGTAGGAGAGATTCCTCGCCTTACCGCAGAAAAGTGTATCCAAGTTGCTTGCTATAAGTCTGTGAACAGTTTAAAACAGATCAGAAGAAACAGACATATTCCTATCATTTTCCTAGCAGTACAACGGTTCAGTTTGATGTGGTGTGGTCGCAGACTGTTTTGAAGTATGCTTCGAATGAACTTACTTGTTTAGCATACCCTGGGCAACTATCCGATACCTTCCACAACCGTTTGATTTAATTCAAATAATGTCTGAGTATATTAAATGTAGTAAGCTGCCATAGTTTATTAAGTACAGTAATACATGAATGAGAATGGTGTTTTCGAACATTGATGAATTGCAAAATTCGTTTTATTCAAGTCAATATCCCTCAGCCAATTTCAACGTTTTGTCTTGTCCTTGTTCAGATTCTAGGTTTAACAAACGGACATATTGAAAAGAAATAATAGCAGACTCACTTTTTTTCGTAGTATCTAAATATAATAACTTACTTCATCTTTTAATCTTATCAAAACTTATCTTAGGCATTACGAATGAAATTAATTTACAAGAAAATGCTAGTTGAGCAAAACTGCATTCAATCTCATAAAATTAACACCAAAACATATTCTTTATGATTTCAATTTAATTTGTCACTTTTCAATGTATTCAATACGATATAATGGCATACTTTCTGGCTATCCAACATTCTTACTGCATATCAAATGATTTGCATACTTCTGTCAAATGAAAATGGTTACCAGGTCTTGAAAGCGAATCCAAGTTTCTAACGTAAGCTGCTAATGCTTATACCTTATAAGGAAACCTTTCTCAACAACCTTTCTCAAACCCACCCTGATTTTTTTGTTCAGAAAATTTTATATAGTAATGTGCATGTTTATAACATTTTAACTCTTTCCTCACTTATGTATGTTTTAGATGGCAAAAAAAAAAAAATCTCTGCCATAACCGATCAAAGTTGATGCAGCTTACTGTTCGCTCCCTTCAATAGCATTCTCAAAAACGAAGCAACGGAGCTATGCTAAGTTACCATTCAACTATGAATATATATATTTCGTAATAATAAATTTTTACTTTAATATTTTTGATCCACTACACACTTTCTGATTTATACCTAAACAATTTTTTCATCAAAACATGGAAACGCATTTTTCATACTTCGAATTTGAGTTTCAAAACTTTCATCATAATTAAGACCATCAAATAATAAAGAGAATTTGTTTCTGGACTTACTACGGTTAATTATGCAATTAAAAATACATTGTGTAATGAATACAGACGAAATATTCGGTTCGTTTGAAATCAATTTATTAAATTAAATGATTTTACAAATGGCATATAATCGTTTAACATTACATTTGTATGCTTGCGAGATCTCAGCATGTAATATTTTGTTGATGATATTTAATCGAGAATTAAAACGTTTCCAAAATTAATAGCAAAAGTAACAAACACATTTTACAATTTTCTCTAGTTAAGTCATTAGGGGAGTACAATGGAGGAAGGGTTGCGAATGTCGATTGCATTGACGATCAAGCCGCATCTTACTGAGGTGCAACTAAGACTATCCCCACCTTTCTGGTCGCATATTGCTTGCATCGCTGGCGATGAAAGGGATTAACAGACGTTAAGATCTGATTTAGGTCACGTAATTCACCACGAAAATATGCAATACTTTATTCATTTTATTGATCCTCAACAAATTATGTTTTGGCGAAACGCTTTACTCATGATATATTTTCCGAGGGGAAAATTCTGGGTAGGATCCTATGTGTTGAGAAAAATGTTTCCATTGTGAATCGCTTCCCGGAACCAGAAGTCATTTCAATCTTACGACCCCATATCTTCGGCAGTACGTTCCCGCGAGGACAACTTGTTTACGCTTATCGGTCGACAATATCCAGTTACTTTCTTTAAAACGTTGGCTTCCACAGATGGAGTCAGTATATTCTTGTTTGTCCGGGACAAGTCACTTCCCAGTGGGCAGAACTATCAACGTTTCGGCCATATTGCCGCAATATCAGAGTCGATCAGACCTAAATCGCTGTCGAACTCTGTAAAACGTTGCTAGTTCTGTCTACTGAGACTCGGTTCGTCTCGGATCAAAAAGTATACATAGTTATTTTCTCGTTGCTCATCGTATGAAAGTGTGAATGTCGTGGGTGTAATGAATAGCCCTTGCAACAGCCGCGTGGCTTGAGTGCGACGCGAAGGGCTGGACGACGCATGGCGGCGCTTCGCTGGCTTCCACTCACCTCGAGGATCTTGCAGCGATGGTTGTTGCACGGCTCATCCATGCACGGTCGGTACATGCCCAAGGTGACGCAGTTGAGGAGAATCACCAACATGGACACGCGCTCGAACCACGTGAGGATGTTAAGGAAAATGCAATACAACATATAAATTACATCGAATATTTTGATTCCTCGAGACGTTTGGAACCACTCTCGGAATAAAAATAGGGGATGATCCCGAGTTTTTGTTGACAAATGGATACATAAATACCAAAGGCATAGTATACGAATTACATTATTTTCTTATACTTCTTTTGAATATACTTTTATTGATTTTTTTCTACAGCGTTACATATTCCATAAATCAAAATAATTTGATTTTAGTTTGATATTGTTAAGAAAAATATATTATTTGTTGAGTCTGATACATGTATTTTTTCTTTTAGACCCATTCTTGATTATTATGTTGTCTGAAACGAAATTCGAAAATTTGTCTTTCACGATACTAGAATCCATCTAGGAGGAATCATGATCCTCATTGGAGTTTACTATTACTAGTTAAGTTTTCAAGTATACTGAGGTATGATTTTTTTCTACACTTAACCCTACCTTCTGAAATCTTACTGCATAGATTCAATATCTGCTGATATTGCAACCAATAGCCAAATCATATTTAAAACCAGCAAAGACTTTATACAGATATGCATTATGCTGCTACTAGCAATTCGACACAATTGCGATTTTTTAAAGCATTTCATTCCTCAACCCAATAAACTCTGAAAGCATTACGAGTAATGTTTATTACTTGAAAACATTTTAGGTGAAAAAGTAGAAAATGTGACGGAGTGGGAAGCGAAATATGTGTTACAAGAAACTGGAATATGAAGATCACGCGTATTTTTAAGAGATGACAACGCCAAACAGAGCCAAGCTAGAAGCAAAGAAATAATTTTGATGTGAATAAACTACGACGGATGTCTATATTTATACTTATCACCTTTACAGAACAAAAACTACATAATTATTGAAGGCTGATGATACAAGGGATTGTCATACATCTGACAGTTGCTTTCTGCTCAGTGAGCTGACTTTTTCCCATATGGATGAGCACCAAGAAAGGAGTTTAATGATGACCTTGAAAAGGTTTATCTTGAGATAGAGACGTGGTCACGCTGTGCCCTTGCTTTTGTCATCAATAGCTGCCGCATCCAAAGCAAACAGAAGGTGCCTCATTTGTCAACGACGCATCCTTACATTCTTGGCTCGAACCCAAACATCTTTCGAGTTCCCTGTCGTAGGGAACGCGTTGGTTCCGCTTCGATTCGAGCTGCTTCCCTTCGCGTCATCCGTGTTCTACGTAAGTCAGTGTCTCAATTAACATATTTTGTTAGTTTTATAATATCATGAAGATAATCGTGACAACGGCAACAATTCGGACCTCTAGTAAAAGAAATCGACCATTTGAAAAAGTGATGATCCAAGTAAAACACCAGTAAAGTTTGATCCGCCGTCAAAATAAATTAGGTGAGAGTGAAGAAACTTTGGCGTCCGCTTCAGTTTTGGGGGCAAGTCATATATCGACATTACATGATTCCTTACAGATTATTTTGTAACATTTCCACATTTTTAAGTGATCACTGATGTGAAGTTTTCTAACAAGTTTACTTCTCATTAAATTTCAAGAATTGGACCACTAAAATAATGGACAGAAGGATTGGGAGGTTGTGATAGAGCAGGCCAAAATGTTCTACAAAGGAATGTTGTAGTACCTTAGAAGAAGGAGAAGAAGAAGAAATTTTTAAACCAAACTTGTTGACAACAAACAATTGTTTATTAAATATTTCTTTAATGTCAATATTGAATGCAATTATCTGTCGTAAACTAGACTCATGGTACCCTTTTTGACAATTATACAATACTAATAAACATAATTCATCATCCCCAAGTCAATCACAGTATGAAAAAAAAAATGTTTCAGATGTTTGATATCGCCTGTCATTAGTTCCGTGGTGTAGTTCAGCATGTATGATTCCATGTAAACAAGAAGTTGGGCGATCGTGTCGCGAGGAAAAACTTATCGCGTGCTTCTACAAGCGGTGTCGGTTTTTTGTGGTACGATCAATGGCGGTGGCGAGTAAATTGGACCACTGAAGTTGTGAGTTACGACAGCTCGGAGGAAGTTGCGCGGTGCCAGTTCATTGGTAAGTGACCAGCCATCTATTTTGAAATCGTTATGAGAAGTACAACGGGAACTGAATTCTATTGTAGAATTGTATTATTTACATCCATTATTTTTATCTACAGTTATGAAATATATTCTCACGATTCTGGACTATTCACAATTTTTATTGTGTAAAATTCATAAATATACGAAGTTCAACCCTTGTTTTGAATTTCCTTCAGGTTTTCGCAAATGATAAATACTCAGAAAAAGATCCTGGATTTTTGTATTATGTTTTGAAATTAATATAAAAATCTTATATCTACTCTGACGCTTAGTTATATTTTTTATTGAGTTTATTTATCACCACAAAAGCGTATCCATTCTTGCTTCTTTTGACACCGGTGAATCAATACTTGAGAAAGCGTGTTGCACCATATATAAATAAATAAATTTGGAGGACAATAAACTAATTTATTTTCCAAGAGCAAGCAAGGGAACATCCCATCAATTTAAGGGCGATAAGGCAGAGGTGAATTTAACATTTCAGCACACTCGTTTGATAATAATAATTGTAAGCTACGTGTTATTATATCAAAAGAGTATCAACAAATTTGTAACATATAGAATAAAAAAAATTATTTCACGAATAATAAATTTATTGTCAAAAAACAGTACAAACAGCGTACGACCACGTGGAGGTCAACAAACTAATTTTACGTTAATACAAATACGTTATTTCACAATTACTCAAAGAAATCAATTAAAATTCAAAGACGTTGAGCTAGCTGAAAGAGAGTTGAGATACATTACCTGATTAATTAATTTCTGAAGGAAATATAAATTATTACTATAAAACCTATTTGATATCCCGGTTTCGATTCCCGGCGGGGACAGAGAAATTTGTAGCTTTTCACATCTCAGTACATATAGCTGAGAAGGTTGAAAAGGTTGCTCTCTGCAGATTACCACCGCAGTTGTAATGACTCAGATACAGCAATCTAGATTCCATCTGTTCCCCCCAAAAGGTTTCACAATATGACTAGTGAGTAAACTCACGTAGAGCTGGACTTTACTTGTATACGTCAGCAATACTTTCACACAACTAATATTAATATGCGTATCGTTGTGTAATTTCAATTTCTAAAATAAATAAAACCAAAGTTTTCCCGGTTTTCCTTTGGACACATTTTGATTGACATTGATGGGATTGTCCTTTACTTGCTACTGGAGAGTCTTGTCCTCGGCGTTGAAAGTGATACTCTTAAAATGGAAATCGGGCATTAGATATCTTACATAAAATAAAAGAAGATTGAAATAAAGTATTCCCATTTCCAGTATTTAGAGAAATGCCAGGGAGAGACGAAATTGTCACTGGAAATACCATTGTTACAATGCAATGTCAATTGCTTTCAAAACTTCCACAAAGTGTTATAGCGAACTTTCATTTGCAATTACATTAAAAAGTTATAAAATTTTACAACTTTGATAAATTTTTATAGGTTTGTAAAATAAATGTTATTCGTTCATAATAAGATTGATAGTCTTAAATTATTTATTAGACATATACAACAATAATCCAGTGTCTGCGACCAAGGGTATGATGTTATGGTCAACTGTTGTATCCATTGCATCATTCATCTTTTATGTTCTCATCCTCGAGTAATACATCCCTTACGTGAAGAGCCTCTTACGAGCAGAACCTCATTGCAGAATCTAACGAGGTTCTCGATATTTTTTATCGTCACTTATATATCAGTCCCGTAAAACGTCCTCAAATTTCGTCTGGTAGAACATAAATGTAGGTCTTATGAGATCCTAAAAAGCTATTACGGTGACATCAACTTGAGAAACTATATACTAATTTCGACCATAAATATTCATCAATATATATTAACTTGAATTTTGGAAGAAATTCAAACTTAAAAGAGAGCTTAAAATTCAAATTTAATCTAAGTATTTGAATTATTATACAGCTTGTTCCTTGGTTATCTAACTAGAAAACATTCAAGTTAATTTCAAAACTAGTTAACGTGTGGTTATATATTAATATTAGATATGTCCTTCGAAAATAATTAATCAGATAATTGGTTTTTGAAGGAGTTTCAGTTTTCTACTAGCTGAACGCCTTGCAATTACCCGAAATTTGAAAAAAGAGCAGTAAATGGTAAATTTACAAAGGACCAATTGAACACAGTTATTTCTTAAAATACACCCACATGTAATCCTCCCACTCCAGCGCCTCCTTGGGCGACGCACGCGCTCAATGAACTGCTATCACCCACGTACGGCTTTCACCAAAACGCCTTAAATTTCCGCTCACGGGTAAAAATTTTAAAAAATCTCTTATATTAATATTCCAGAAGATTAAAATCTCCTTCAAAATTTTTCAAATTAATAATTCTTGTATATTCTTTCATTTCCTTCAATGGGTTTGGCTATTAGAGATCGAAACAGCATAAAATGTGTGCAAAGAATGAAATTGTCGACATTTGAGGGCGTTAAATAACTGTAACACACGTACATGTTAAACAAAATTGTTGACTTCATTGTCACACGCTTGGGATGGACTCCATCGTGAGGTGATCGAACTGCCTCACGAGCAATCAGCATGTGATATTATATAACTAACCTGTCCATTTTGTCTCACGTTAACCCATAATACGATATCACGATATCAGTTGACATTTTTCATACAGTAACGTGCTAAATTTTTATTTGTACCTCGATTTAACAATCTTCTTTCAATTTAATAATGATAAAGAGAAGTTTTTTCCCTCAATATTAGGAGATGGTTTCTCATATTACATATTCCTACTCATTCAGTCACTTTGTAGTTCCAGATAATAGTGACAATAATACAGACCACTCATTCTTCCTCGCATAGACAATCAATGTCGCTTATAATATTATTATTATATGCAGATAGATCGGTGCTTATTGAGTGCCTTGCCACAAAATTTATTTAATTCAATAACTAATTTTATTTTCAAGCACAATATGTTTGTAACATGCAGATTGTTTCGTTATTTCTTTATTTAGTTTCGTTTGGAAAACAAAAGAAACAATGTAATACCTTAAAAGTGGAGATGAAAAATAACAACAAAAATTGTTTCGAATGGTTGAGAATGACAGAAGTAACATGTTTCACTTTTGTGTGCCAAACCCAGAACAAAATCAAACACCAATAAGAAATAAAAATTGCTTCTTCTCAACAGACCTCATAAATTCTCAATACTTTTAATTTTGATGTATGACTACTGGAAACCAAAAGAAAAAATACCAAGTGACTAACTGTATTAACCTGTCATTTCATGTTAATAGTAATATTTCAGAGAGTAAATCGCTTCTCAAAGTTCATTGTGATTAATTTTATTGCAGTCCATAACGCAAGCGCTGCGTTATTAAAATAGGAAATAAAATTTGGAATGAATCGTGGTAGAAATGAAATATTAATGATTTTCATACTTTTTAGAAATAACTCTCGCAGGGTGTGGTATTTAGCTTTGAACATACTTATTGTGTACAACCTCTAGTGGTGAAGTAATAAAAAATAACAGCTAGGAGGAGGAATATATTTATTCGTTGTTAAATTGAAGAATTCAAAGCATTATTTTTTTCTAGGCAGCTCTGCTAAACTCCATGAACCATACAAAATTCTCATGTGTCGTAGATTGACATCACCAATAAAGGAAGCCGAGCTGTTTCGCCTCTACAATGTGATATTAAGTCCAAAAAATCTTTTTTGTGGAGTTCTCAGCTAAATTGAATCAATAATAGTCAAACTGAGAAGTTTTTTAGTTTGGATATTAGGATGGTATAATATTATCCTAAATTAAAATATTTGTGCCTACCGTAAAATAAATTAATAAACGATGTAATAAGTTAAGTTTCGAAGCTCCTCAGTCGTCGAGTTGCTGTGAAAGAAGCGTGAAAGCAAGTCTGATATTACTAGATTTTTTATTGGAACTCGAGCCTGAAATTCTCTCCGTGCTGCACACGATAGCATTCATGTCTTCCCAAGGATTCAAAAAAAAAAGCTTGATTATAGGAGAGATCTGTTACCTTGACTAAAACAAAAATGGTCTCCAATTCTAGAATGAAAAAGTATTGAAAAACCTGCCCTCATTGTTGAATCGTTATTTTCGGTTACTTCAACTTTGATGTCAGTCATTTGTTGTATAGAAAAACAATACAACCTGAAAATATTACTGGGAAAGTAATCTAAAAAGAAATATTTTCGCTCCAAAGGTTTTCGTTATCGAATACCACTGTCTATATATTCCCATGCGTCGTAGAGATGTTTATACTCCTGAGCATCAAACAGAATAGCTAAGAATTTTTTTCTTTCGACTCAGAAATATCCGACTCTTCATTTGCTTCTAACAATAAGAGAAAGGTGACGATGAGAATGACGGTTTGCATCCCCTGGGAATTTCCCGTGACCTCAAATGGTGAAAACATCTACCGAGTTTCGAATACCAAAATACGCTTTCATCAGATACTTATACTTCATTAAACATAACAAACAATTCTTTTTCGTGGATCAGTATAAAATTAAACAACCTTGAGTGTGTTTCACTCTACATCTTGATTATATGATCAGTCGAATTTCCCCTTAAGATTTATTTTGGTTTCAAAGAGCGACCTCGCACAACTGAACCAAGCCACTATGTTGAAGTGGCATAATTAACTTCATAATGGGGAGGCACAAGAAAGTTTCTCAAAGCTTACGAAATGAAAAATGCAAAACTGACGAAAGATGAACCTAGAGAGAATTTTCTAGCAGTGCCTTTCTACACGTACACACTTCTCCCTCTGAATGCTGTGCTACGTCATCGCCTGCATATGCAGCAGAATCCCCACCATCCAGACACAGACATTTCTCCACTCCACTCTTCGCCACTCGCAAAGCAGTTTCTGCTACGACGAGTAGATGGCACTTCGCTAGCAAGGGCAGCATTTAATGACAATTAACATTCTGCGTTTGCCTTGCGTCGCTTTGTTACGTATGTCTCTCAAAGGTTACAAATTACTACATGTCGTCATGATCGCAATGTGGTTTATCTAGAAATGAAATTAAAATGGAATTAAAAAAATATATATTTTCCATTGTAATTTTAAGATGTTAAAAATAAATAAGGTCCTCCCAATTTTCATCTTATATACTAAAATGTTATTGTTTTAAATGGTTAGACGGAAGAGAAGACCTTATGGTCTGAGTCTCCTCAAAATAAAGACACTGTTAATAATAATAATAATAATAATAATAATAATAATAATAATGTAGTCATTAAACTGAAAACATGCTCCTGAAAAAGTTTGCTCAACAACGAATTTGAGGAACTTTGAACAATTTTCACTCCTAGCATGCATACAAATGCAGACTGGTCCATCATTACAACAGTATTACAAACACAATTTCCTTTCGTAAGCTTTAATTGTATGTGTCCCATATTTTGCACTTGCCAGTGCTCGGGGTGTGAACAAAGTTTTGTCGTAAATTTGAAAGTCATGAATGATGTCCAGCCTTGCCGATCCATATCCACGAACCCTTTTAAAACAGCATTTTGCGACTTTTACAGCACGCGCAGTGAATAGTTCGGCTGGGATTCTACGGAGATTGCTTTGCCCTTCTCCAGTGTACTTCAGCGGGAACTTCAGCGGGAGTAATCAGTCACGCAGCAACACGGCCTGAGACCGTGCGCTGAGTCCACCAGTTGCCAAAAAATCTCTCATTTCTTCATTGCTTTTGAAATTACTAACTCAAGTTCAAAGAACCCCTTCATTTAGGTTCTTTATGAGTCACTTTTGGAAGTTTTTCAATGCAATATAGAAGGAAAATTGATTTTATAAATAAAAATGATTCCTTAGAATTATGGTTAGAATTGTCCTATCGATAACATTTGAATTAATTTACTTCAGATATGTGTGTACACGAACACGAGAAGAGAAAATAAATTTCATAGAATAATGTTGAANTATGAGTCACTTTTGGAAGTTTTTCAATGCAATATAGAAGGAAAATTGATTTTATAAATAAAAATGATTCCTTAGAATTATGGTTAGAGTTGTCCTATCGATAACATTTGAATTAATTTACTTCAGATATGTGTGTACACGAACACGAGAAGAGAAAATAAATTTCATAAAATAATGTTGAACCTATTTAGAAAAATCTTCAGAAACATTCTTTTTAGAATTGTGTATTTGAAATACCTTAAAAAGCATAAAACCGTTCTTTTTATCTCGGATAATAAAATCGTGCATTGCAGAAACATTTTCTGACAAACACCTAAATTAAAAAAAAAAATCATATAAGCTTTTAGCCAGACTGTTTGATTAAATTCATCCCACATACTCATCTAGGCAGGCACTACTAGGCAGGCAGGATCTTGTGCATAGAAATATTTACGACGCCTAATTCTGTTCAACAATTTCATACTCTTTAGAAACAAAGTTAGTTCTAAAACGTTTTAACCAAACCTTGAATATCAATAAGATTCAATCAAACCTTAACAGCAACCCGTCACGAGTTTCTACGATCACCATTCACCACCAACATCATATCGGCAGCGGTTTAAACGTAGGATTCCGCGGCTTGAGTCAAGACATAACACAAAAAAGTAAATACATTAAAAATTAATAATAATAAATTGTTTCATTTATACTTGTTTAATATATTAATTAAAAGGGAACAATAAAGTATAACTTTTCGCTCCAGTTATTACTTATTTTTTATCGGATTTTGCAATCATTCCGATTTCGCAATCCGTCTGATTTCGCAAATCGGATGTTAGAGGCATAGAGTGCCCCATGAATAAGGCAACTTGTAAATGTTGAATCAGTTTATCCAACAGTTGGAAATATTTACCGAGCCTCAATTTTTAATAAAGCAAAGATTGATTGGTTTCTCGTGAGAATCCTCGTGAGTATCTGTTTGGAGAGAAGAGGTATTTCCACATTTGCATATTACATGTTAGAAAAGGCGATGGAATGCTGCTTGTGCTGTCTCCTTTGACCAAGACATGTTACTTACAAAAAGAACTTTTCTCAAAATTTTTCTTTTCTTCATTCTTACACTCAAGTGTAATAATGAAAGACAAATTCACCAATACCGTCTTAGATCATGCCTAGTAATATGCTCTACAAATAAGTGATATGGAATTCCTCCGAAAGTTTTATTTTTTCTATAATTCAAATTTACATGGGAACTCGAGAGCAAGGATGGAAAATTGTATTCGGAAGCAGTGGCTAGTCCGAAATAAAATCACACCTGACAAAAGAAAACATTGCTTCACTTTCAGTTGTTGATCCTCGACAATACGTTCGCCACTTTTATAGAACAATGTTGGCTTAATGAAGTAATTAGTGGCAGTTGTAAGAAGGGACAATAAATGCTTTCAGTATCTAGGTGTTAAGGAGGGACCAGAAATCCAAGTTAGTCAAATCACAGAGATGTATAATTGTTTTCTTTATTATTTATTGTTTTAAAACACAACAATATGAATAATAACGAAGAAAAAATATTATTTAATGTGTATCTATCAGTAAATAATATAAATTCAGGAACTCAGAAAACAATATTCAGGAACTCGCTTGACTCGCTTTCAATATATAACAGCATGTATGTATATGGCTTCACGATTTATGCACCTCACCACAGAAAAAGTGAAATATCTTCCTTAAATATCCGGTGATCTATAGATAAAAGTGATGCAAAAAATACTTGCCACAAATCAAATGAATCTTCCATCACTTTTATGATTTAAACATTGGTCATTTTTTTTTAAATAAGTGTTTTCTCCATAAGACGCAATTTATTACACCATCATTTATAATTGAAATTATTTGATTTAAATGAGGTATATTTTTAAAGTTGGAATCACAGTAAGTAAATATTATTCTATTTATGCCAATTTCAGATATTTTTGTGATTTAATTCTATCTACGCTAGTACTACCCTAAGTTTTATCATCAAACCTAAAAATTAAAACTTTTCGTAGGGACACAGATACGACAATCAATGATGGATTATATATTCGAGAGTGCGAATTGAGAACATTGATAAATTGTGGTGCAGAACACACAGGAAGGAATTTAGACCACTTTAGCCGATATGTTGGAATCCTATAAATTTCTTGGATGCAACATGAACGTCTAAGTTCTAGATTGCGGTAGATCGAGGAGGGTTGACACAGATCCAACTCGTACAATTTTTATCATCCCTTTCCTTTTTTGAGTTAAGGTCGTGAAGATCATTAGAAAGCATATTTCACATTTTCCTTAGTTTGAATGTTAAAACAATATAAACAATTTAGAAGTTAGCAAAAAAAGGTTTTAAACGAACAAATCCACCTGTTTCAACCCTCTTAGTGATGAGTTAATTTAACACGTACTTAGGTTAGTCGTTTGTTGATGTTGAGAAAAAACGATTTTAAGAAAGAAAAAATATTATGTGAAATTATATAATCATAATGCTTCAACTTGTTTGAGATCCTTCGACAATGACTAACATAAAATATTTTCCTCTTTATAATGAATGCACATTTTTTTTAATTCTATGAATTCTTAATCGTAACTTATTTACTAAAAAGTCTTGAGGTAATCAGTCATGAAGTCCTTAAAGTTTTTCAAATTATTTAGTTATATGAAATAAACTGGCATCCTTTAGGCACCAAATAAGCTCATATTTGATAGGCATAAAATAAATTTGTTTTCTAATGTTCCACTCTTTTTCACAATAAATTTAGTAGGTAAATATAATATAAGAAAAGAATAATATGTTTGAAGGAATAAAATTTTAGCGTTTAATATCTTAATCAATCAGACAAACAGTTTTCACAAATATATAGAAATTTACCAATCGTCCATTCTTGATGAGCTCAATTTTTACCTTCATCCGCTTTTCGTACACGTTTATTTGCCATTCTCAAATAAAAAAATAAATATTGCGTTATTTAAATAATTATTAATTAAACCTCAGGATAATTGAAACAAATAACCTCGGTGATTTTACGGAAGAACATGGCGAGTTTATATTTAAAAAGAAAAAGTTGCCTCTAAATATGATGACCGACAATTGTTAAGTGCTGAAAAATGACTGCACAGATGAACAACGAAGACAGGAATATCAACAGGAATCCAGTGGTAACGGCTAGATATCTAGGGGGAAAATCTATTCCGGTATGTCATTTCAAATCAACAAAACGTGCACATTAATTGAAAACGCATGCATATATCAATTGCTGCATGTAATTGAAAACGCTTGATATAATTGTCTTATATATAGTTTTCGGAGTCCTTGAAATGAAGTGACGATCCCGATGAAGACCAAATTCTACCCCCATGGGAGTGAAGATGTTTGATTGGGTTTTGAGTGGGGTCGTAGGATTCTTTATGGTAATCCAGATGACTTTTAATCCCAAGTTTAGTTGAGTAGCTTAACATTTCTGAATTTAGTTTGTATAACAATCCGGAAAACTAGGGATGTAGCAAAACGAGAGCGCGTTGGAGAGACGCCTCCTTACTGTCTTGGTCGTGGAAACGGCACTGCTTTTTGAACTGACGGTACAATTAATGTATTTAACGTAGGCCCATGATGATTGGTTTATGACCGTTTTTACTAGTTTGACGACATCAAAAAATAAATACTTTAATATTTAATATACACAGAAGAACTTTTGTTATGTTTGAATGTTTGTCCGGTATTTAAATCGACAGAGCTTAATGGATATATACCAAAAAGTGGAATTCTGTGAAACGGACTGGACGAGTACGTAGAGTATATTAAAATTTTACTTGTCACTCGTGCACGGAAATTCAAGGGTTTTTCGTGAAAACACTATGCCGGTAAGAGAAGTTCACTGAGCTTAGGTGTCTTCAAGTAAGGCGACTGTTTTGTAGAACATCAACAAATAATTGTACTATATTTAGTGATATTGTGTCAATCAATCTTAGTGAAAATATCTGAAATGATCAGCAAGAAACAAATTCAGACCACGTGGGATCAGCTTGCAAACAATTTACAAGTTGTTTTTTTTCGTGAAACTGATCCAAACTACCAAAATTAGAACTCATACACTATGAATACTCGTTACTTTGCATTTAAAATTATGGGAAGATCGGCCGCACCACCGTTACTGACATGAAACTCTCCCACATGACTGCTTCCACACTGCCATGGTTCGCTCCGCATCCCTGCAGAAGTATAACAGCATCTTCAAGTATAAGTGTCGAGTCGTGATGATTTAATGTTTTGGCGAATACGCCATATTCTGCGCTTCACGTTCAGCCTGTACTCCTTTCCCAAGTTTTAGAGATGATGTGAAAGAGACACGGAAAGCATGCGGTTGGTTGTTGCAACTAAGTTAACAGGCTGCAGTTTCATTCAAAAGAAAAGAAATCAACAGTTCACTCAAAATAAAAATTCGGAAATATAACTATCTAAAAATAAGAAAACAAAAAAAATTCTTAAGTTTGTAACCTATCAAAAATCCCGAGCAACGAATCATTTCTGGTGGTAAAACCGAAAACCATGTGAAAAAGCAATTCTCAGATGGTGTTANAAATATAACTATCTAAAAATAAGAAAACAAAAAAAATTCTTAAGTTTGTAACCTATCAAAAATCCCGAGCAACGAATCAATTTCATTTTGAATTACGCCAACAAAAGTCACCGACAATCTATAATTTTTAAATGATTAAAAGATGCATCATATTTCTCGACATTAATGCATTTTAAACACAAATTATTTTTTCTCGAATACGTAGATCTAGCAATTCCATCACATACGCATACGTACATTCCAAACAGACATCCAATAGTCTGAAGTGACTATGTAGTGAGAGAATTTTCTTCCCAATCCTCATGAAGTAGGTCTATATTGTTAAAGTCTTGAGTTCTTGTTGTTTAAACATTGTCTCAATATTGACTTTTCATTGAAATTCGCACAATATAATCTTCTTTTTTATAACTAATGATTCTGTATACTATAATATGTAAATTGTGTTATTAAATATATTTGTGCGTTCAAATATTTACCAAGTAAAACTATGAGTTCAAATACTTTTAAGCGTAAATAGTTCCAAAAAATATTTATTTGATAAGGTATAAATGGGAAATAATTCTACGAAACACAAATCTGTATATTTTTTACAACATTTAAGTACTCGTGACAATATTTTATTCATTAGAGAGGTAAATTATATTAGGTTAAAATAGTTGTGATGACACTTGATAGTCAACATTCCAAATGGTCTTTAAATCCATTACTTCTTCTGCCAAAAACACAGACGTTGCGAGAATTAACTGGAAAGTTTTTAATGATCCTTTCAAGTTTGACTCATTAATTATCCCTTGGAGTTCTGTAATGGATGAATTCCAAATTAATGTTACGGACAATATGCTTCCAATTAAACGATAATCGTTATTACGAGACACTAATTCACTACGTGTACAATCAAGTTAATACAAATATCTAATATTGTCGACAATCTTTTTATTTTAGACACGACCTTTCACTCATAACGTTTGTTTGAATTTTTACTCATAATGTTTCAACCACTATTTCAAAGATCATAGAGAAAATTACAATATGTAATATTATTTTCTTTCTATTAAAGAACATAATAAAAAGTGATAGCATTTAAATTTATTTATTTGCACGTACAATAACTTCGTTACAGATAAATAGGATATTATCATCAATAAAATGCTCAACTATTGTATTCCATGTGCGAAAGAGAAAAAACAGTTACTCTTATAACTCTGTCTAAACTGAAGAGAGACTATTCATTTACTTCTGTGTATTTATTTTTATTAAAAACTGATTAAAACTCGGAAATTTTTATACGTCCCACGACTTAAGTTTCGATGCACCATACAAGAAAATTCAAAAGGATTAAAATAGGCTGTCAGGTTTCGGAATCTTCAAAATTGGATATCATATCTATTAACTTACCGAAATCAACTCTTACTAAGATAGTTTCCAATCTCGAGATTATCTCAGGATTGTACAGAGTCTTTTCAATATTTCAACAAAAACAGATGCAAATACGAATTACAATACTGTATGAGTTCATGAAGACAACAAGCCATTTGCTTTCAATATTCTTTCAACAAGATCCAAGGTTACCAAGGATTGGACTTCTGTGAAGCAAATAGAAGAATTGACACTGTCAGAAGAGTTGACAGAGGTTAGGTTATAGGTTAACCGAGGTCCCGAATGATGAAACAAGTTTTGGATATTATAACATTTTGACAGATAGACAAACACCTTTGTCATTGTTCCTACAAGCATGACAGTGCTAAAACAAAGTCATTTTACCAACGATGAAGTCACTTTTGTCTGGATGAAAATCATACATTTTAAACCTGGATTAATGACGGAGAGACGTCGGCACAAGTTCAAGAATTTCCACTTCACACTTAGCAAGTCAAATAAAGAGCAGTTAATCACGACGTAGCGGATGTCTGAACAATAGCATTATTCTCTTAATTAAATAGATATTTTCGACCGAGTCTTTTGTGGATCACAAATGACATTCGTATCGGCGGCGAAGTTGTGCGCGAGTAGCAGGTGAGACAGTGTCCCACGCGAGGTGATAGGGAGGGAGAAGTTTGGAGAGGGGCAGAGAGAGGTGGGGAAAGGAGAGGAGATGAGTCTAAATCGGTCTTCGCACCTCCAACATCGCCGTCGCAGTACAATGGTATGAACAAAAGAAAACCCGGACAAAACGAAAAAAAAAAGAAAAAAACGATTTGATGGAGAAATGGAGTATGAACAGCTACAAAAAGAACGAAATACCAAAAATCGCAAAATATTATCACATTAGCAAAACAAAGTTGGTTAAACTAGATCTAATTTATTTCGCAGAAATGATGAGATAATATTGTTCACTAGGATACGAATTCCAGGAAACACCGTAAAAGTAACTTCTTTTTTTTTTAATTTTACAAACGTCAAATATTGAACATAATTATCACTGTGCTCAATAAACTGTTATAAATTGCGTTCAAAATATTTTAAAATGACATTTTCTACATTCAGTTTCCTTCAACAAGTAAAATGCTTGAAATAAAATTGGAAATATTGACAAAGTACATTTTGGTTATTGTACCGATATGATAGATGAAATACAATGTTAAGATTTGATACTGAAAGATTCCGATTTAGAATATCTACAAACTTAAGTTTTATAAAATATATCATTTGAGAAGCAGACATGACATTTTCAAGTCAAGGAATAAGACAAACAAAAAGTCACCTCAACAAAAGTTCGGCAAACTAGCTAATTGATTTTTGGAAGAAACATCTATATTATCATCGAATCTCGGTGAACCGAATTTCGAACACAGTTAGTCTAAAGGTTTAAATCAATCAGTTTTTTGCGTTAATGGAAATTACTTCAGGCAAAGCAGGTATTATTCGATACGTCAATCGTGATATTAAGATATAAGCAGCCGATAATTAGGCCATAGCGTTTCATGTCATCTTGATGAAACGGGTCATATAATTTTCGTGATTAATATGTAAAAGTGTGATTTCGGAATGAATAGATGAAGCAAATACGAGTTATATTTGATGCCTCCGACTTACATAAAAGTCCACTCGACGATTTTGTAGATACAAATATATTATGTCCGGGTTTTCTTTCATTTCGGCCATTCGGCGCCACGTCGCGCCACCTCGAGCGATGCGGGGAACTCTGCCTCCAGTGAACGGAGGAAGCGGAGACACGGAGGAAGGCTAGAAACGGTCGAGAAGGGAGTGAGGAGTAATGGACGCGGAAGTGGGAGGGAGACGGAGAGGGTCGCAGGAAGGGAGGTCTTTGAGTGAGGGCAACGCACACGCGCCATCAGCTTCTAAAAGTAGTTTCCCGTTTATGGCGAATGATGCGCCTCGCAAACACCTTTCTATATTATGCGCGATTGGCTCGCTTCTTCTGTCGCTTTTTCCCTTTTAGTCTCCATTGAAAGTATCGGATTCAATCTCTATTTTAAGCGAAGGGATTGCTCCTTCGCTCTCAGGATGGGATTTTATGTTTAAAAAACTTCAACGATTTGTTGACAATTTTTGTTATTTTCTTAGAAACGGGTCATTATATTTACTGATTTTAATAAGTAAATAATGAACATTTTTATACTTTTCAACGAGTTTTTAAGGTAGCGTCATGTTTCATGTTCATTATCAGATAATTATCAGAATTTCTTTCACATGTATTTTGGGCACACTTTCTTGTATGGAAGGTAGAAATGTAGAGTTAATTTAAATATTATTTTTTTATGACCTGAAACCCTCCACATTTGGAGACTTTACATTTATGGATTAAAAAAGTTTACGGATTTTTAATGTATTTTGGTCACTTGTCTTTGATGACCACCGTGTAGGTAACACAGTCATTACATGGCACTTGCTAACATAAATAATTATAGTCAGTACAATTATTTTCTCTTCCCTCTAATAACAACCCCATGTCCGTATATTTTTAATACTGTTAAGCCTCTCTTTTTACGGCGTTGCAAACAGGGATGCTTTTATTTGAATCACTCTGTATTAATAACTTGTATTGCCTCAGAAGATTCCCACATACATCATATTATACTTGACAAATTTATAAAACACATTTAAGATAAAACATATTATGTATAACTTTATGTTCAGAAGTTGAAAAGCTAGAAAACTTTTGACAAATAATAAGTCTTTAAACCTAAAAAAAAAAAAGAACAGTAACTAGTATGTGTGTTAAAATCTGGAATTCTCGAGACACCATAAGCGTTTCCGTAAATAACTTATAGACGTAAATATCAGATAACCCAGTTTGAGGGAAAGTGGTCATATCCAGTGTTGCACTAGGGACATCTAGACATTGGAGACATTTAAATTTCTGAACAGCAAATACGTCCCAACACGCAAGAGAATGAGAAAAAGATTTCAAAATGAAGAAACCCGAATCTGATGAATCGTTTCTATTACTGGTTTTTTTCGCTAATTTTTCTAGGGCTAAAGGATATTCATTCCAACGCTATTTCCGACTTTTTCAGGGAGTATTTTTGGCAGTTGGCCTGAGGAGCACTTTGATGCAAGAGACATCAATTGTAAGGTTTTCATGTATCTTTGCACTTGGTTATTATGAGCACAGACGAGCATTTTGTACTATCATAGAGGTACGTTCAGCGATTTTTGTTACAATAATCACGTTAACTTTGACGACGACCGCGCTGAAAAGTAAATAAACCTGAGTATGACTGCAGCGTATTATAGATTGAATGCTTCCCTGTCATTCAGACAGAATCAGATGTAGGGTAGGCATTGAAAGACATAGAGAGGGAACTTATTTGTACTTCAAAGATAGAAAAGCTCCTTAATTGAGGGTGATACCAGAATGAATAATATAATAATAACTGAATGACGTAATGTGCTTCGTTCAGATGAATGTTACGTAATTTACTTTTTAAGAAATTTGACAGCTTTACGATCTCTATACCATTTGCCAGTCTCGCCCGAAGGACTGTGACCTTGTGACTGAAGATTTTATCAAAAATATCTTTTCTATATGCGTTAACTTGAGAGTGATGTTTTAAGTAACGTTCGCATCTAGAAAAAATAAATAGACGATAAAATAGTTTAGAACAAGACTAAACTATACAAATAACTTCTTTAGCTATCCCTCTTTAATTTTAGTTGTTGTTTTTCTCAATTTCAAATAGCCACTTCAATTTTAAAACATTTTATGTACGTAACTTCGTTCTCGGAAATATCTGAAAATTGGTATTAGAGAATTTTTCGGAATGTTCATTGAATTAGGTCTTATTTATTTCAAAACCTGCTGTTGGGGAAATTGAAAAATCTTCGAAAGGCTATAAAAGTACACGACTCGCTGAAGCGTCCTCATACATTACATCCTTAGCTTTCAATAAATTTTCATGTTGCAACATCGGAGCACTAGAAAAGGAATGTGACCTTTGAGTAGAGTATATGATATGACCAAGGGTGTTTTTGTCATCCATTCGTATTTTTTGATCTCTGAAACCACCATTCTTCCCACCTTATTATTACATGTTTCTTTTTACTGTGATACTCTTCTTTTTCTGTTTAGCTTGTTTTTTTCTACTCACGCTTTTTTCTTTATCTTTCTGTTTCAACTGCCTACCGCATTAATTTTATGTAAATAGTTTTCACAGTCCTCATGGTTCTCTACATTTTCAATCAATCACCCTTTTTCACATCACCCATCTACATAGGACTTAAATATTCCTCTCGTTCTGACCCATAAACCTGATCTGGTGTTTTAGAGTTTCTATTGCTGAGTCATACTATGCATCGCCACTTTTTCCTATCTTTTAAAATAATTTCTAAAATTTCCTTGGAGTGTATCGTGGGTGAATGCCAAAATAATCATAAACCAAGGAGAGAACTTGTAAATTTCTATATCCTGAAGAGTATGCCCTCGCTTGGCTTACTACGCAGTGTAGTACAGAAAAATGTGATCCAACGCAAGAAGGCGCACATTGCCTTTTGGCCTGGATTTCTAAGTTGATAACTACTTAACCTCTACTCCTGAAAGCTCGCAACAATTTCACATTTTAATGAACTTTATTACAGCATTTTAGATACAAACTCAATGAAATGAGATAGAAACGCAACTGTAATTCAGTTTCGAAGCGGTTCCAATACACTAATATCTATTACATCTTGCTCTCTACTTCACTTTTTAGAGATGAATATACCTCTTGGTTTAACAGAGAAAAACTTAAAATTCCACTCTCCCGGAATTTTATAACTTCTATTTTATTTGTTTTCTTGGCATAAAATCTTACAAGTCTATTTCTAACCAGTTCCCATTATCAGAATATGTTAAAAAAATTATATACATGAAGTTCTAATACAAATACACAATTTTGAAAAATAATAAAATAAATATTTTACTGAATTTACAATTTAGTATGAAGGAAGATTTTTTCTTACAACATAATAAAATTGTTTGTTTCACTTAAATAAAATTGTACATTGCAGAAGCATCCAAAATATTTACAATACTTCAAAAATAAATTACACTTCTAAAATTAAAAAAACATTTTAGGACCCATTAGTCCTAATATAAATAATTAAATAAATTTATTGTCAAAAGAGCAGTACAAACTGCGTATGACCACGTGCAGGAATATAAACTAATTTATTCTAAGCAAGCAAGCAAGGGACCATCCTATCAATTCCGATCAAGGGAACTAAGGCAGAGGCGGATTCAAAAATTTCGGCAAAAATTCCTAGATAAGATAAAAAGTTAGCTGCGAGATATAATACATATATAATGTCAATATGTTTGTAATTTAACACAAAACAATTACATGTACAAATTATTATCAAACTATAAATTATTCTGAGTATAGTGTTTAAAAATCATAAGAATTGAAATAACACTAAATTCACGATGTATTATTACAATGCCCTTAGACAAAGCCTAGAGAACCTGTAAAAGAAATCCACCTCTACCCGAAGGAAAACCGGAGAAAAACCCGGACGAGGATGAGGCTACAGAATTAATGTACACAACCGTGCCAAAGTTGAGTACACATAAAACTAAATTAATATGAGCCATAAGACAACATAACCATGCAAGAAAATAGATTTTGATATTGTTATAAGTTATTTAAAAAGTAATTCAGCAATGGCGTGATAAAATACAAGACGGATTTAACTTTTATTAAAATCAAAAAATTCTTTTACAGTGTAGAAGCACTGGTGCAGGAGGTAGTTTTTAACAGCGGATTTGAACAGATTCAATATCATAATATATTTTATATTCTTGGACAGGGAATTATATAGAACGATTTCCGAATGATATGGTCCTTTTTGGCAGAGAGTGGTTGACACACTAGGGCGATGAATATTATTATTGCGAGTATTGTGTTCGTGAACGAGACTGTTTCGTATGAACCAAGGGTGGCACTTCAGTAATTTTCTCTTAACAAACACGACCGTTTCATAAGTATAAATGAAAGGAAGTGTTAAGATATTTAATTCCTTGAATAAAGGTTTACAAGTGTTTCGGGGGTGAGATTTACAAATTATCCGAACTATCCTCTTCTGAATTCTGAAAGTATGAATGCTGTGACCGGAATTGTNATTCCTTGAATAAAGGTTTACAAGTGTTTCGGGGGTGAGATTTACAAATTATCCGAACTATCCTCTTCTGAATTCTGAAAGTTTGAATGCTGTGACCGGAATTGTCCCAGAAGGTAATGCCGTAACGTAAATGGGAGAAACGTTTGCAAAATATACGCAACGGGAAATACGTGGACTAACAATGTTAACTAGGATTCGGAATGCGTAACACAATTTGCTTAATTGGTAATTAAGATTGTGAACGTGACAATTCCATTTGAGGTTGAATATGGAGACCTCAGAATTTTGTACTCTTAACAGTTTTTAATTGTGTTCCGTTTAAAGAAAGAGAAACCTGGGATAAAGATTTTGTGATACTATTGTGAAATGACATAAACACTGTTTTGTCAGTGTTTACAATGAGACGTTTTGCATGGAACCAAGTCGAAAAGTTACACACAACTTTTTGGACGTTGGTGTGTTTACATAGTAAATTAGTGTCATAAGCAAAATGAATCATTTTGCAATCTGATGTGGATGATGACAAACAACAAAAAGAGTATAGGACGGAGAATTGAACCTTGGGGTACTCCGCAAGTAAGTGTTTTTGTTTCTGAAAGACAACGCTCAAGTATTTTATTTTTAGTATAAGATATTTCGACTTGTTGACATATATCTTTGAAATAAAAGTTTAGCCATTGATGTGTAAGTCCACGAATGCCTAGAGAATGCAATTTGGAAAGGTGAATTCCGTGATCGATGACATCGAATGCTTTGGATACGTCAAGAAAAACACCCTGAGGATTTTCTCTACGGTAAAGAGATGTGGTAACATCGTTTAAGAAATAAAATATGGCGCTTGTAGTGGAAAAGGATTTCCAGAAACCGTGTTGATCGTCAGAGAGAATGTTATTTTTTGATAAAAAAATCTAGAAAACGCTTATAGAACAATTTTTCTAGGATTTTTGAGAAAGTGGGTAGTAGAGATATTGGTCGGTAATTTCCAATATTAAGTTTGTTTCCTTTCTTGTGTAAAGGTTTTACTTTAGCTCTGTTAAATATGTTGGGAAACACCCCTTCCGATAAAGAACTATTAAAAATATTTATGAGTGGATTTAATATAGTGCGGGACGAAAATTTAACAATAAACTCGGGTATGTCATCTGTGCCTGTTCAAAATTTGTTTTTTAATGAGCTGATGATTCTCGTGACTTCACTTGCGTTAGTTTCGGAAGTGAACATAGAATTGGGTACGTGGGTGGGTAAAATTGGAGGACAATGATTTGGATATATTGAGTACGTTATTTTATCTGCTCCTGAGAAGTAAGAATTAAACAAACTTGCGATGTCCTGAGGATTTGATACGATTTGGTCATCGTTTAGTAGAGAAATATTCTCTTTGCGATTTTCAGAAATTGACGTGTAATTTTTAACAATATTTAGGCTTTCATCCGGTTGTTTGATTTTAGTAACTGCCAGTCGTTTTCCATAACTTTAGCTGCATAGAATACTTTTCGAATAATAGTCATATATTTACGAAAATAATCATGGAATTCTAATGGAATAAATGGACAATTTTATATGAATAATCTAAACATATATAATAATCAATTATTTCTCATTTATTTGTCTCTGTTGCTTGAATAAACAAATACCAAGGCGAACGAAACCCATTTAAAAGGGTTCATGGGTGCGCTTCCTTTAAAATGGGTTCGCACCCTTTTAAATGAGTCCATGCACTCTTTCAAATGGATGCACTTGGGTCCACGCACTCTTTCAAATGAGTGCGCTTGGGTCCACGCTCCCTTTCAAATGAGTGCGCACCTTTTTCAATGGGTCAACACACCCTTTAGTTTGGAACATTAATTATATGAGTATATTTTGTATTTCTTGGTATGGAAAATAAATACTATTTTTGGTTATGTTTTAATACAAATAACAAGATAAAGAACGCATAATTTAATAAAGAATTGTTTATCTAGATTCTAGAATAAACAACGCTTGTAAAATCTTTCTTTAGATTATTAATTATCGTAACTCTTCTTCTTATTTGCGTTAATTAAAGAACTCCCTTCTGCGAATCGGATTCGATAAAGAAATTTGATACTCGAAAAACAGCTTTAAACTTTCAATATTTATATGTCATACATCTAACATGATCGCATCTCTCAGAAATATCGTTAATCTTTTTGTAATAGTGTTTTGTAAATCTACAAACATTCATACGCTCATCCTGTACAAAGGCACCTCTGCGCAAGAGGTAGCGAAGCAACTGTTACCTTACACTGATATCTCGCAGGTTCAATCTCGCCTGGGGTATATAATTTTTATTTACTTTGGTGAATGTAATAATACGCAGCTTTATACGTTGTTTTTAACAAGTTAATTAAAGAAAATCAATGTGTTTGACATATACTTTATTCCTTTCCGAGCAATTTCCTCGATTTTGCACGCTCCCTTTTAAATGGATCCATGGACCCTTTCAAATGGATCCACGAAAAAGACCCTTTTACTTATCAAAGGGTTCTGTTTGCCTTGGGATACTACTCTTTAATTAGTCTGTCACAAAATTTTATGTTCTATGTGCAATGTATTTATTATCAACCGAATTCGTTTTTCATGTTAATTTTTTTCAAGACTTAGTGAATATTAAGTGTAAATCAGCATCAACATTTATAATTAACTCCCGGGTACGGCTCCAGAGTTGTATGGAATAGTCGGTCGTGCACAAAGGAAGGCGCGTTGCCAAGGGTTTGACCGAAGAGCACTTGTATGCACAATGAAGTGGAAAGCAGTTAGCTAGAGTGACGCTGTGAACGGATGAGGAGACTCCGCTTTATGAAAAGTACACGACGTAGGAAAACTTTTAAGTTTAGAAACAACACTACTCAATGTTTATCGACAATATTCGTTTTCTTTTTTATTCTCAGAACTGCTCAACCATCTTTTCCAAATGCACATTAAGAACTTCCCTTTACGAATATTTCCAAATTTTGATGAATTTAGCATAAACACACTTCTGTTCTATTCATTTAAAAAAAATGGGACGTATCAGGGAAATATGAAATTAATTCAGTGTTCAAAGAGGATAAAGTTTTGTAATTTTCACTTCCTTGCGAAAGTTCAACTTTTGTAAATTAGAAGTAAAAAATAGTGACGTAATGGTA
>NNCF01127825.1:296024-314016 GCA_002313205.1 Laupala kohalensis | reverse complement strand
GCACCTGACACTCATGAACCATAAAATATGTGTGCTTCTAAGTGCTATAAGCAAAGATCAAACATTTTTAATCATTCGTCACTAAAACTTGACACATAATTTTTTATTATGCAATTTAGATTGGGAGAGGACAGAAAGAGAAGAAAAGGATATTATTGTAACAAATCCATTTCTTCTCTTCCTGTCCCCTCCCAAGCTAAACTGCATAAAAATTTAATGATTGTTTTAAAGTTATGATTTTGGAAACTCTCCCCACACATTCCCAATCCATAGATGTAAAAAAAAAAGAGTATTGGGTTTCACCTGGTCCTTAGGAGCCTCTACCCATCCCGGTTTAAATAAACAACAGTAAATTCTTCAGAATTCAAATTTCCCTCATACTTTTCTTTCCTTTCCTTTCGTCTAACGGTCGGTCGAAGTAATCCGAAGAGAGAAGACTCAGATCATTTTTAGCATTACTGAGGAAGTCTGAACGCGGAATCAGTTTCGTCCAATTTGTGAGTGACATATGTTTTATTTTCTATTTTTCATTAACTTTAAAACTTTTTATTTTATAGAAGACATTAGCGTCGCTTTATTTTCAATATTTCTCTAATACATTCACACACATAATGGCATAATATAACTCCACGCATAACAGAACTGTGCATGAATGGTGCTCAAACATGAGACTATTAAATGGTATGTGAAATGTTTAATCTGGTTGAGTTCTCGAGATCGAATCCCCAAAAGGTCATGCTTTTGAAATTGGTTCAAAAATACAAAAAATACAAAATTTGGGATTGGGTAAACGAGATATACGCGGGATAGAAAATGTGAAGTCGACAATCTGAGAGTCAACGAGATTCATTCTCGCCATCTCACGACAGACGAGGAATTTTCAATATCTTATGTTATCCTGCCTTTTCAGGCTCGACGCTCCCAATTCTTGAAAGCTGGATATCGGAACATTATTTAAATAACATTCATCGAGTGGAGATTTTGAGAGAGAACAAATAAATTGATTAATAGTAATTACCAACAAAAAAAATACATGCACATATATTCTTCCGTGCACCCTACACTAATTTGTAAATACAGTGTAATAAGTATCTAGTAAAGTATAATCATATTATAATACGTCATTTGTAAATATTGTCATTATGTAATAATTTGTTTTGATATCCTTGTTGTAATTTCTATACTTTGCTATTTCTATATTCATAATTATATTGTACTGTTACTGTTTTTAACCTATGTTCGGCACTAAGCCGCCATCGTGATTGGGGTTTTGCTGGGTTTACTCAATCGCTTTATTGTTTTTCAGTTTTAAATGTAAATACGATCCTCCCAATTTTCATCTTGTATTTAAAATGTAAATGTTTAAAAATGGTTAGACGGAAGAGCAGACCTTAAGGTCTGAGTCTCGCCAAAATAAAGGCACTTTTATTATTATTATTATTATTATTATTATTATTGTTATTATTATTATTATTATTGTTATTATTATTATTACGCGTGGAGAAGATATGTAGCGACTTTCGGTCAGGTGAAAATGGCAACGAGCCGGGAATCGAACCCGGGACTTCTTCTTTGATCGCAGGGAACATTATAATTGTACATATAATGAACGATCAATTAGAATAAATAATCTACTTCAGTTTTTGGATGTGAGCACCCATCCAAGAACTCGAGGAGAACCAGACCAAAACCAAAGGGATTGTAGTACTTATATTATACAAATCGAGCTATTATTGAGAAACATGAGAAACACAATAAGAGTAGTCTGCTTTAAAATGGTCTGTTATTTTCTCAAGGCAATTACAAAAGCGTGATGAAGAATAATTAGAGTTAAAAAGAGAATGCAAAATCGACTTACTATTTATCAAGATGTACTAAGAAAGAGAGGGTAATATTTTTATCGTTGATTTGTGAGTGTCTTCTGTTTTTTAACTTCGCAGTCCCTTTTGTCTCTAAGACGCGGATCATCGATTAACGAACCAAATGATCTGTTACCACAAAGCAATTGCAACAAACTTTGTGCGTTTGATCCCATTATTTGTGGAAACTAAAAAGAAAATTTCATCCCCTGTAATAATATTTTGTTCTAATGTGAACTCGTATTACACTCGTGCATAGAAGACCACAAATACAGTGTAATTATTTAGTTGTGAGTAAAATTCAATTTTAAATTGTCTTGAACCAGAATCCTCCCTCTTTCTCAATGTTTCAAAAATACTTCGTTTTGTAGGAACCTTCAAAAAGCCATACTTTGCATTATTTTTGTATCACTTCATATGGTAACCAGTACTTCCGCTCCAGCTATACCCTCTGGTAACTGTTCCGAACATAATCGTGAGAAAAATGCGCCTTGAGTTTTTCAATAAGTTTACAGGATTCATAAATCTCTTAAATTGCTGTGAATCTCACCGCCAGGTAACAGATTAATTATGTTATGTTGAATGAAAATAGGATTGGAACTCGGGACCTTCAGCTCAACGCGCTGATGCAAGATTCTCGCAAGTTGTATGTAGGAGGTGGAACGGGATGGCGCAGTTGGTAAGCGCATCAGCGCATTGAGCTGAAAATAACGAGTTCGAATCTCCGACCCTTCCCCATTTTCATTCAACATGACATGATTAATAAGTTAACAGGATACAAAGTATTACTATTTTGTTTTCCTTTACAGAGTGTATGAGTGGGATTCGGGTTAAATGCTCTAGGTGTTGTAAAGTACATAAGCACGGAAATGGCTCCTAGAGTATGTGACTAGGAAACTACCAAATATGAAATCACTTACACTTATGCTTATTCTGATTTGTTGAATGTGAAATATTTTAAACTTAATGCCAGTGCTTCTAATATATCTCACTTTGTTTATTCTTTACATGGTAAAAGCTATTGAGAAAAAAATTGAGAAGAAACGTCATCTTACTTTCTAAAGAAACGAAGTAATTAAAGATACTTAAATTACTTATGAACTATACACAATGATACCGCCAAAAGACGAACATTTATAAACAATTTAATATATACCTATTACGTGCATTTCAGAAAGAATATTCCTTCAAAGTTTACTCGATCAAAGATGAGGGTAGTCAGATAAATTCCCATATAACTCTCCATTAATATCATCATATACATTAGTACGCAAATGTCCCCTAGATTTTTCATTCTTCTATTGCGTAACCAAGCGGAACAAATCACATAAATGAGCGTTAAAGATGTGTTAGAGGTACGTTAGTTCATTAAAAGATGTGTTGGAGATTTCCTATTATTTCACCTTTCCCTTGCCCCTTTCCAAAATAATAGCTTAATTTAACAATTATATCAACAAAAGACAGTACTTGATTCATTTATTTGAAAATGGTGTAATTTGACAACTTGAGTCCTCAAATGACATCTCGGATGCGTCTGATTAATAAACAAAAAACAAACTGAAATTGTACGTGGTTTTTACGCAATGCTCCATTGTATATTATCATGTACTATTCATAACTGTCCTTATGACCTGTTGGAATTGTTAATACTAAATATGAAACTGAGTGAAAGAAAGCAACTAGACTGTAGGGGGGAAAGTAATATTTGCCATATTACTCAGGTTGATAAAATAGACTTGCTACATAAAAATAACATTCATATTTTTCTACAGAATTAGACTCAATTTTCCGTACAATTTAATCTAGTTATATTACATATTTATGAGAGGAGATAGCGTCCAGCAATTACATCTCATTTTTCATTTGTCTTTTGTGGTTTGCTTGGCAGTTGGGTTTTTATTTTTTTTTATTTTTTTTTTAGAAACTCACAATAACTCTAAAATCAAAATCATTATTATTATCATCATCTTCGGGTTCTTTGTTGTTCAATAGAGAAGAGTGGTTGCAGACGATTTTAGTTTCACTCCACGGATAAACGGCGATCTCAATAAACAGAGCACGTCACATAGAATCTCGAGATAAAAACGGTGTTATGGTTCAATACTTTCTCAGTAACGGGTCCTGGAAAAAGAAAATCCGCTTGCGAACGAATGCCGTCGAATAAAAGTCGTTTGTAAAGACTGGGTGAATTGAGTGCACGTGACAGGCATCGAGATTGAGAATGGTGGGAGGGTTGCTTCTGGAAGGAGCAGTAACAGGTCAGGGCCAAACCATTGAGACGCGCGAGACACATTTGTGTATTAATGATAATAAATAAAATTATTTTCAAGCAATTTTTAAATTCATATTTCTAAATCGTTTTTTCCTGCGTTGGAATTATACGCACATATTCAAAAGCTGTTTTTTAAAAAACCTGGAACATTGGTATGTACATACAATGGACCTTTCTGAATAAGTCTGTTTTCATTACGACAGCATATTCTAACTTTTTGGCTATTGAATAAAAAAGTTCAGCTACTACATTGATAAGTGGAGATAAAAATTCTTGATGGGTAATTTTTTGTGAAAGATAATGTAATAAATTTGGAAATGTTTCCTCGAGCGTACATATTATTACCACAGATCTAACCATATATCATCGCTTGGCAGAAAGAGATGTTGCAGAGACAGTCAACTTCAGTATCCGGTCGTGAAAATTTGGCGGAAAATTGTCACGATCCACTTGTTTGCAAACCCCATGCTTAGTACGAGTATCGTCATCGACGATAGGGAGGAAAACTGAATCATCGACAGTCGAGAGAAACTTGATGGTACCAAAATAAATGCAACTACTCGAGAATCTATCATAATTGCACTGAGAAAATCTTGTCTATCAGGATCAAAATCACTTTCAAAGGACGTCATTTACAAATTATAGCCGATATTTGAAAGATATCGCAGATACATCTACACACAAGACGGTTTCCAGGGAACATTGATTCAGGGGAACGTTGGAGGTGGAGCATAGAAAGAGGTGTTAATTTGAACGTAACAAAATTATTATAATTAATAATAAGTATGTTTTATGTGAACAATATTTTGACAACAAAAGTCACTTTTTAGCACCTCTTGTAAGTCACGTTTTGAGCGTTATTTTCACAAACGCCGTTATTTTATTGCTTTTTCATCGGAAAGTTATAGTGATCAGTCCGACGTTAACAAATTACGGACATTCGTGTGTTCATTATTTTTATTGTATTTAATATGCACTAGGGTTAAAATATCACGTAATTTTATAGGAACAATCTTACCAATTTAAAATTATTCGTGTGAGGCATTACAGTGGAGTAAGGAAAGCGTAAACTGTTCAATTTTTCTGATTAATTTCTTCGCGAAGCATTTCTTTTCCAACAAACGTTAAAGGTTATAGGATATTCAATCATCTAAATTGAAAGAGAAAAATGCTCAAGGGGACAGTTAAATCTAATTATCTTTCGAAATATTCAAGCTTCGGCGTGCAACAGAAAATGAAATCTACAACCAAGTTTAAAAAATCGACTATATACTCGTGAATCCTTTTAATTTTAGTCATTTCACTTCCAAATGAGACTTTCATTATTTTTCTTTCCTTTTTGTACAAAAAAGGCGTTAATTACCACGCAGTTCATAACGCATGTCTGCACCAATTCAAGTTTCTTTTGTCCTGCGAATATTTGAACTGATGAATGTATATCCTATTCATTAACACCTTTTTTTATTTTTTATTTTTTCAACAAATGAAGTATCCGTGAGAAGGTATTCCGTGCTGATCATAACATATTTTTGCTAGCTAAATTATTCTCTGTACATCTATTTCTAAATTTCATGCAATGTAAAGAAAAAAGTATTAATAAAAGACAAATTATTCACTTGTAACCCACAATTTGCTAACAGAAAATGACGCCTTATTAAGGATGTAAAAGGCAGTATTGAATGGAATAATGGTCGCAATGGTCGCTATGGTCGCTCATCATTTGTTCCAAAATCTCCTTCTTCGCATCAGGAGAAATTGACGCTCTGGGAGATGCCGTTGGGACTCACTGATTACCTCCAAAGGTAGGCTCTTAAGAGGTTAGTTACGCGGGGAAAATCGACCAGAAAATTCTTCCTTAGGTTCCCTTGGCACAGAGCTGTTCTTCTTACTCAACCCGCGTTAAATTACCCCCAAGGGAGTTCTTGGAGAGAGGTTCAGGTTGCGTCCATGAAACCACTTGAGGCGTTAAAATCTACATGGGACATTTACTAAAGATACTGCTTAATAAATAATTTCTATGCTATTCTTTAATTGTACAATGTGATGATGGAATAGAAATTGTAAATTGATCCAATTTAATTCTATATTAATGCACATTCAGTGCTTTATGATATAAATAGACAGAGACATTGAGGAATTACTGGGTGCGTGAAAATGAAAGCTACTCAGTAGAAAACATGTTTTGGCAAAAAAAGAAAATAGTTAGCGAAGTAATATTCGACAATATTAAAATATTATTGATGGTCTCACGAATAAATAGACATAAGTCAGATGTCCCTCAACGTCTATTTATCTTTACATAAACTACATTTGAAAGCACTACATTTCGTTCGATTATAAAGAAGTCGGTGATAAAGATGATCGCTTTTTTTATAAAAAGTTACTCGAAACCAAGAAAAAAGTAGTACAACTTAAACAAAAATTCTCTTTGTATTTCTTCCCAGTCTAACGATGAGAAACATTGAAACAAATTGGTGACAAAATTTTCACACCACCTTCAATATTATTTTTTCTATCGATGTACTACATTGCTGTCATTTTCAGAATTTGGCAGCTGAAAGACCTGATGCAGAATTGTTGCCAATACGTGAACTAGAAATCTTTAAAATATGAAAGACATAATCTATGTCCAGTCTTTGAAGATGATATAGGAGGGTAAATATATTTTCTGTGAAAACGCTAGTGATGAGACGACGTTCCAAAAAATCAAAATCATACAATGACTAAAATAGGAAGGTATCTTATAATTCTCCGTTCTCCGAACATCCAGTCTAAGTACGTGTGTGTGCGGACAGTAATTAAACTAACACACCTTCCTTTAAGTTGTATGAAATTTCGCAAAAATGTGCCTTTATTTGTTACAAATCTAATAATAATTAGGTAGATATATACCATGTACTTCATAAAATGGGTAATTTTTCGGTTTAAAAAAATTATTGGTAACATTAAGATAATTCATAAAACATATCTTAATTCATATTATTCAATGATCCTGTGAAGTATGGTCTCTTTTCCTGTGAAGTATGGTTTTTTTATATATGTTTTTTTGTATTGTAAATAATTGACTTTTATTTTAATCTTTATTTCTATGACAAAACTGGTATATTTTACATTATAAGTTATTTATCTTATTTAAGTATCGTTTGTAAATATGTTTATATTAATTGTATATATTCGTGTCCTGACCGTTGGTTTCTCGTGGTTCCCAACGGTGCTCATTTAATCGGTAGTTGCAGCAGACTTAAAAGATATTTTACAACTAAATAAAACAATATTAAAGATGCACTAAAGGATGCTAAATAATAATACGATACAAATCACAAATAAATAAAATTACAATCATTTTAAGTTCAAAACAAAGATTTCCAAAAATTAAAACTGCAACTATCCGTTCAATGAGAGTGAATACCAGGGCATTGTATGCAAAGCCAACGGCTCTACTTAAGTGGAATTTTACAGCCGTACAGGCAACAAAAAGCCTCGCCACACATTTGTACATAAATAATATTTGTAAATAAAGCGCCCTATTGAAATGAAAAAATATTATTCAATTTTCTTCCATAGTTAGTAACATGATAACACAAAATTATATAAACTTGTTCCAAATGATTTAATCTTTGCGCGATAAAATTTTATTATTTGTCTGAGTTTGCTCTTGGCGTTCTTATTTAGTTACGAAGCTATCTCACCGAAGTTGTATAAAGGCACGGAACCAATTTAAGGGTTTGTTGTTCTAGGTCGTGATCAATAAGCGAACAGGTGGCTGTGTATTCTTCCAAGTCCCGAATTTGATCAATTCTTTTAGAGCGAAAGGCGAGAGGAAAGTTTGGTGTAGGGAAGTTCGTGGAAATGGGCTCCATTACTTCCCTTACAATTCGAACTTGGAACTTTCTCTCGGGTGACGACATTGCCATCCCTGAGGCTGTGTCGGAGGCGTCGAAGTAAATCTAAAAAAAACGCTATTCCAATAAAGATAGTCTTTAGATGGCTTAAGACTTTGGAGGATGAAAGTTGATAGAGTGAATCACGTTATCATCTTGGTTGATGGCAATATTAGTCCTTAGTTGTCGCTTAGTTCATATTTTTAGAGTGATACTGAATGTGTAGTGTCATCATTTCCTCTCTTCATTCTGATTGAGTGGAGAGAGAAATCTCTCAAGATATGACCTATGGGAAAACCTGAAAATTCTTTACAATTAGAACTACTCTACTGAAAATTTTAAAGATTCGCATTATATACGTATTTCCCAAATTTTTTGAGCAAATATTTTATTTTTGTGTTAAAAATATATATCTGTGGTTTTTGAAAACTAGTTTGATTCAATGTTAAATAATAAGGCTAGTTTTTTTACATTTCGTTCATTTATCAAGAAACATCAATGTCATTTTGAATGTTTTAGAATTGGCGTTTTCTAACAATCTAATCCAATTTAAACGTATTTTTTCAATTATACAGGAAACATTGTGTGTCTCTGTAATCTTGAAATCTTAGTCACCTAATACATATTTTTTCATTGAGTAAAGATATCACTTTGAGTTACTTTCTGAAACCGACTCAGCTTAATACAATATACAAGAACATTCATTGTAAAATCGAGAACGCGATGTCTTTTTCGGGGGTTTATCATTAAACGTCTTTAATTTACATAAACATAATTATTCAAATTTTCTTATTTATAAATTTTACTTTATTGCGTTGATAAAAAAGTTAAAAACATTCTGTACAATAAAAATTATTTCATTAAAAATTTTGTTCGATTTTTGTATAAACCAAATATTAAATTTATTTGATACTTATCGGTCGGCTTATTTCCACAACTAATGTATCTTTTAAATAAGGGGTTAGCCATTGATGTGTAAGTCCACGAATGCANCACGAATGCCTAAAGAATGCAATTTGGAAAGGAGAATTCCGTGATCGATGACATCGAATGCTTTGGATAAGTCAAGAAAAACACCCTGAGGATTTTCTCCACGCTAAAGAGATGTGGTAACATCGTTTATGAAAGAAAATATGGCGCTTGTAGTGGAAAAGGATTTCCAGNACCGTGTTGATCGTCAGAGAGAATGTTATTTTTTGATAAAAAATCTAGAAGACGCTTATAGAACAATTTTTCTAGGATTTTTGAGAAAGTGGGTAGTAGAGATATTGGTCGGTAATTTCCAGTATTAAGTTTGTTTCTTGTATAAAGGTTTTACTTTCTTGTATAAAGGTTTCCTTAAATGTTTTAGGAAACACCCCTCCCGATAAAGAGCTTCTGTTGAAAATTTGTTTTTTCGTGAAATTATGATCCTTATATATTTCACTAGTTTCGACATTAAGATAAATAATGTATGTACTTTCGTGTCACCGTCATTCAAACTTGAACGAATTTCCTATGAACATCACCCTAAAAAATCCCGATTAATTTTTATCTTTTTGTCTGGCATAATAGGAAAGAAGAGAGCCGAGGAACATTATTTTCAATTTCTTTTATTGAACAATGACCAAGAGGAAAATATATTTATTTAAATGATTGCTAAGTGAGAGTCGAAGGAAAGTGAAGGCAATAGAATGTGAATCTTGTCGTAATAAATGTTCGTGGAGCGACGCGACGCAGGCGGAGAGTCGGTGACGAAGTCTTACGTCGTGGAGTGGCCGGGGGGAGACACGAGGACGGCCGGTCGATCGAGGTGGCCGCTCTTGACGCCGAGCGCCTCTTGTGACCTCAAGAGACTCACTCGCCGTGAATACTCAACCACAACTTACCATCGATTTTTTGAAAAAGGCGTCTTCATCGTTTTATGACGAGCACTTGTTCTTTTGCTTTGCAAGTATTTCCATGAGCGGACCTGCTGGAATTGCTCTTATGTGAGACCACGGAGGTTGTTTTGTAAATTCAGTTATTTTAAGAGCTATGTATCGTAAATTGTCCTCCTCCTCCTGTTTTTTGTTGAAATTGATGATACGTACATACAATTATACTTACAAAATCTTAGTTATTTCACCTCTCTCTTCTGTATGGTTAAGCATCTTTGAGATAGAGTAGATGTTCTGGGACTATTCCTAAATTCCGACAAGTTAAGATTAAGATCTCAAGTTCTTCGTACTATGTTTTCAAATAATATTAAAAAGTGTCACATCGTGCATTGAGAAGAAACGTTAAAAATGTGAGTTGTACTACTTCCAATAATATTCAACAAATTTATAAATGTCTCATTTATAATGAATATTGTAATATGAGTTTTAAAATATAATGCTCAACATTGATTTAATTATATAAGTTTATTTGAAACATTTGACATGTTTCCAGACATTTTACTCGTTATATTGTGAGGTATATTCAACGCAGTTTCAAAGACTATCAAAAGATACATCGTTATTGTAAGAAAGAAACATTTGGTAAAAATTTAAACGTTATAAACCAGAAAATATATTTTCAAAAAAAATTGATAGTAAAACTGTCACGTTTTATTATATCCATAAAATGAGACGGGAGTATTGCTTGAGTTTATTTCATTTCGCGATACCGATGGAATCTCATTTAAGTAGTGTATTCACGGTAGGAATGTGTTGTTCTTTAAAAGAATCGTAAAAGAAGGTAAGCATTTAGCGTGAAGAGTGACTTAGTATTTTGTTTGTTGTGTAGGCAGAAGAAACGTTGTAACTTGAATCAATGGTTTTAAATATTTATTTTTTATTATTTCAAAATATAATTTTTATAATAATAATAATATGTCTTTATTTAGTGGCGAGACTCAGACCATAGGGCCTGCTCTACCGTCAAACCACGTGAGAAAAAATACAATTTATGTAGAAGTAGAGAAATAAGGGAGGAGTAATATTTACATTTACGTCTTGGAAAGCAAAGCAAGGAACCACAAGACCACAATACACTTTTTATATTTATTGTACAAAAAAAGTTACTTTCAAAATTTTACATGATCGATTTCCCATTGGAAATATCGCAAGGCAGTGCATTGAATTTTTTTCACAAAACTTGAAGATTTGTTTGGAACTTGGAAAGAAAATGGTAACTTTTAGCAATTTCAAAATGGTATGGCATTTCCAAGATCAACAAGATATATGTGTGACTAAGTCATACCATTAACAACGCGTGTTTTAGTGAAAATTCTTTCAAATACTTCATCAGAGTTGAAACTAAATTGTTTAAGGTACTGATACTTCAGTCGAACGAGGAATAGATATTACCCCGTACCTAAAGTTGTGAGTTTGAATCCCGAGAATGTTGTCCATGGAAAGGAAATGGCAAACCGCCACGAGTTGCATCTTAACATTCAAATAATTCTCTCGAATATATCTCCTTCGCAAATCCTTTAGTCACGAAAAGGTCGGATTTGACTGAATCAAGTAGTAATCATCTCATCAAATCGTTTACGACGTTCTTCAAGCCAGACTTCCTAGGGACCATTGCATGTGTTTCTACCTGAGTTCTCGCGGTTTCTCCCGCGTGAATGCCTAGACTATCCAGTAACTTGCAGTGACGATCTCGAGACTCAGAGGAGTTTTCATCAATCCCTAATATGTCTTGTTTACAACACGCGAAGTATGTCCAATTTAATATTTTAAAATTATTACTTATCGTTTGTTACATTGTTAATTTTAGGTAAAATTCGTATTTTTTTGTATGCGCTCATCATCAAAAAACTGCATCTAGAAAGACGAGACGGATTGCGATAATTTTGGACAGGCCAATGCCACGCATACGAAATGTTGAGGAATATGGTGTTGAGCTGCCATGTTCCCGAATGCAAGTATCGAGACGTTGCGGTGAGGAGACGTAGAGGTCCCGAATGGCGTCCTGGGAGGGTTCCTAATTATACGCTCCATAGTCCAAACACATTCTCAGTCGGGAAAGAGTCTAGCAGGAAGAGTCTTGACAGAGACTCCACGGCTTCAAGACACACTCGGGTGTTGACAGTGGTAGCTGAAATGCAGTTCTGGCGTGGGCGTTCATGAACTGTGGCGCCACCGGTTGTAGGACCTCTTGATCCCACAGTGCGACCCGTGAAGATCATTAACGGTGAGGGGTGTCATACGACATCCCACACCATGGCATTTGGCTGTCGAAACGTGGACGAGGACCACGAACCGCTCGCCGTGCGTCCAAACACGAACCTGGAGGACGACGCCCCCAAGGTAATAGTGTATTTATCACTCAAGATAATCCTCTGCCAGTCCGCATGATCCCATGACCGTGCGAGTCCACACGAGTCTTTGACGACACCGCTGGACGTGAGAGGCCTGAACTGTCGGTGAGGAAGCGAACCCTGCATTATGAAACCGCAACCAATGGTACTGGCACTTACAGGATGTGGCAGAATGAGTGGTAAAACTCTTTCTAACTGGAACTTATCGTCTCCGCAGGATCAGTTCACGAGTTACGGAAAATTTGATGTGCCGTTTAGGAGAAGACCCTGAGCTAACGTTTCTAGCTTTAATAGTTTCTTATACGTTCTGATTACTTAACATCCATTCAGATCAAATAATAGCGCATTTCTGATCACTCCCATGTTCACACAAGTCAATTCAATAGTATGTTTCTTGTCTAGGTTAGAGTAAATGGAATACTTCTTTCACTTTATAACTTCTCTTGAAGAAGAGCTTGACGATGAGTGAGACAATTTATTTGTTGAAAAGTAAAAGGGTTATTGTTTAAAATGGGTAAAAAACAGTTGAAATTTCATTAATATTCTGGGATTCATTAATGTGCATAAATGAAGACCAATATTACCAACTTCCTTTATTATTATAATTTTAAATTCAGAAGCCTAACGAATTCAAAAAGATATTTTTTTTAATTTACGACATAATCAATTATGAGAAAACGATTATTGCATAATAAAATCAATTCCAAATTACTCTTTATCACAATTTCTGAACTCTATGTAATGAATGATTGGAACATATACAAAAATAAAATAAGTGCAATGACAGAATTTCACACTAACATCATTTTCCAGTCATAGCCAAACTAATTGTGTTTCTTCGATCGCGTTTATTCAGAGGTGCTTCGATTAGTTCGGCCTCCAAGTCAGCCCAGGTGTAAACCTCCCCATCTTCACACGTTGCCACTGTGACATGTGTCCTCCGTCCTCCTCGTGAGAATCGATGAGGATGGAAATGTCGAGGAAGCTATTCCGCCCCATGAACAATCCACACTCGTGTAAACGATTTATGCAAAAGCGGTCGTATGCCAGGAATAGTTTCAAAGCTACGTTTCTCATGTCCGGATAAGAAAAGGCAGATAGATTAAAAAATAGACTTGTCACGATTTGATTTAACTCCCTAAAAAATAAAACAAAAAGATTTAAAATGTCACATCATGATAAAAATAAATCTTTATCTTATCTACCACGTCTACTCTTACCATCGGACAAGAAATTATATGTTTGAGCTTCAATAGAAAGCGACTCAGCAGATCCTCAATAAAGCTACGTATTCAAAAATTTTGCATATTTTATTATTCGTAAACCAATAAAGAAACAAAGTTTTTTTTATCACGGTTGGAAAGATTTTTTACTGTAAGTAATACAAAAAGCTGGGTTTTTTACGATTTTCAACAAAAAGTATTTTTCAGAATACCTTGACCTAGACTTGTTACTTTTCGGAATTTAAAACAAATTAAAAGCTTAGATGTATGTATCTTCAACAAAATTTCATTAGTAGTAGACGTAAATATATTTAAATCATTTATCTTAATTTTCAGGATTTGAGGTTAATAACATGAATATAGAATTAACTCGAATGAAAATATATTTTAGATTTTAAAGCGATAAATAAAATGTAAAAAACAATAGGGAAAATTGTTAATATTTTCTGATCCATCTTGCCAGGAACAACCCTCGCCTATGCGCAGTACCTAATGTACAAACCACAGAATTTCGTAGTGACCTACATATTTTTGGAAGTCTTCATCTTGTCACGGTTTTCATGTTAGACAAGGCACGAGGGACTTGGAGTTGTGTAAAATTTGATTAAACGAGTCTGAAATTTGTGGCTCGTAATGCGTCGTCCGCAAGAGAAGTAAGCACACCTGGAAACCGGTGCAAAATCCGGCGGCGCCTGGCATATTGGCAAAAGTTCTGGCTCCGTGGTTGCACGGAGTTGCGGCAGACGGGAGGGTCGTCCAATTACGCGACGCTCCAGCTGCCGCAATTACAGCGCTGGAGCAGAGGAGGGGGGCTCTTCTGCATCCTCATCGTCCCCCTTTTCAGCGCCCTTCAAACTCGAGAGGGAGGCGACCGCCACGCTTCTGATTAGAAATCCCTCAGACCTGAGAGAAGCCACTCTTTGTCACGATTGCCAATAGGAGCCTTTGAGTTCGAAGTACGTAGAAGATTAGAAAACTGGAATTATGAACATAACAAAAATACTTTAGATTGTATATCCATGTAAGCACTTTATTATTTTTTTAATACACTAAACCTACTTGACTATTTAAAATTTTTCCAATAAATTTCAAACTTTTTTATTGAGAACTGAAATATCTTAACATATATAAATTAGGATATATATATAATATTGAATTTCTACATTTTTTTATTCCTTTCCTACCTTGTTGGATGAATAATACTTTGCTCCAGTAACCAAAGTTAATGGGTTTAAGTCCTCACTATGGAATGGGTGGTTATTTTTAAAATTTGTCGTGGAAACGTCACATTGACCACAAATCATTTGCGTTTGCTCATTACACATTATACTCATATTTCTCTCACTTCGCTACACTCCTAGCAACGGCAGTCTAAATTACAAAGATAATATAATATTGTAACAATCAAGTAAGCAATGATGTATTTCTTTCAAAGCGACCAAACCTAGTCACGTAATATAAACTGAGTAGAAGAAACTTTTTCCCTGGAAGAAAGTGTTTGGATGAGAATAACAAAATCCGTATTAAACATATTTTTTTATTTTTCTTAAAAGAGATAGCTCTTTTGTTTCTCTTGAAAGATATTGTACAGAATTTATCGAAAATAAAATACAATTCAACCAAAATAATCAGTTTAAAAACATTTTCTTTTGTTCTACAAATTTTTTTGTAGAACGATGTAATGTTTCTAATTCAATATTCCAATAACTTTCGATTGTTTGATACTAATGACGTAGATGTAATCGATTTCAAACATTTCACATCTTCTTCCGAAAGGATGTGTGCAAGTAGTGAGAATGTTTCGTGTGTATCTCGGAACATTTCCTTCCGTGTTTTCTCCGAGTGGCAACCTGCTCTCCCGAAGGGCTCTTGCTTCGCGATATTCCCCGCGCGTTCGCATTCAGCTGTTGTCCCAAGGGCCACGTCTCACTCTCATGTTTGAACAAAGACAAAATCTGAATGTCTCTGCATTCAAATAACCAACTGAACGGCGAGCGGCGCAGGTGCAGTGAAGTTACGGAGAAAAAGGAACTCCATATATCACCTTACACGAGCAGTAGGTCCTACCTCGTTCCCAATTTACTACAGTTATTGCAGTTTGATAATGATTTTTTTCTTGTGAAGATTTGTCAAATTTAGTTTGTTTTGGTTGTAAGAATTTTTTAGAGAACGCTATCTAAATCCCTAAATTTGTTCGGACAAATTATAAACTTAGTGATAATTAGCGTGACTTTTAAGAGTTTAAATTAATCAATACCCGATCAATTTAGTCAAAGTGCTAAAAGAATATCGTAATCTTCATGAGAGCGAACCTCTCCACTCGGTGGTAATAAACCCTCTCGCCAGGATATCGAAATAGTTATAAGAGTATGGGATCTCACCAATTTATGTTCAAAAGTGAAAAACAAAAAATGTTTTTGAAAATAGGCACGAGAAATTTCCCAGTAGAATGCTGATAATACGTGGTCTCTTGCTCTTGCAGTCTTTGCGCAACAGAAAAACAAACTTCCACAAAGGATGAGGAAAGATGTTTACACTTTTTTCCCATGGAAGTTCCAAAGAAGGAATTGATGGTTCGGAGAAACGTCATGTAGTTCGTAATGAATTCACTTCTTTGACATGACCGAGTGCTCGTCGATCGGAACATGGAAGATTTGGTCTTCGCATATAGAGGGTGATTGATGAGAGACGGAGATGAATCTGTCGGTCTGAACAAGCGACGCTCAGGCGAAAGGAGATTTTGTGGAAGAAGAACGGAGAGCGAATGAATGGCCATCCATGACTGCCAGTTTTTGAAATAGTTCGGAAGAGAGGTGAAAATAGAGTTTTCAGGGTATTGTTGGGAACGTCTGATTTAAATAATGTGTTTCTGATTACCACTACCTGTTTTATATTCTATTAAATTCATTTTACGCTCATGTTTTACCTCACCTGTGGACTCTTTTAGGAACTTGCGTTTACCTACAAATACATTTTTTCGATTCGGAATTTTGACAGTTTTCAAAGCATTGAATGTGTTTTAGTGTATTATTGTGGTTCATTTATCAAAACGTACTCTAAATTTTTACTGTAAATATTGAGAAAAAATTAATAGACATAACGTGAATGTCGTGAGAGATTTTAAAAGGGAAGATTGGTTTTTCAAAATGTATCTCTAACTTAAATCGTGTGACTCTAAAAAAATTATAATAAAACATTCTTCGATAATGTGAAGAAATATAAATAATACTTTATTCTTATGCGTGACATAAGTTAACGTTGATTTAATTTAAAGAAAGAATGTATAAGCATGATTATTTCAAGTAAGGCAACTATAAATGTACCATAAAAGCTTGAGAATAATGAAAGATGAAAGGTTGAGATTATGTTACTCTAGCTGAATCCTTTGAGCGGCTTTACTTACGCGAATTTTGTAGTATGCCTGCAACTTTATTCTTTCTCACATCCCTATTGATATCCAGTGAGAATGTCATCCATTAATATTGTTGGTTTGATAGAATTTGTGTTTATCCTCAATCCTTTGTTTTCACTGGTATAATTAAGAAAAAGTTACTGTATTTTACACATCGCCTTGGATATATTCTAGAATTAATTCAAGAATCAAAGATATGAAGCTTACATCGTATCGATTATTCAGGGTTCCCCGGGTTTTTTTCTTATAAAAGAATGTAAGATGACTCCCTGGAACGAAAATCTATAAGGAAAACCTGAAGTAAGACATATGGAGGCTCCCATACTTCATTGCAAGAGAAATAGGTAAGACGAAGAAAGTTTGGAATACTCTAACTAGTGATGAAGGGTGCACTGAAAATTTGCTTGACACAGAGAAAATTATGCTGGGAAAGGTGCTATCAAGAAACGAACTTGACCAGGAGCGAGAGAAGATAGATGTGACAGAAGATGACTTCGAGGAGATAACAGAAACGGAAATAACAGAAATAGAAATAGCGGTAAAGGGATAGTAGGAAAAGCCCTGGATATGACTTAATAACGAATTTCATGATTAAACAAGCGTACAATGTTCATAGAGGAAATTTAAGAGAATTGTATAATCGATGTCTGAGAGATATGGCATATTCCCAAAACAATGCCAAACCGCTCGTGTTTGTGTATTCCCTGAAGGAGGAGACAGAGAGTTTTTGAAGGGGGGGGGGGGTAAGTTCAAATAGACCTATTAGACTACAACCCTGCAATCGAAAATTACTGGAGAAAATAGTAATAAAGATAATTGTAGATGAAGCAGAACAGAGAAAATGGTTAGAGGAGAAATGATATGGGTTTTGGAAGGGACGATCAATGGAAGAAGCATTATCTGCACAGGTATCAGTGATGGAAGGACGGCGAGAAAAAACGGATAAGTCTATAGTGATTTTTCTGAACATTCAGGGGGCCTGCGATAGCGCTCAATGGAACATAATTCTAACAACCGTTCGAGAGAATGGAGTAAATGCATGCCTATATAACGTCATTGTGGACACACACACAGA
>NNCF01127825.1:213714-295999 GCA_002313205.1 Laupala kohalensis | reverse complement strand
TGTGTGTGTGTGTGTGTGTGTCATGAAAGGATCATTTAGAAGAGCAATAAAGGATGCCCGCAGGGGTCCCATGGAGGGTCCTTGTTTTGAAAATTCATCATAAATGTCATGATTAAAATGGTAAAAGGGAACGATTAAGGGATCGTAGCATACGCAGGCGATGTGGCAATTTTTTAACAGGAAAATCAAGAAGTTAAATAGAGGGAAAAGGGAAAAAATTGATTGAATATGCAGAATGATGTGGAGCAAATCTGACGAGCCCTAAAGCCCCACCAAAAAAAAATGGAGCAAATCAACTGAAAATAGTTACAAACAACACAAATGCTATGATATTCGTAATGAAAAAAGTTCAGAAAAGGGAACCATCTATCCGCCTAGAAGGAGTTAGAATTAAAATAGTATGAATAATTCAGTAGTTGGGGTAATGTTGAACTAAGGGCTAAATTTCAAAGAACATTTTAAGTACCTGGATGAGAAGATTAAAGGAATATACTACCAATTGCTCGGATAGGAATATCTAAGTTCAACTTCAGGAGGAAGCAACTGTAAGCATTGTATCAGTCTGTAATGTTGCCTACCGTTGCTTACGGATGCAGTATTTGCGCGGTACATAATGGCGCATTGAACATGATTTTAGAACTTCTACTAATTGATCTAGAGCTGCAGAATGGGACCTAGCGAACAAGGATGAGGAGAACGAAGATGTTGGTGTTCGACAGGGAGAAGGTGGACATAACTGATAAATGTTGGAGGAGAAAGGTTACGAAACTGCTGTATGATGCCTGGCAGATACGACGGGACGGATCGCTCAAAGGCAGAGGAACCTATAGGTTTATTAAAAATGTTCAATTCTTGAGGCATTCAAGTCGTGGAAGTGGTTTACACCCGACCATGAAATGATCCATAAATTGAGAGGACATGGAGACTTGAATACATATTTTCAAAGGTTTAAGATTATAAGTATTAGCGAATGTGTCTGTGGATATGGACATGAAATTATTGACCATCTACCGTGGGATTGTGTCCTCTATTATGCAGAGAGGGCACATTATATCAAACAGATATAGGACAAGGAAGTAGGCTCACCAGACACCAGGATGTTAAATTGAACACATTATTATCATTACATTGATTTACTAAAACGAGCTTGGTAAAAATATGTAGTACCCTACTGACTGTAATTATTATAAGTTAATAGAATATTTTATATTATTAGTAGTAAAGATAGTTGTAGAGCTATTGTGTTACCCTACGATTTCGAATATATGTCGTGAATAGACCTAGAATGAGAAAAAATGGATGCACTTGAAGTGCTTTAAAGTAAAACTTGAATATCACTTCACGCAAGATATAATTAAAACCTGAGGTTACATTTAAGGAACAGCGAACGAAATAAATTCTTCGACCAGAAATAATTTTCTCCGATGTAATTTGTTTAAGAACCATATAATTTACAGAATATAAACATACTAATGATAGGCAAAACAGACATAATATTAAAGGTGCCCGACAAGAATCTTGTACATGTTATTCAATATTCAATTTGTTATCTCTCTGTAATCATGGCATGATTTTTGAAGATGAAGCCAAAATGTCATTGACACTACAAGCAAACTTGTAGACCTGTATATTGAAACCATGTGGATACACTGTTACGAGTTATTAATTAATCATAATTTTTACTTTAATTATCTAATCATCTAATCAATAAAAATAATTATAAAACAGCGATTATTTTTAAAAATTTCTTTCATAAAAGAATAAAGAATCATTTGGGTAAAAAGTAAAGTTTCATGATATCCTATTTTTTTCGAGAAATTCAATAACCGTGTTAGTTCTTGTCCAGGACAGTGACAAACCTAGTTAACAAAAGATACCTTAAAGTTGTCAGAAATTTTAGTTGTTTTATTTTATTCATCAAAACTAAATTTGTTTTCGCAAAAGTGTATTCAGTTGCTGTGTCAACGTACCCGCTCACGAGTGCGTGAACACACACACAACATACACATGATTATCATTCCCGACATTGCATTGTGGAACTCGGGTTAACATATTATTATGCTGTTTCTGACTATCCAACAAACAAAGAACTGCATGACCACACGATAAAGCGTTCATAATGCGGACATAAAATCTACCCTGCATTTTGTTAATTAAAAATTAAGGCCGAATTCTGTCACATTATCCACAACACTTACTCTTATAAAAGCTTTGCCATACCTCAACCGTGATATTACTACACCAACTACCCTTTTTTACACTTCTGGACTAACAGTGGTCAAAACAATGAGGTCAAAACAATGAGGTCAAAACAATGAGGTCTATACCTTGTGTGACCAGAATATTTTCTCATTATAACGAGAAAGAGTGAACGACAAACTAACGAGGACGCTCGGGAGCTTTTTGATCACATCATGGGACGTACACGAAGCTTCTTAGCAGAGCGAAGCTTATGTGTTCCTGATAGAGAGAAGCTGCACTGCGCGCCAGGAGGTGGTGACTCGACGTTTCCTCATGAGTCCGAAGGCTGGAGGCGCGCTTGTTTCCTCTCAAAATAAACGCTCCTCGAATTCGCAAGGAATCAATTCCGCTCTCTTTGCTCGCTTCCCTGAAACCGTGAGGCACGGCACTTCATGGAACGTGCTGCAGAATGCCCTTCTTATCACAACAAGAACTAGACCTAGTGTTTTCACGAATACTTTTTATTTTTTACCAAAAGGTTATTGAATCAACTCCAATCATAAAAAAGTGTCTAGGTTATATCTATGTTGTGAAAAATCGTTGACGAATAAGGAGTTATTTCCACTCGACTTTGTCGTTAATTTCATTGCCTGTAGATGGCATCATTTGTATGACGAAAAATACATTCGTCATATGGATCATATGTACATGGCATAGCTAAGCAGATTGCGAATAGACTATTGTGTACCTGCGCGTGTCATATTCTGAGAGACTTGTCTGTTCTTGCCTGAGAGAATTTAATTGCCGACACAAGTCTATCCAGCATTGAATTCATCATGCCAAATAATCCTCAAATATTAATTTTACGTTTTCTTATTTATAGAACATTTATGAATAAAATGTTTTAAGTAGGTTTATAGGATATAGGGAACTGATGTATCAGAGAACATCGAATGCCATTTGGTTCCGAACACAAAATTGCAGATACCTCGAGAGCAAGAAGGTTAAATAAAACAGTAGATGCGTTGCGTGAATCGATTTTCGTCGCACAAAGGGTGCCATTAAAAAGATAATAAGGGAAAGACTAAACAACAAAAAAACTGTGCCATTTGATGTTTTGTAATGATCCAATGCCATTCACATCTCCCTTAATTTCTTCGAATGAAATTCCATTCAATACTAGTGAATTCCCACTTGTGCGTTTGCTGAACTATCAATACATAGCTTAGAGTGAAAATCCACTTAACCATATTTTAAACTTGTTGACGAGAAAAATCATTCACTACAGCCTTCGATTGAAATTTTATGACGAAAAAAATCAGGCTTCAAAATGAAACCTTGCTTTGATCACACATTAAAAGCGGATGTTGCTTACACTTGTATCTAAGGTTGTCCTTATGTTCAAGATTATAAGAAGATTTTTTTTCATTTTGTAGCGTAGAATTGAAATACTCAACACATTTTATTGAGATTCTCATGAATTAAGTTAAAACGCTTCATACATAATATCATGTGGACTACGGCTAAGTAGCAACTGCAGTTTTTTGATACGTAGTTAGTTCGCATGCTCCAAAATGAGAAGTAAGGTTCGGGGCAAATCTTCATTGAAACGATGTATTAATCAGTTTGAACAAATTTGTGATAAAGTACACATTTTCTTGTGTAATCTACGATCACACACTTGATAAACGTCTGTATACCATTTATTATTTACTAACAATATATTATTGATCTTCAATTAAAGTAACTGCATCTTTATAGTACAATTACTGTTGTTCTTTCTGGATGGTTCAATGAATGTTTTGTGCATTTTATGGATATATTTTAAAAATTAAATTATGCCTCACATTATGACTCATACGAATGTCACAAAACATTTATATTAATGATAGATCGAGGTAGTATGTCGTTGTAGGTACGTATTCCATGTAAGCTGTAAAAACTTAATTTATGTGGCAACGCAGATGTAGTTTCTTATATTTATTATTTTTAGGGTTATTCATAAGATTTTTGTANTATATATATATATATATATATATATAGTGTTTTTACAACAAATGCTGCTTTTTTAATTCTTATTTTAAATTTGCATTTTATTCGCGGTGTAGAATCACAGAATCATAATGCAGTGTAGAGAAGTTAGTACGCTCTTATGGCACATTAGAAAACATAGAGCAAATTTTTTTGTATGAGGTACTCCGTTTCGTTTCAAGGAGTTTTCCCAAGACATAGAGGTCAATGACCTCAAGGACGTCGATATCTCTGAACATTAGGAGTAAGGGAAGCTTCTTGTTGGAGTCTACAGCATACTCGCCGGATATGTGATACTTAAAAGAAAGACGGAAATTTCTTTCCTTTTCCAGGTCTTAGCGTCCGCTTAACCCAAATTTGTTTCAATTATACAGGAGCTCGTGTCATTCGGATTCAGTGCAAAAAGGTGAAATAGAATTTCAATAATTATCTTAAATTTTGAAATTTAAGAATTCTGACAAATTCAACAAATTTTAAGTGATTTTACTGAAATGCAAAAATGTAATAATAGTACGATTCAACTTTACTTTTCAATCTTTACTTTAATGAAGATAAACTTGTAAATCGTATTCATAATGTAAACAATTTTCTTAACCATCGCTTCATCTAAGTGTAAGTTGCTTCCATATTTGAATGTGTGATCATGATATTTTAGTTTGGTAATGTATCCGTGTAAAGATTTACGTTGTAAAAAAAGTATCCGTTCTAATCTATCTTTCAAATCCCAGCCTGTCATTTCCAAATAAAACTGAGACACATATTTGATTTACAAACCCACAATCTATCAAAAATCTCATTTCGTATAAATGACTTGTTATATATTAACAATTAATCTCTCCAAAATATAACAGTGAAGTATTATCAATAGTAATAAATATTTTGTAAATCTGTAATACGTTTTACGTAATATTTTATAAAATAAGAACGTGTACTTAATAAAATTTTGCTCTCGTAATGAATTGAAAAAGAGTTATTGTAAATGAAAAATGAAATTCATGGGAAAAATAATTGATACGTTGCAACAATTATAAGTAAACGTGACAAAAATTAGAAGTAATTTTTTCTAAATACGCATCTGAGAGATAAACCTCGTACTACATAACCAATAACTAACCAATAAACCAATAACTAACAACGTCATACATGGAGTGCATTTTTCTTAAGATACTTTCGAAAGGTCAAAATGAACCCTATTATGAAGATTTGGTCGAACGCCAGATATGTTCCATAGCTGCTATATTTTGTTTAGAACAAAGTAAGATCCTTGCACCATATGTCGATATTTAAAAAAAACAGAGATGAAAGTACAAAATATCACAATCATTTTATTCAGAATTAAAATAATTCTTTGACTTAAAGATTTCGATATTCTGTGTGACTTATAATTTTTATACAATCGTCAAAGTAGTTAGTGGAAACAACTTAAGTTAAATTACAACTTCTCAAGAATTTAAGTTGGCACAATCATTTTCAAATATAAGGTGTTGGGACTTAAATAGCTTTCCCGTCAGCGCAACAAAAATTTGCAACTATCTGTAAAAACAAATCACTTTACTTCAATTAGACGCGAACAATTCGAAAAACGTCCCGATTCCAAAATTTTGCAACAATGTCAGATTATGACGGATTTATTGTATAGATTTTTTAAAGAAGCTAACTCCAGTCTCATGAACTTGAGTTCTGTATATAATTCAAATTCATTGTTTTCTTCGCATAGACATCGTAAGATAACTTTTAGAAAATTATTTGTTTTATTTATTATCAGCTGAACTCACCCAGCGTCGCTCTCGGATTTAAATCGTTATCTTCCCGGCAACTTCACACAATTTGACGTAGTTAGGCAAATAAATATCTCCACAGTCCTCCCACCTCCGCTCAAAGGACTGCTATTATCAGGGTAGGTTTTTATAAAAAATGCACACATTTATGTAAACGTGGGTTAGGTTTGTACGATTTTGACATTGTCCTGAAAAAGAATACATCGGAATGGCCGAAACGTTGGTATTTGTCTCCTGAGACACGCTTTGTTCCGGACTACCAAGTTAATGCATAATTTAATGTTTGCGAGAGATATAAAAATTAAAACTTGAGTATTGCCTTCAATATAATCTTTTAATTGATGGAAGAGGCATCAATGCAGTGTTGACAAAACTTTTATCCATCATTTGTGATGATTTCGGTTTTTAAATCCTGTGATAAATATAATATTACAAATTGACGTTCATGACATAATAATAAAATTAAAAAAGATTTTTTCAATGATTTTACGAGTTCAAAATATTTTAGCAAATTCTCGTTATAAAAAAATTGGGAGGTATTCTTTTAAGTACTCATTAAAATGCATAAAAGAAAGATCAGTAAATAAAAAATTCTTTTTCTGGGTTTTTCTAAATATTTGGACAATATTTCATAGAATCAATATTAGATTATCTATAATATTGACTTATTTGTGAAGGAAACTGTCATTATCTGTTGAGAAGATGTATAATTGTTGTTGTTGCTGTTTGGGTTTTCTGTCAATGTGATGTCGACTTCTACAAATCATACTTTAGGAGCAACAATGACGTGCAAGCGAAGACGCTATCACTGGACCTCCAGCGGTGGTGTAGTGGTAGCTTCCTCGCTTCCTCGATCCCGCTCAGCGGAAGAGTGTGGATGCTGCTCGGCCGAACTAGGTGAGTTTTTCAGCTGGGGTTTCCCTGAAAAATGTCGATTCGGTACCATACGTTCCCTGGAAACCTAAGGAACAATCTCTCCTTCCCGATTCCCACTCCCAAGTCAAACGGTTAGGTGAAAGATAATTAACTTAGCCCTCCAATGAGCGCGCTTTTTACAATCTCGCGAGTGGGCGCGTGCACTGAGTGTGACCAGAGTATAATTCACTCTTATTCCGTTTTCTTAAATGCAAATAAGGGTTTATAATTTTAAATGGTTGTATAACTCAAACTATGCCATTATCCGATGTATATTACGTTCAAGTAACTTTCATCATGATGATAAAAATAAGATGACATGGAATTATGAAATCAGACAGTGGAACATACAAAAATTAAACAATTAAACGTATTGGGAACGATAAAGAGTAGAAAAAAATACGAAAAACCTTTACTTTTCGCACGCCGAAGAGCCATTTTTGTGGGTCTTGTACTACAACCCTAAACTACGAAGCGGACGAGCAGCGACTGCCGAATCACGTGGCTGAGCTTTGATTCGTCCTACTTCTATGTATCTTCACCACTCATGGAGGACACGAAAATACAATTGAACAATGCTTTTCCCGCCCATTTAAGATAAGGATCAGTCAAGTCTAATAGTAAAACTATATAAGTTGACCTAAGTACGTCATTCATGTTCAAGTTTCCTTTCGCTATCTTTGTGCAGGAATTCAAGTAAAATATTAGTTCTGAAATTTTGTGTATATTTTATTTAAATGTTGACGGAGTCGAACGTTAAATTTTTTAAATGATAATATAAGTAACGTGTTGGAGGAAATGGAAGGGTGAATCAAAATTCATTTCAACCTTTATATTTAGGCCGATACAAGAGAAAAAGTATTTTCGGTACTACTAAAAATTCAGCCGTTTTTAAATATTATTATTTCATATGTGTTTGTAAGGATTGCTAGTATATCTTTGCCATGAATTTGCTTGTACAAAATGCGTATTTATTGTATACCTGGAACATTTTGATTAAAATAAATAAACATTTAACAAAATACGTTTCGTCTTGCTTACATCACGTCTTTTGTCTTGCTATTAAATGCTACCGGTACTTTAAGTAATACTATGAAAACAAAATTTGTTTCTATATATTAATACAAACGTAACAGAAATAAACATTTATAATTAAGGTCGATCAAATGTGTGAAAGATCTTAATTATAAAGCGATAGAATTCGTATTTTGCTATAATTCCTAAATTCAGTATTGGAGAAGGATATTGAGGTGATATCATGGCACGCAATGCGAAACTTGACGGCACCGGACGGTGACCACTACAGGAACTTTTTCGGCCTGTACTGGAAAGGATTGCTTTCCCTCATGATTTTCCAAAGGGTGACCGGAAAGAGGACGCCAAAAAATGGACAAAGTTCTCGAAATTTTTTTAGAGTCTTCCAGTGTACCATCGACGCAAATATTTTGACATGATATACTAACAGTCAATATGTTTCCGTATTTAAAAACTCAGGACTACTTTCGACCTGCGCTTGTTGAAAGTTCCCTTGTCAGTATGGTATTACTCGCTATTCACTTTTCAAAGGGCAATAGACAACTAACAATGAAGGAAAAAAGGCGGAAAAATATGTATTTCTTCCCTTTTGCGTTTGATGGCAGCTAGTTCTTTGTAGCATTGCCATTTACGATCCACTTCTTTGGCACAATGTCAGATATGTGCGATATTTTGCGAGCAGTGTTTGTATGCACACCTGCTTTGACTCAAAGATATAAATGTGTCATTTAGTTATTAACTTTATCATTGTATCTGCGACAACAATGCTTTGAAATGTATCAGCAACAGAAATTTTAAATTTATGTTCACTTCAGTTAATGAATTTGAACTTGCATCAAAGTTTCTCCGATTTTTCGTCAATGTTTTCTCCAAAGTTTTTACGATGTGCGATACATTACTTCAAAAAAAGTAATATTCGTTAGATTTAAGTTGTAAATAGAACTATATAATAAATAAATAACAATTTTTGACATTTCTTGTAGTTCGGTATCATCATTAAACTTCAGTATAAACTTTGTCAAAAATGCAGTTGCAAACTGCGTATGGCCACGTGGGGGGTAATAAACTAAGTTACTCTCCAGAAACAAGCAAGGGACCATCCCATCAAATCCGATGGGAGTATTGGAAAAGATGATAGTAAATATTAAAGCAATTTATGCCTTTTATACACAATTTGGACCATAAGAACATACCGAATAATTGTTAGTCTGATCGCAAAAATCAAACTTTTTACTCTAGGTGATTTTATTTTAGAATTTTGAATAAGAAAATAGAAGAATATATAAGAAAGTTAAGCAAAATTTATTGTTATTAAGGGAGCAATGGCTCTTTAAATCCACTAGTACATCATCGTGCTATCGGAGAAGCACAAACGAGAAACCTCAATTCAGAAAAACGCTGTAAAAACAGAATTCTACTTCCCTTATATTGCTTTTGAATGGAAAGTAAATATTTTCCGGCCGAGCAAGATAAAACGTTTACTCCTACAGTGACTTCAGTGTTTAAATCCTCCCTGGAGGAGTACTCCGTGTGTGTGGCTGAGCCTCCGACTTCCAATGCGGTTGAGAGCTATCCCGACTGGAGCGTTTGTTGCCTGGCTGGGCAGGTCTCAGTCCATGAGCCGGACGAAGGACTCCCCATCTATTTTCCATTTAATCTATACGAATTTCCCCTTTGGCTGTTTTCAGAGAAACATTCCAGCCAGTCGCCGCGGTACTCTGGTGCTGCGTTATTAATGGTGTCTCAAAATGGCGTTTGAAGACACAAATACATTTATGATACTTCAATTGAAAAGATAGTTAAAATAAAACAATTGTATTCTATTTTTTGCTTCCAGTATTATTACGTCAATAAATTATGTTTGTTGTCATTTCTTTACTGTTGTCCACTTTACTTGGTTATGATAGATATTAGTTATAGGACAGAAAAATAAAATCCCCCGAGATCTTGGCACAGTGAATAATATTACAATGTCTTCCTTTTTTATCTTTAGCTACTAAATATATTGTAGCCTCATCTAAAATAGAAATTCCCTTTGAAAGTTAAATATTTAAAGACTAATTTGAGATATAGATTTTACTTTTCTGTCCTATAATTGTAATATCTATCACAACCAAGTAATGGTACAGGTAGTTACTTTGTCCGGACTTACCCTATCTCCCTAGTCCCCGGAGAAATGAAAATTCACTTTTCTCTTTTTCTCATTAAGAAATGTTTTTACATTTAAAAAAATAATGTTCAATTATTATTAACTTTTTTAGTAAACTCTATATTTTAAAAGAAAATATTAGAAGTAATTGGATATTATCGAGAATTCATTCTATTTTTTGAGTAAGGAAAAGTATTTTGACTGTCCAAATCTTTACTTTCTGATATTTATTATTATTATTATTTTATTTAAATTAGACTGTGTGTGAACAGTTTGTTTTTGGAATAACAGAGATGGTGAACACTCACTTATTCGGACGTCGTGCCACTCTTTATACAATATTTCATTTTGTTAATAAAATATTGAAATAGTAGCGCAGTACTACAGAGTGAAAATTCACAAATTCAATGAGGCCTTATAACACGACACTCGTGTTTACATGGGAAAGCCAACAGTAACTCCCATAGATTTGAATATTGAAGGTTGAATAGAAAAATTTCAACTGATTTACATATTAACAAACCATCCCACCGTTATTTTCATCGAGAAACGTAATTTTATAAACAAATAAACACTTTTTATGACAGCTGTCAAAATTCAAAGCAATTTTGTAACATAGGATTAACTGACCTCATTTTCCCAAAAGCTTAAGCATATACAATCTCATGTCCAAATATTGTAAATCTAGTATGTTACGTTCAAATGCCCAAAGAAGCACGATTTCCAATGTTACATTTCATTTAAAATTCAATTATTCGGTGACACATGTTATTATTGTCTGAATCCATTGAAATTTTGCGCATCTTATTTGTATTGCATTCTGAACCGATCTGAAAAGGAAGGGGACGGCGTAAATTTTTACTGTCGTTTGTTGTCAGTCACCCCGATGTATGCTGGTACATAAATCATATTATGATTGATGTATAAAACTGCATTTCAAAAGCATATTAAATATTACAGTAATATTTTTCAGTTCGGTTTTGTGAAAATATGTAGGGTAAGCCGGGTGAAATGTTTGCACGGGGCAAAGGTTTGTATTGAAGTTTTAACAGGAGGGAGAAGATTTTTTGCGTAAATCCGGTACGTAGCGCACTCGCCTACCTTCCGTCGGTCGCCTTATGGAACCCCGTCGACTCCGTGTACTGCACACTGAAGAAAATGAGGTCAGTTCATTTTTCTCATTTTCGATCTTATTTTTCCGCAACATTTATGTAAAATTAGGTGATCAACACTATTTACTTGTTTAGTATGTATAATAAGCTTTGAAATGCCACTTATATATTTCGGGTTTCCCAGTTCAACGAGGAAAAAATTCTGTCCAAACAAAACTGTTCGAAAAGGGGCAAAAGTTTGCAAGTGACTTGGGACAAAGGTGTGCAGGTCCCTCTCCGCGAACCTTTGTCTCCAACACTGTTTCAAAGTAAAATTTTTCTTCCTTTCTACTTTTCCTTTGTGTACAATTCATGGATTACTGAAATGATAAAAGTAAGTATTGAGTGTTCGGTAATTCATGGACTGAATATGTGATTTTTAACTTCAGAAATTACAAGAGGAAAACTAACCAAAAACCTCTCAACCAGGAAGTTCACAATAAAGCGACGGAATTGATTGGAAAAGGTGAATCCATCTGGCTGGTGACCAGAGCCATCGGATTTTCAGACACTGCTCTTAGGAAAGTAGGAAAGTAGACGAAAGGGGGCAGTAATCTTGGAAGATTTCGAACAGTCTTCAATGAGGATCAAGAAAAGGAGTTGGTTCAACATTGTGTAGAATTAGACAAAAGATTTTTCGGACTCAACCTAAAATCCTTGAGGATTCTACTTTACTCTTACGTTAAGAAAAACAATATTAAACGCCCATTCTTAGAGTCTACCAAGATGGCTAGGGAAGATTTTACCAAAACTTTCATGAAAAGGTAGAGATTATCTCTAAGAACCCCACGAAACGCGAGTGTGGCTCGGACCATGGGATAACAGATACCAACTCAACCAATACTTTGACAATTTGGAACAAACACTCCTTAAATAAAATTTTCCACCACTTAGAATATTGAACATGGACGAAACTTGGGTTCACACGGTGCCCAATAAAATACCCAAGCTCATTGCTCCAAATGGAAAAAGGGAGGTTGGCAAGTCTGTGTACGCAGAACATGGAAAACTATTACTGTTGTCCGTGCTATGCGTACCACTGAAACTTTGTATTTTATATTCATATGTATTATGTGTTTGTATGACTAAAAGGAGATTTTAAAAAATTCAAGGAAGAGATATAGGTTTTCAGTGCGAATCTTTGCCCCGCACCGTGGGGCAAAGGTTTGCAAAAACATTTTTGTGAAAAATCGAAAATTTGGAATCCAAATGTATTTATTAAAAATTAACATATTTACCAAATGTAGAGGAGATATTGAGCTATAACACAAGCCATTTTTGTGGACGATTAAATGAACTCCAATCCAGTGAAAAAACAAAGTGTCAAAAATGCAAACCTTTATCCCGGTTTACCTTAAGTGATTACAGTACTTCAAAGAAGACTCACTAAGTAATTGAGAAGACTGTTAGGGATCTTCGTTTATCTTATTAGTATTCCTTATTAGTGCGGTTTCCATACCAAGATCAGGAAAATGATTACTTGCGTCATGTATGAGAATGTAGGTCGCAAGGTCATCCGGACAGAGAGTTTTANAACCTTTATCCCGGTTTACCTTAAGTGATTACAGTACTTCAAAGAAGACTCACTAAGTAATTGAGAAGACTGTTAGGGATCTTCGTTTATCTTATTAGTATTCCTTATTAGTGCGGTTTCCATACCAAGATCAGGAAAATGATTACTTGCGTCAAGTATGAGAATGTAGGTCGCAAGGTCATCCGGACAGAGAGTTTTAAAAATGTTACTTGTCAAGCTTTAAGGCAGAGTGCAGCTTCGTGCGATATCACATGTCATATGTCACTACATACATTACGGATATGGATCGGTCCACTCGCGTATCGTGTCGAAAGAAAAATGACTGACCTTGATTTCCTTTACCATTCCTACTTACCCTTCATATACTTGTTTACGAAAATAATTTAACGCCACATGTAATTGGAGCAGATATGTTTCTTCTGCTTGCATGATATCAAGGCGTTGAAGTCAGAACATATGACACCGACGAATTTAATACTCTGATAAATTATTTATCCTATCTTTATCAATAACGTTATTTAATTCTGAAGTTTGTTATTTTAGTGATTTGAAATGAATGTATTACGTTAATATATGCATATTTAATTGAAATATAATCGAAAGGAAATATAATATTATTACTATCAAAACCAAAAGGATATTACATTAATTATCAAAACTAAATCGAAAATGAAGCAAATGCCAGAAAATTTAAAGAAATAATGTTCGTCATTTTTTTCCCAAAGACTTGCCGGTTTTATAAAATAAAGTCTTCAATGGCCATCTTTAATATTCTTAATCGTGACACTGTACTTTACGGCGTAAGTACTTTTAGCTTTTTCTGCATTATGTGAAAGAATTATTCTAATTCATCACTTCTAATACAACGCATTTTTGTTATTATCAAGAATCAAATATCGAGTTTTAATTTAATCTTGTATCTGAACACTTATTTAGTCTCACACTCAACATTTCGTCAGCGTCCGCCGAATCAGAGAATTCCGAATTCATTTTTCCTATTATAAATTAATGAATTAAAAAACTGGAGTACCTAAAAAGGTATATATTTTATACAAGGAATACAGACTTCACATAAAAAATGCATTAGAACAAAAGTTGTTCACATCACTTGATTCAAAATATCTTCTGCTAAAATGAGCAGTTTCTTTTTAAATTAAGGAGAAACATTATTATTGTCGACTTATTGGAATGTGTGCAATAAATGTTGTACGTAACACCACATATTCAGAATTCACGATGGCATTTTATTGAAATCTTATGGATCATATATTTGCTCAAAGCATTTCTAGATTTGAAATATATTTACTCCAAACATTTCGAGATTTGGAATCGGATTCAAATTGAATATAAAATATATCGATGTGGTTGTAGGAAAAGCTATTTCTCCTTCGATATACTGAATTAAATACAAACATTTTTGACATTGTTGATTTCGTTTTTTATAGAAACGTTAGTGTCAATGTCAAATAAAGCACTACATTATTTCCTGTTGAATTTCAACTACTTCGATTAACTGGATTTTATAATACCGTAGCTGATAACAAAGAAATAGATAATCAATTTCCCGCAATGGTCCCTGCATTGAAGTATGTGAAATATTGTTGAATATTTTAATCTCGTTTTATGAAGTCGTGTATCCGTCGAATGAATCAACATCAAGGTTTTCATAACCTTCATGCTCGTATAATTCTGACAATATTTTACTTTCTCATATACGAAGTATACAGAAAGTATTGTAATCGTGAAAAAATTCGATAGCGAGATTTTGACGGAAATATCCCTTTTGGTGATCCATGATTCAGAAAAAGTTGGTTTTGGCATAACGTACGTCGGTCAGTACGTCGGTCTGTCCGTCCGTCTGTCCGTCTGTCCGTCTGTCCGTCTGTCCGTCTGTCCGTCTGTCCGTCTGTCCGTCTGTCCGTCTGTCCGTCTGTCCGTCTGTCCGTCTGTGCACAGCGATTTTGAGTAAATGGATGAATCAATTTAATTCACATTTCGTATTTACGGTAGAATTTACTTGTTGTCTAAGCACATGCTCCAATTTTTATTTTACTTTCATACGAAAGGTACTTCACATGAAGGTCAAAATACTCTTTCGAATATTTGTCAAGAACGGCGCCAACAATTTTGCTTAAATTTTCTGTACGTTAAATGCAATTAGTATACATTACATCCGCATTAGCGGTATTTTGCTTGAAAGTTTGGCATAGACGCAGTAAAATAATTTCTGTCTGCTACACTTACACAATAATTTACTGTTTCGAGAAACTTGAATAATATTTAGCAGTGTAAATGAACAAGCGGGCGTAAAACTTTTTGCTAAACTGAAATGAAAGATATGATAATGATAAAATACATAGAAGGACAACAAGCGCACTGCAGATACGAAAATACCTCAATTTCTGTCTACAACGAAATTACACTAACGTAACACTTTTACGATATTTCTGGGACTGAGATGTCACTAAATTTTTTAAAAAAATATTGTGAATATTTATTTTACTTTCAAATTTCAAAGAAAAGCCAGTAATAAGTTCATCTAGCAACTTTTAGCCCGGCAAATAAGTTAGATTTAATTCATTATTCTCATATATGTGGTATGTANTAAAAAAATATTGTGAATATTTATTTTACTTTCAAATTTCAAAGAAAAGCCAGTAATAAGTTCATCTAGCAACTTTTAGCCCGGCAAAATAAGTTAGATTTAATTCGTTATTCTCATATATGTGGTATGTATTTTTTTTTCATTTGCATCCTCTATGTTAACATGTTCGTTATTCACTGTCGTACACAGAGGCTGATAAATGTTTACACAAGACATTATGAGCATATAACAAGATTCAAATAACACTTGCTTGCTGCGCATAGTTTGAATGTGTCAAATCACGGGTGTCCAAAGAATATAGTGAATTAGATATGACATGAGTTTACCTGTTTATCGTATATGCAAAGTTGAAATGCACTTTTCTGCTTTGAATATTTTTGATAACTTTACTTCCCGTGGTATTGGCAATTTGATATGTTTGCCGGGAAATTATACGTATTATATGTTTGAACTGCCGTTTTTTGCTTATTGTTGAGGTTGCTACTGTCGGGAAGATTGTGTGTCATTTTTCAATAGTAGTGCGTATCATTTTATACGTGAGCAGATTTTACATGTTCGCGCAAATTGCTGTTTAAGGTAATGCCCAGAGGTCAATAGGACTGTTATGTCCTGGATGATATGATGATATGAGTTATGAAAAGTCTTTTATGACTCATGTAACAAAATATCTTTCATTTATTGTTATGATACTTTTTTCCAACGTTATTAGAAAACTTTAATGATATGAAATATTCTAAATTCATATAACGGACTGGTAACAGAGATATAAAACGCGGTACATAATATAGGGAAAGTAATGAAAATCTGTAAATATCATCTCTTCAACATAGATGATAGTAAATCCTATTTATTTTCACTCGACAGAAATTGACATTTTTTAGTCCGTTTTTAGAATTTTCTTTTTGACTTTATTTAAAAATTAAATAAGAAAAAAGATTGTATGTTTGCTTTGAGTTCATGTGGTCAATATATCAATATTTTTTTATTAGTTGAAATAGATTAAGAATCCTACCTAGGTAACCTCCAAAAACGAAACGATTGAATTTGCAATTTGAAGACGACTTAAATGTTAACAGTAGTTAAAGGATTTCTGTAATAAAAGACTCGAATAGAGTGCTTGAAGACGACCAAAACAAAGAGGGCCAAGCCAGAAACAAGCCGGAAAGATGGAGAGACGTGTATGAGAAAGTATGTGCAATGATTTTGCACCACAAGTTTGTATTGTGTATTTGAGTAAGTTGAAATGCCATAATTACGGATGTCTTGATCTCAGTTATTGTAGAATCATTCATTAATTCAAAACCTTGTCATTTGTCTATCAACATTTGGGCATTTTTCATTCACCGGAAAGTTGATTCGCTATTTCAAGTCACTGAACAGAAGACCGATCAGATAAATATTTTACCCAATTATAGTAAAGCACAACATTTGAATCAATTATAGTAAAGGCTGTAGATTTATTATTTAAACTACGAAATACTTAGATTGGCAATATCTATCAGAAGGCTCAGCAGTGACAAAATGCTTTACAGTGATGTCTATGCTGTTCGTTTCTACGGGATTATACCTCTTGCCCGAATATACAAAGTTTTAAGGAAAAATCTCAACAGATTGAACTCGAACTATCCGAAAGATTACAAACGAAGAGTAAAGAAAGAAAGATAGAACATTCACTTGTGTTCAACTGAATCTGAATGATTTTCACATAACCTTACGAATTTTTATTTACAAATGTTAGAAATACTTACTAAATTCTATATTTGTTATTAAGAAATCTAAATATATTATATAATTGACGCTTTTCTGAAATGTTATTTATCTTTCTTTCGCTGAGCTGCCGGATAGCGAACGTTTTTTATTGGGTTTCATTTAAAAGTCTTCTTTCCAGTGAAATCACAGTAAAGCAATTAGTAAAACGTTTATTGAAAAAATGCAAAACCACTTTCCTGTATAAGTAGTTCACGTTGTGTAATTCTTCTACCTCCCATTTTCATCCGAACTTTATTATCTCTATACTGTTGAAACGTTGAAAATGAGATTGCTCAGGAAGAAATTATATCGAAGAGAGACGATGGATCAACGTCACAATTAAATAATTGCTTGTCCTAAAATCTTCTTACCTGTTCTGTTTAATATGATTGAAAGTAAATCATTGAGACATGTTTTAAAAAAGTTAATGCTATAAAGAAAGAAAAGGAAATTGGCATACCGTCGAAACATCGAACGATCTGTGAGAAAAACATGTTTATTATATTATGCATTGACCTCTGTATGAAATGGGGGAGATTATTTTGCTTTTTACATTTATATCACATTAACGAAACTAGTTATCTATGTTGGAATGGTATAACAGAGAACATTAATGCGCGAGATTTCTGACATAACCGTCGAACTTAGCATTCGCAGCGCTCAAAGTAGGACTGTGCAAGCGACCTGCTAGGAAACCCAGGCACCATCCGCCACGCACGCACCTACACGCACTCGCGCTGCGCAGCGCCGCGCAGCCCCGCGCAGCACCCGCCACCGCCACTCGATCAATCGATATCCAGGTCGCGGACGGCGGCGATCGGCAGCGGGTGAGTGCGTGGCGCAGGTCGATGCACGCATCGCGGGGGGGAGGAGGGGACGACCCAGGGATGACCGCCGGACCCTCGCATGCCAGCGCGCGCGGCCTAGGTCGTCCTCGTCGGCGCGGCGGCGGGGACAGATGCAGCGGACCTCGCAGCTGCTGCAGCTGCCCTGCGCAGCCTCTCGGTCCATCGCCACTATCGACCGCGAGATGTTGTGTACACAGGCACCCGCCTCCCCGCCCGCGGCAGCGCTCAGCTGAGCCATCGAAGACGTCGCGTGGACAGGGAAAGACAAAAGCACGGGACGCGGAAGCAAAGACAGAGCAGCGCGCTCACGAGGCTTACGTATGACGCAGAGAGTGTGAAAAGGATATGGGTTGGTGATGACGCGCAGACACCAGGAGCGCGGGCGCGAGCGCTGGTCCAGGTAGCGGAAGACGACGGGAGCGAAGCCCGGATACGGCGGCGCTCCGTCGTCCTCCTCCTCTTCTTCCTCCGCCTCCTCCTCGCTGAGGGAGCTGTCGCTGGAAGAGTCAGTGGCGCTGGAGGAGTCGCTGGAGGCGAGATGGGCGGCGGCAGCGGCAGCGGCTGTGGGGCGCCAGCGGCGCGGCGCCCCGGGCGTCGGCGAGCGCGCCGTCATGCCGCCCGGCGTCGCTCGCGCTCGCGGAGCCTCTGCTCGCTTGCCGACTCACTGCCTCGCTCCTCGCTAACTCTCGCGCCCGCCCTCGCCCTCACCCCCGTGGCGCATGCGCCTCGCCATCGACGCGCGGCGGCGGCCGCAGTTCGCGTCCGAGTGCATGCGCGCCGCAGCTATTTATAGACCGCTCCAGCATCCGGCGGTGGAGCGCCAGTGGAGCACAGCAGCAGCGTTATCGGGGGCGGGGCGGAGGCAGGACACAACTGGGTGACAGGCGACATAAGACTAGGGGAGGGCGCTAATAAGACAGGCATGCCGGCAAGGAAAAGCTGTTGGCACGGGTGCAGAGGTGACAGCTTCTGCGCGAACGGACCTCTGTGTAACGGTAACGTGATTAGTAGCTCACGCTGAATTGCTGAGCTGGCGAGTTCGAAACACGGAAGCAGGAGGGGAAAATGGAGAATGAGAATGAGAATGGGCGAGGGATTACGGTAACGGATGATGAGTTTGAGGTGAAGTAATAGGCAAGATCCAGACGTCTGGAAATCCTGCGCATCGACGCATCAAAACAAACACACGATGCGACGAACCGAAAACTTGTGCCTTCGAGTCCCCCACCTTTCCTCTAAATTATGTCTCTCCACTCCGAGGAACTAACTAGATCGGAGATACTAGAATGCAGCGAGTTCTCTTTCACTACATACGTGTCTGCTCTAAAGGAATAAAACTTTCACACTTTGCTTGAGATATGTGAATTGTAGATCATCTGCTCGTTCTTCATATTAAGCTACATTTATTCTAGGGATATTATGAAAGGAGAAGCCATGAATTAAAGAAACTTTACCTGTTGGAAAGAGAAATTTGAAAAAAATGTATGACAGGGTACTACAATAACTCATGAGGCACGAAGGAAACATTTTATCTTGCTGTGATGCGTGTCTAAAATATTTGTAGACTCCTGGGAAAAACTCTATCGTTGCTCGCTGAAGGGAGGAGTATATTTGCATCGATAAAGGCTAATCACGCAACGAATGTTATGTATTATGATATTAATTGGATTTCTAAACGCGGCACGCAAGAAAAGAAAATAGTGGAAATAGAGTTAAACAATAAAAGGACGGAACGAAACCCTGTAATGGTATGCAGATAGAATGTACGAAGAATTCTCTTGGGAACAATAAAATCTTGGAAATGCGAGAAAAGAATTTTAAATATACACGAAGACTTCCTCGTGTATATTGAAAAATAAGAACAACTTCACGAGAAAATGAGAATATTTTTACCGTTCCGACCAAGAAATATGATCTACTCCCATTGAAACCTCATTTATTAGCTCATCGTTCGTAAATTCTTGTCTACCTGTCATCTTAACAGATCAATACTGAATATTAGAGCTCTCTGATTCGTAATGTGTTTGTGTACTTAATTTTTAATACCAAAGCTCATTCCGCGTGTTTACAATGTAAGGAATACGATTTATCTAGATTTTTTAAATATAATTTTCGATATATTTTAAATATAATTTAAAAGTATATTTCACTTTTTCGGTATCGCGAATGTAAATATATGTAGTAAGATGTACCGTTTTGAAACTTGAGAAAATTTAAAACATAGCAAGACAAAGAGAAACGAAATTTTAAATAAAAGTAAGTTACAAGTCCATCAACTATTGAAGGATTTGTTTATATAGGTTACCGTTCATTTAAATTCATAATACTAAGGCAAATAATAGTTTTTTTAAACCATAGAAAAAAACAAATATTTAACTACTTTGCGTATATATTACCACCTCACTTAATAAAATGTCTCATACAAAAACACATTATTGTATAAAATAGCCATATACCATTGGAAATACTTAAAATATACATGGGAAAATCTTCCCACAAGCAGGGAATGGAGACAAAAAATTCCGTAGTGGGACCTACCGAACTCGTGGATCTTAAGGTCACGCAGGTGACCTTAACACACTACACCACTCCAAACTTTTCTAGAAAGGTTTTCTAGAACGTTTCTATAATTACAAGCAAACTTACTACTCAACACTTCGTAAGTTGAATTTAAGCACTCAGTGTGTAGTAATGAAGGTTTTCATAAAGGCTATAATTAACTTAAATCACCCGCATTAAAAAAAAAATTCTCAGGATATTTTACCGAGGCACATTCAACATTTTCCAATATTTCCTCTAAAATATACCGAAATCTAATAGTAAGTCTTCATTGGATCGATAAAGAATGCAACTTTGTTCTCTCTTTGCCTCCAGCCTTCGTTAGATTTACCTACTTATTTATCAGTGGACAAATATATTAGATTAGCTCTGTTAACAAACCCACAAAAAAGAATAATCCATTTTAAAATCTTATAGTAAATTCTTAAAACGTGCCATGGAAAATTGTGTAAAATGCAAAGTTAATTAGTGATAATAATAATTCTAATAATAATCTTAAAATTTGATTAATTTGTTTATCTTAGAACTATTGTGTGTATATTTTATTAATTTCTTTTTACAATTTTCAAAAATCCTTTGCATCAGAAAACGTGGGATGACGTGTACAATTGTGAAAGCACCAACGATAAATTCAGTATATTTTTTTCAATATTCTTGAAGTATTACAACTCTTGTTTTCCTATAAAACGCAAGTTAGATACAGTAAACAATCACAATCGATGGATAACACAAGGGATTAGAATTTCTTCCAAAAACATTCGTCATTTATATTATCTTTCAAAACTCAATAACCAACCACCCGAATTTCATGATCACTTCCGTAAATATAAATCCATCTTTAGAAAAGTGGTCTATGCAGCTAAAGTAATGGAAAATGACAGAGAGATAATAAAATCGAACAATCGGACTAAAACCATGTGGAATATTATAAAAAATTAAACATCCCCTTCAGAGAACCGTCAAGAAAATATTTCCCTACTAGACGATGAAAATCGTATCAAATACAAACGATATCAACAAAAAATCAGTAACTCGCAACCAATGTCCACCGTATACATATTCGCTTCCGTATACATACACACACACACACACACACCGCATTCTATATTCGCTTCCGAGACTAACTCTAGTGAAGTTACGACTGTTATCAATTCTTTAAAAAATAAATTTTCAGCAGGGATAGATGATATTTCTAAATTCATTGTAAAATCTTCCTTTGGCATTATATTAAAACTACTCACTCATATTTTCAATAGCTCCTTGTCAGAAAGTGTATTTGCTGATGTATTTTGAAAAGCTTAAATGAAACCATTACATAAGAAAGCAAATAAAAGTGTTGGAAACTATCGACCCGTATCACCATTGCCTACTTTCTCAAAAATCCTGGAAAAACTCTTCTATAAGAGACTTTTAGACTTCTTTTTGCGTAATAATATTCTCTCAAACGATCAGCACGGTTTCAGGAAACCCCATTCTTCTAAATGCGCCATATTTTATTTTCTGAATAATGTAACCAATTCTCTTGACCGGAAATAATCCGCAAGGTATTTTTCTTGATTTATCGAAAGCATTCGATGTAATCGATCATGAAATTCTTCACTCAAAACTGCACTCATACGGTATTCGTAAATTGGCACATCAGTGGATAACTCGTGAAGATAAGTTGATTGAAGAAACTTATGGCAGTATTCCAATACTAATGGACATCATACCATTCATAACTCCAAAGGAAACGATAGATTAAATCCAAAATCTTAAGTCCAACAAAGCCCCTGGTATGATTTGATAACGAGTGAATGGTTAGAACAGCTTCCCAGTAATGTCGAAATACTTGCACAATGCAACACTGAGATTAAAACATTCCTAAACTTTGGAAAGTAGCGGAAATAATAATGGTATTAAAACCGGTAAATCACCTAATTCCTACAGACCAATTTCTCTCTTACCAGTTATATCTAAACTATATGAAAAACTTCTATTAAAGAGGCCTATTCTATTAAAGCCTATGATAGAAGAAAAAGGAATCATTCCGCTATACCAATTTTGGGTTAGAAATGAGCTCTCAACGTTAGACCAAGTCCATCGGATAACATAAGTGATTGAAAGAACTTAAGAAGAGAAAAAAATTTGGTTGTTCATTGTTCCTTGACGTTGCCCAGGCTTTTAACAAAATATATGGCTAGAGTGGCTCCTACACAAAATTAATGTATTATTCCCTCGAGAATATAGATTCTAAAATCCTACTTGAATGGGCGTTACTTCAGGGTGAAGCAAGGACAAGAATATTCATTTCTTAGAAATATAAGAGCAGGAGTGCCACAGGGAAGTGTGCTGGGTCCAGTGCTCCACATAACATACACAACTGCCTTTCCAAATCCAGAAGGAACGTTGGTAGCCACTTTTGCGGATGACACTGCATTATTGACTGTTGGTGAAACTGTGGACGAAGCTACAACAAAATTACAAAATTACAGAATTACAGAAATGAAATTTGTAAGTGGACCAAAGATTGATTAATTAAAATAAATGAAAATTAATCAACTCATGTGAATTTTACCTACAAAAAGGTTAAATACATACGAGCGACTTTCAATGGGAAACATACTTTATGCCAACACCGCAAAGTACCTTGGCATGACATTAGATGAGAAGCTACGCTGGAAAGCCCACATGAAGAAGAAAGGTGAACTGGATATAAAATAAAATGATCTGGCTTATAGGGAAAAATTCACTTTGTCTGTCTACAACAAATTGCTGATTTACAAACAAATCTTAAAACCGGCATGGACATATGGAAGTCAGCTCTGGGTATGCGCAAGCCCGTGTAACATAAAAATAATACAAACAAAGTCCTAAGGAACATCGTTAGTACCCCTTGGTATATTCGTAATACCCGTCTCCACAGAGATCTTAAAATAAACACGGTAAATCAAGAAATCCGGAAGTTTACCAGGAAGCATGAAGAGAGGTTCCATAAACTGTTTACTAGATAACTATGGCTTGGTGCGACGTTTAAAAAGAGTGAAACCATTTGAACTCAATTCCTAAAGTAGTTCGGAGTTACAGCCATGGGTACTAGAATGGCTTATTCATACGCAAATTTAATCATGGGGTTCCTTGAAAATGACATTCTTTCAAAAATAACCTTACACATGTGGTGAGATACATGAATAAGTAAATTTATAGTTACAAACTGCGTACGACCTCTGAGTGGAGAACAGTAAACTAATTTACTCTCCGGAAGCATGCTAGGGACTATCCCATTATTTCCGATTAAGGGTCCTAAAGGCAAACGTGGATTGAAAATTTCAGCACATTCCTTGGACAAGAATAAAAAGTTAGCTACGTGTTATAATATCAATGCGTTTTAATTGTATTGTTACAATATATTCATCCCATTAGAAGTAACTGAGAACGTTTTTCTCGTTATTTTTCATGTTCTACTGGAGGCCTAAACCAAGTTTACAGGATATAACTTCATGAATATATATGTAATATTTAATTTATATTTTATACCATGTCATTGAAAAAAATATAATTTTCGATATAGCTATTTCGTGTTAAATCATGAATACGTTTTGTAGAAAAAATCCTGCATCAAAAATGTAATTAGTTATTCTGGAATTAATTCAGAATTTTAACAATCCCTCTTAGACTTATCAGAAGAGCAATCCTTTAAACTATTCAAAAATTTATTTTGCGAAACAGTTTAATAACTTACAGGCTCTTCACCCGTTAAATATCATTCTGGACTGAAAGTGAGAAACTTTCTAGCTATTTCCACGAAATTTTTTTCAGTCACAATATGGAACGTTGCTGATCAGTTTAGATAAAGGGACAGTATATTCAATAAAAACAATGCATTTGTAATGTATGTTATACGAATGCATGGTACGCATAATATTTCAACTAGCGCAAATAGTATACTAAATATATACATTTCGGTCTTTTTATATAACAGTTGATGTCTTCTGGGAATTACTGTCACCACTAAAATGAAATCAAACAAGAATACTTTGTTTATCTTAAGTCATACTTTCTAACTATGCTAACTGTAATAATTATTTCAGAGCTGGTGGTATAAAATATTTTTATTAAATCAAAATGTATTTAAATTAAAGTGCTGATATTTTACTTCTAGAAATTATATTAACTATTAATAGTTCAGTATATAGTTTACTTTGTGAATACAGACTACATGATTTTGCAGAGCACCATTTCACAAATGAATTAGAACATATTTTATAGGAACTAAGAACAAACTCTGTTATCATTTGTGATATTAATATAGATTTTAATAAAGCAAGTTAAGAATTCGAATTTATTTATCCTTAATGTACCATTATGGCTTTATTTCTTTAACACATGAAAACACTAGATACTCCAGATTCTGGCTTTTGAGTAGATCTTGTATTTCTAAGACACAAACACTTAATTCTTTAGTGCCTTTTTTCATATTAGCATCACTGATCACAATTTAACAGCTTTGATTATGAACAGGTCACGAGCCAATGTTATGAATACAAATAGGAAAACTATTCGATATATTGATTCTGACAATTTAAAACATAATTTACTTAATTTTAACTAGGATAAAATATAGAAAAGGGTGTTGGAATATATCTCTCTTATCAAACTTTGAACTATCATATTAATTTAAATAATAAATTAAGGGAATAAGTAATAAATTTAAGAAGTCAAAAGGTGAAAACCTGTGGATGACAGAGATTCTATTAATGAAAATAGAAGAGAGAGAATAAGTGACTAAAGCTGTCAGACGTAGACCCAATGATTTAAACTTAGTGCAGTATTTCAATAAATTTGAAGATAAATTAGCAATTTCCATAACTAATGCAAAACAACCGTTATCAAACTTTGTTTAGTAAAAACTGTGACAATCCTTCTGAACAATTGTGTTAATAATCTAGTGGACAATTCAGACAATGTTCAAACATCCAAAATAAGGTTAAACAATAAAAAAAACGCTCAAACATTGCAAACATCTTCAATAACTATTTCGAGTCGTTCCGTTTTCTTTAGTGACCTTTCCACAATGTGCACATCAACAGCAATCTATTTTTCTATATCCCGAAACTCCCAAATTTCAAAAATAATTAAAAGTGTAGAAAAGATCAACTGGGCTTTATTATCATGCAGTTAAAGTTGTATCATTCATTCAGTATCATTCTTTCTCCTTGCCAGTTCACCGGCGCCAACAATCCCCTGCAACAGAACCTTAGCCACCTGATGTACGCAATGTGATGTGGCGCAATGGACGACAAATCACACCTGAAAAAAAAACAGGTGAAAGGTCGATGGTAAAGGGCGGCAGTAGGACTTATTGCAAGCAACTCTGGCGATAAGATGCTGGAATTAGGAAGGTTCGAGGATGGAACTTTATCAAGGTGGTTTTCTGAGTTTTCCTTAAGAAATTTGACTTTTTGGACTTGGTCGAAACTTGGTCAAAGCAGGAAGATGAAAATAATGTATACGGATTCACAACCGTAGCAAAACACCTTAAGAAACACTGATGGAATCGCGGTTATGAACTCAAATCGGTGTGACGAAATGAAAACCGAAATAGATAATACCTCATGTATTAAAGTACTAATTGCCAACAATAGTTATTGTTTACAGACACGGTGACGAGTCAAAATACCACAACGAAAACTTTTATAGGAAATGAGTCAGATGATAAATAATCTCAAAAACAAATACCCTAACGCGAGTGTAATTAATAATGGGGGATTTTAACACTTGAATCGGAGAAATCAATGTCTCCTCGCCATTGACGATTTTGAGTTGGAAATGTGATAAATAGTAGGGATAGAAACTTAAACCCGGAAGGGTAGGACCTACTGAATTTCTACAGCATACATAACATAACAATACTCAACAGTACATACGGATCAGATTTAGGCAGCAATATAACGTTTATAATCGAAAACGGGGAATACGTGATAGAAACGGGGAATACGCGGTAGTCAAGAAAAATTTAAGACAATACATAGACATCTTTTGCATTGAATCCTGTATAGATTCACAACATATGGCAGTATGTGTAAAAATCTGTTTTTCATATAACGCACCAATAACACTCGCTTACATGGTGCCAAAATTAATTAAGTACATGGAGTAACGACAAGAAATCGGCCTATAAAGCGAATTTCTCAACGTTACGTAACGATTTCCAGAATAAACTCGCGATTCAAAATTACAATGCTGAAGCGAGTTTACAAAAATCAGACTCGAGTATGAAAAGAATTCAATGGAACCAAAATTCAGAAAAAACATCCTGTCTGGTATAACGATGCCTACATAAACATCCGCAAATTCTTCTCTGAAAGAGTCAGTGGCTAGGTGGGATAGAATTGAGCAAATCTTATCTCAAATTCCGCGGACAATACAAACACATAGTTAAGGAAAGCAAACGAGCTTGGCAACAAATGGAAGGAGAACGTCATAGGGAAATATTATCAAAAAATGTAGCCGCGACCTACATTAAGACGAAAGAAAACGATATCAAACAACATAGATGCATGGGTTGGGAAACGCATTTTCGAAATCTTCTCACAGAATATGAGCACACCCGAGTTACATCCCGAATTAATAACAAAATAGGATTAATATTTACAACCAAAACACTGTTTGAACTAGACAAATGTATTATTCCACATGAAATATCTTCTGCCATTCGCGATTTAAAAAACAATAAAGCGCCTGGAGTAGATGGCGTCCCATCCGAATTTATCAAGGAAAAAACCAATGATATTGTGGTATTTGTAACCGACTTTTTTAACTATATCTACGATGAAGATGTATTTCCATATGCACGGACAACAGCTGTAATACAACCTATGTATAAAAAACAAAGAAAATACAAACAATACAAATAGTTATAGAGGAGTCTCACTACTTCATGTAATTTGGAAAAAATTACTGTAAAATTCTATACTGGAGATTTCAACTCTGGGTCGAAAAAGAAAATAAACTCTCAACTTTACAGACCGGTTTTAAAAGCATTACAGCACAATAAACTATGCATTTGAAACACGTTAGCCGAGAGAGAGACTCGGAAGAAACGCGGGAAACTAAATTGCGTGTTCGTAGATTTTGAGAATGCTTTCGACGCTGTGAACAGAGACATCCTCTAGAGTGGGTTAGTGAACAGGGGAGTGTCAAAAATTCCTACAAACTTTGCAAGTACTATATTTTTCCGACAATACATGCATTAACATAAAAAATGCTACCTTAACTCCAGCTTTTCAAGTAAAGCAGGAATATGTTCTCTCTCCGTTATTATTTATATTATTTATTAATGACAGTCACAAAATTATTCGAGACATCTACAGATTACAACAGTAGGTGAACCCTGAACAGAAACAAGCATCGAGGTTGCTGTTTGTGGCGAATAGAACAAGATCGATGTTCTATTCTCCACAACACTATCGGGACTTCAGATAGATCTGGGTGCGTTGAAGCTGTTCTATGATAAAATGTCTCTACGTATAAACATACATAAAACCAAAGGGATGATATGCAAAAATGGATGGATGTTTAGTCAAAGTGAAATTTTGAATTACAAACGTCAAACTCTCGAGAACATTACACCTAACTAGGCGTCAAAGTAAGCATGGATGTAACCTGGTGAAGACATATACAAAAAAGGCATGTATGTTCTAAATGAAATGCCAAGAAGTACTTGTGTCATCCCTGATATCAATCCAAGGATTCTGGTAACAATGTTCACGTCACTATTCGTACCTGCAGTAGCATATGGAGCTGAAATATCGAGTGTTGGAAATTCGCTGCAAAATAAATTTCTGAAAAGTACTCTTGGCGTACCTCCGAGTGCAGCTAACTGTGGTACTCTTTGAGAATTCGGAGATCTACAGTTAGAAGTAAAAATTAAGATGAGGGCCATTAAATATTAGGTTTCAATAAGAAGTGGGAAAAGGAACAGCACCATATCCGAATGCTACGAGTTAACGTGTAACGATGGGCAATGTCGAAAAATTAGAACTATAATCGAAACTGCTGGAATAGGACATTTGTGGCAGACAGATTATATATTCAGAGACTTGAGGATATAGAAAAAATACAACGGCTGAGAGGCAGGAAAAGAGGTCACTGATCATACAAAATATTGTGGCAAGACCCTGGGGGCGGAAACCGCACATAGATAGCAAGATCAGTTTATGCTTGGTTTCGACTTGGGGGCTGGAAATTAAGGAAATTGAGGGGAGCGAGGTTCACAGTGCCCTTTACGCAGAGAACAAGACGATTGGGTCCACATTCTGCAAAGTTGCGTTAAACACTGCACTTTTTGCTTCTTGAGGGGGGATACGACAGTAAACCAAAAATTAAACTCTTGCTTTTGAAATAACGCGAGATGTTAGAACCTGTTACCTCACTTCTTAGCAAGTTCTTAGGTATGGTTAGAAAGAAGAGGAGAGTCGAATTGATTAAGAAGATTCACCAGAATGGTCAAACTTAATTTAAATTTGTTTAAATTATTATTAGTATCATTAGCAGTAATATATTTGGTGTAAGTGTATTTGGTGTCACACTGCTTATATATTGATTCGGTGGCCCGCATACAACAGTACATATGACCGTTCTCCGATATCTATGACACGATGTCTTTGTTACAGGTTGGACGCCACTGCAGCCAATTTAATGTAGATTCTTTATTATAAGCAACTACCTCGCACTGTTATCTAATCCTTACTGAAATTCAGGTGCAATCCTTTGCTAGGCTACTCTATAATAAGCGTTTGAATTGGTACCCATCCATGTTTACGTATTCTTATTAAATTTATATCTCTAAAATCATTTGTCCAAGTGCCACCAAATTTTCCTGGTACCATTCTTGCACAGTCCTCTTGATGCTAGCACGTAGCTTTATTCACTCACTCACCTGCAAGGCCACACTCCCTTCGCAACCATGGTTTGTAACCATAACATTCCAGATTGCATTCCCTTCGTAATCATGGTCTTAATGACGTACGTGAACTTTCGTCGCTCGAATTTTAGCCCCAGTGGGTCAAAATTCTCCAAATTTTCACCTATGTGCACAAAGTGACCTCGTTCCTTGAATATTTCACACGCTGAATAAATCTATCTCAAAATCTACTTACAAAGACCCCGTGATCGTAACGCAATACACATACGTCCAGAGCCCTTGTATAATGGTTGAGGGTAATATATAGATGTAAGGAAAATACGTATTTTTGAATGTTAAGTTACCCTAGAATCCTCCCTCGCCACTTTACATGAACAGGATCCGAGTAGACTTAGATATTCAAGCGGGGTGTAAGAGTCGTCACGACAATATCCAAGGATCCATGGGGATAGTATCTGTTATATGCGGGTAAGGACAGCCGAAGTGGATGATAAACAAGTTTAACAAAAACGAGTTTATTCAGAAAAACGAGTTTATTCAGAGCTCAAGAAATATACTCTATTACAAATCCAAATCTTGGCAGTATACCAGCCTATGAGTCGTCGTTGTACCAGAGTGAAAGTCCGTAGATGCGCTGGGTCGCCGTTGATTCTGCCGACTGAGGTAGTGTTCCAATAGTCCAACAGCCGTAGAAGAGTAGAAGAATCGCGATGGTCGTCGCCGGTTGAAGTTCCAATGGTATGTGTAGGCGCAACTCGCGAGGCTCATGTCACTCTTATCAGCTTCTCATCTTCTTCTTCCCCCCACCGTCTCTGGAACGCGCGTCTCCGTTTTATCCCTGCCCCGTAGGGAGGGGGAGCGATGGGCGAAACAGCGGCCGATGGGCGAAACAGCTGGCGAAGTGGGCAGCGTCGTCGAAGGCTGAACCGTGGCCCACTGCACCGGTGGGCAACGCAGAAGTAGTAGTTCCATCTCGCTGCACAAGCTACGGCGTTGACTGCAGGATCGATATGCGGGCGGGCAATTCGAATGCGTTTGCAGTGGATACTGCAGTATCCTTAAAAGGACCACACAATACGTTATAGAGATACTAACAATATCACTGCAGTCTGAATCCAACTAAATTATGCACCATCTATTGGGAGACATACGAACGTCTTCTGTAACCGTACAGTCCTTATAATTGCCTTCCTTCCTTCACTATGGTTCTCCACTTCTCTCAAACTTCAGCCTGTCTCCTCCATTGCCTCACACCAGTTTTCTTTAAATCTTCCTCTACGTTATCTATTCATTTCATCCTTGCGCGACCTCTTTTTCATCAGCCACTTGGGGTACATTGGAAAACTTTTTTACCAATGTTTCTTCTTTCATCTTCATTACATGACCTACCAACTAGCCCTCGTACTTTCACTTTATTCACTATGTCTGGGTCGCTGTGTTCATAGTTGAACCTAATTCTCGATTCATCCTGCTGTTTTACCGCTCCATAAACTTTCCGGTATACTTTCCTCTTTCATGTTCCTAACATTTCTTCTGATTTGGTTGTCATTGTCGTAAACGTAATATTTGGTTTAATTATTGTATGGTAAAGATTGACTATGGTAGAGCCGGAAATTTTTTATTTAAGATTGGATTCAGGGCACAGCATCATCGCCTATCGGCCTTAATTTTCTTTTTAATGACACCTTCAGATTCACTCTTACAAGTGATCCCAGAAATGTGAAGTGTGTAACCTGTTGGTTTTAATTGTTATTTATTTCTACTTCCGTACTCCTTTTGCCTCAGTGTCAACCATATATATTGTTTTAGATCTATTGCATTCTAGGCCAAGTACTCTTCCTGTGTCTTCCATTGTTTGCGTCATCTCCTTCATATTACGTATATTTCTCTCCAGCAGCCCTACATCGTCGGGCTAGGTATTGTCATGTCCTATAAAAATATTGTTCGTCCTAGGTTCATATTTATCTTTCTCATTACCAGTTCGAGGCATATGTTAAATACAAACGTTTACAATGCACCTCCTTTAGATCTTTATTTGGTTTTAAATCCTTGGGAGATTTTATTTTGTACTTTAATTTTGTTAACTGTTTTAGTCAACGTCATTTCAGTCAAATTAATCAGCTTCTGCGGGACGTAGAACTCTCTCAATAGTTCCTTGAGTTGTTTTCGACAGATGTTATATGTCTGTGTAAAGTATACATATAACTGGTGTATTGTTATATTTAATACCCATGATTTTTCAGTATTTGACGAAGCAGAAATGTTTGGTTTGTTAGAGATCATCCTCTAAAACCATATTGCTAATCACCTATTATGTGCGGTTCCAATCTAGCGGCCAAATTTTTGTTCTTCCAACTCTTTTTTAAATGTCTCACATTTCTGTCACTTTCATGAACAATTGCCATCTAGTTCCTAACTTTCCCAACAGGTACATGTAGTGTGGCCATATCTTTGACATTTGTAACATCGGGTTGGAGTATGTCCGTTTGTTACACGATAACTTTCTGAAACTGAATGATCTCAACCCTTTTTCATCATTTCATTATAAATTTTATATTCTAACTCTACTACACTTCTGACCTAACGGCGTTCCTTTTTTGCGGTAGGTAACACCCTGTAATATTGCATTTATACTCCTTTGCCTTCGAAATGTTGTTAATTTTGCTTTTATTTATTATTTAGTAACATCTTATCTTCTATGTCACTCTCTATCCCTTCTTCCCTAGCTTTCCCATTACCTCATTAGAGTTATTCAATTCCTCTAATTAAATTATCCTCACTTTAATATTTTGGTTATTTTTTCTTGCTTCACCTAAAGCTTTCCATGTATCCCTGATATCAGTACGTATGATCTGGAATATTTTCCTTGATAACTGTTCAACTCATCACTTTCCATAACCTCTAGCATTTTCCCATATACCCTTTTCATTCTCAAAGTTTCTTTTCCCACCATCCTGTGCTTTAGTACTGTGTTTACTTGCTCTTTTATTTGTTCTTTACATGCTCCCTGTCCATCATTCTGTATTCACTTGTGCTTGCGTTACCCCGAGATGATATTGCTGCACTTTATTTTTCTACCATCACTGATTGGCATAAATTTTCTTTTAGATTTTCCATTTTAAATTTTAAACGGTGTTTCCTCATCTTCCACGTACTTCTCCCTCCTATTCTTGAATAAACCAAATACTCACTATTCTCCTTTTTTACCGATATCCCACAAATGTCTGTTGCTTATCCTGCTTTTGAGTATACCACCAGTCCTACTAATGCCCCTCTTACTCTGATTTATTTCTTGTTCTCTTATCAGTTGACGTTTTTTCATAACTTCTATTTCCCTTACACGTTTATTCCTCTGTTGATCCGCTTTTTTCTGATTCTATTTTCATCAAGCTTAATGAAGCCCTTCTCTTGCCAAATCTGGACAGGTGTACCAACGCGTGTGAGCTCCATAAACTTATAAAGTTATTATTCACTTAAGGGTTACACGAGTTTTCCTACTCACCTTTAACTTCGGAGCACTTGCCTCCACAAAAGATTTCTTTTGTTCCACTTTCGTACCTATGTTTGTTTGTAAGTTATTAGCGTTTCCTCTAAAATGCACCTTCTCCTGATTTGTCTTGCTATAATCTGATTTAAAGTATTCTTGTTATGACGGTATATATTAGATCCCTCTATCCATTTCTTCATTTTGGTGCAAAGGGATCAACGAGTTTAGACGCGAAAGAGCGAAAACCAATTTTACCTACCCTCAGGAGGCACCACCTTAAATGACGCACTAACCGTGCGGGTGGTGGGGGTTTGTGTGTTCCTGCGAATTTAAAAGCTGTGTCGGCGGTGGCGTGGCTACTGGCAGGACCTTCCAAGCCGGACAGGCTTCCATGGATGTTTCAGATAAAATTTATCCCACTCCGACCTATCTTACTCCAAATTAACCCGTGCTTTGCATCCTATCGACTGCTGCCTCATAGGAGTGGGATGGTTCCCCAAAGGCTAAGGGAAGGAAAACACCGACAGAAAATCAAGGGGTAGGCAGAACTCTATAGCGGAAAACCAACCTTCCTAGGTAGACATAGGGTTGCCACACCTTTACTACTGAATACCTTATTTTGATGAGACACCTGAACAAATGCCTAGGATTACAAATAAGAAAGGGAGACAACAGTGCAATGGAAAAAAGGTTACAAATGAATTTGGTTACATGACGTGTAAAAACACTGTCACAAAAGGGCTAAAACTGACACTTTACAAACCTTCAAGGTAAACATAGCTGCGGTGCTAGATAAAAGATGCAAAGGGAACGGAATATTCGGTTCTGGGGATTATACAATTTGTTACAGTAAAAAAAGGGAAGAGTTTGTCCACAAAAGTTGTAAACATCTAATGAAAGGTAGATATCCATAAAGGCACTTTAATCATAACAGGAAGATTCTTCTGCGCAACAATCACTAACGCTCACGCACCAACAAATGTAAAAAAGAGTGACGGTGAAGGGGATAAAGTTGGATTCTACAGTAAGCTAGATGAAGTGCCTAACGCGCTCGCCTTCTACCTCTGGGGACGCCAGTTCAAACCCGGTCCGATCCAAGTAGAATCCGAGGTGGTGGACGGAGCGGTGTTCGCGGCAGGTTTTCTCTGGTTACTCCCGTTTCCCCTGCCTATCATTCCACCACAACATTCACTCATAATCATTCACCCCCATTTCATTCATAATCACCGCTTCAGGAGAGGTGCGACAGGAAGGGCATCCGGCACCCTAGTATTCCCCAACCAAAACCAAACGAAGCATCATATATCCATCCCCATTCGCCGACCCCACATGGAGTGGGAAAAGGCTGGGTTAAAGAAGAAAGAACACGCAATTTGCAAGTACACATTATCAACATAAACGGATTCACCTTGGAACATGAATAGCTCCTGACGGTACTGTGTTGAATCAAATAGATCATGTCCTCATAGATTCAAGGCACGCTTAAGATATCATGTGTGTGAGACGTTTTAGGGCATAGAAATTGCAGTGACCACTTCGTGGTCAAGATATGATACAGAAAAAAGATTGCTTGCCGGCAGAACGAAAGGAACTAATAACAGGGAGTATGATACAAGCAAATTAAGAGAGAGTTGGGTGGCAAGAGCATATAAACAAGTAGTTGAGACATATGTGGATGAACAAGTACTACAAAATACTAGAAAAAGTGATGCAATAGGCTCTAAGTTGTGTCAATTAAAACTAGCTATTGCAAAATCAGCTGATAAGGTATTGGGGGGAAATTTGGAAAGGAAGGTAAGAATTAAATGGTTTTATGAAGAATGTAAAAGAGTTTTTGGATAGAGAAGCTAAAGTCAGACTCAAAATTTTAAATAAGAATACCAGAGTACGACAAAAATTTAAGGAGACTATGAACATAGCGAATAGGGTACTTAGGAGAAAGAAAAAACTAGTGGTGCAAAACCATTGCACATACTTTCTCATATACGTTTCTCCTTCTGCAGAAACCATTGCACAAACGTTCTCATATGCGTTTCTCCGTTCATGCTCAAAGTCGCTAAATGAACTTATTACTGTCTTTTATTTTAAATTTGAGAGTAAAATAAGTATACAGAATATTATATCAAATCATATACCGACATATCAGTCTTATAAATATCATTAAAGTGTTGTGTAAATGCAATTTCGTTGTAGACAGAAATTGATGTATTATCGTATCTGTAGTGCGTTTGCTGTCCTTCTATTATTAACATATCTTTCATTTTAGTTTACGAAAAGTGTATTCTGCGTCTGCTTGGTCCATTTACACTGCTTAATATTATTCAAGCTTCTTGAAACAGTAACCTAACGTGTAAGTGTAGGAGACAGAAATTATTTTTCTGCGTCTATACCAAACTTTCCAGCAAAATACCGCTATTGCGGATGTAATGCATACTAATTGTACATAAAGTATAGAAAATTTATGCAAAAGCGTTGGAGCGGTTTTTGAGATACATTCAAATGAGTACTTTGACCATATGTGAAATACCCTTTGTTTTAAAGTTTTAAAAAATTAGAGCGCGTGTTTCGACAAGTTAATATTACCGTAAATACGAAATACGAATTAAATTGATTCATCCATTTATTCAGAAACGCTGTGCACAAGCGGACATAAGAAAAAGACAGGCGGACGGGCGTTATGCCAAAAACCACTTCTTCATAATCAGGGATGGCCAAAAGGGATATTTCCGTCGACATCTCGTGTTCGACTTTTTTCACGATTACAATACTTTCTGTATACTACGTATGTAAGAAAGAAACAAGAACCATTAACTTTTAAGTTCATATCTTAAATATTTTTCTCAATGTTTCGATGAATATGTCAAATCGTTAAGGTAAACATATGAAATATTTTCATCCACTTTCGAACATTAAAAAGTGAAACATCGAAAATTGTAGAAGCTAAGTTTTAGATTTTTCATTTAACTGTATTAATATTCAAAACTGGGGTGATATATTATTTAGTTCGTATAAAATATAGTAAAAATACAGAAATTCCTATTTTCCTTTTTTTTTAATAAAATTTTCAAATCTGAATTTCCAAAACTCCCTACTTCATGGATCTAGACAACATAAAAACAACAGTCAGTCGAAATTTCAAGCGTATCACGCATAGTTTTTGTCTTCGTAGATGGATGAGACTGTCCATTACTCGCTGTTCTTATAGAGAGATACCTGGGGAGAGATTTTGCTCGTAGTGAAAGTATACCGTTTACTCGGTGTATATAACGAGATGATAAAGTCATAAGTAATGTATTTCATCAGTATGATTAATACCATAAATGAGTTCATACGTACTCTCTGTGTCAGAGCTCGCTAGATGTCATACAAACAAGACCGACCCACTGTTATTGCCTTATGATCAGAGATGGCGCTCGCAACGCCGTGCTTTGACAGCGGCTCTTGAACCCCTCGGACCAGTAGTCCATTGGGGTTTTCCTGTCACAACCAAAAAAGTTGACTATTGTCAACTCTTGGCTGACTGTAGTCAACTTCGCTCGGGAACGCGAATGGAATACAATATTGGAGCAGAAGTCGACATCTGGGTTCGCGCATGCGCGTTGGGTAAGAAATCTAGCGGCAATGAACGAGTAACTGCTTGATGTTGCCCCAACTCCGCCCGAATCCCTAATTGGTTCCATATTCTTATAACCTAGTATTAACAAATTTTGCTTACTTCGGGTAGTGCAGTGAAATTGTGAATAATTTGACATATGTGATATGTCACAACTGTTGCTACACGACATTTTTGGACACCATATCAGTTAATTTAAAATCTCTCCTTCTCATATCAGCGCAGTCAAGCGAAGTCGACTACAGTCAACTTTTTTCTCGAATGGAATACTCGCAAGTTGACTGTTGTCGACTAAAGTCTGCAGTTGGCGTAACTGAAAAGCCCCATTGGTATCGAATAGAACTATCGATATTGAAAATATTATTATCGAATGGAAGTATCGATATTCAAAATTCTATTATCGAATAAATATGTCGATTTCGAAAAGAAGAATCCAAAATATCGATATAAGTAAAGTATCGAATTCTATATCGTGAGAGTACTGCAGCTATCCTCTCCTAATCGTATGAGAACAAGTGATTCTAGTAGCGCAGGGACTTGAACTTGTGTAAACGCGCTTAAATATTTACTTTGTGTGCGAGAATGACATGAATGCGCGAACCACAGTTCTATATTGCTTATAGTAGTATGTTGTCAGTATTTTTGAAGTCATCAAGTTCCAGTGTTTTGACTAGTAAATCGTGTGAGCGCCAAAACACAACATATACCAACAACTATCGTTGAGTTATTAGCGAGTTCACGAGTGCGCCTTGTGCAAAATTTGTGTGGCGCTACTTAAACTAATATGATCAGTGATTTACCGAGAGTAATTTTTCATTAAATTGTTACTCTTTGTTACGGTGGCACTTGTAAATTTCGGAAGATCTTAAATCGTTTACGACAGGGTAAGTTGGATGTGCTGAAAACAAGTTCATGCCAGATCTGCATTATTATGAAAATATGAGTGTGGTTGGAAAACCAATTAATTTTTGTTATATATGGATAATATTCTACGAGAGGTTTATACTTTATAGCCCTGATCTTTGTTGTGTTTGTGTGCAGGTTTCTAATTCTTCTAATTGATCACCCTGTGAAAGTAAAGGTTAATGTTACCTTCTATTGGAATCCAGAAGTGTGGTACAGTGAGAAGTTACTTCATAGGATTGAAATTGGTTTATGATGTTTCATGATTTGTGGACTATTTTCTCTTGATTCGTGACTTATGATAGAAAAAGTTGAAACAACAAACTGTGGAAGAGAAGTATTAAGTCTGAACAATTCCCTTGGATGTTCTAAGACCAAGAACATCATGGATGATGATATTCAGGCTGTTGATTCTCCTATTATGTCTAGTCCTGCAGCCATGGCGGCTGCAGCAGACTTAATGTCATCTTCATCTGTGTCTAGTCCATTCTCTTCTGGAACAATTAACACAACATCAATTGTCCGTCAGCCTCAACCACCATCAATTCATGCTGCTCCACCAGGCCAATCTAAATATGCCCAGTTGTTAGCAGTAATAGAAGAAATGGGTAAAGACATTCGGCCAACTTATGCTGGTAGTAAAAGTTCTGCTGAAAGGCTGAAGCGTGGTATTGTACATGCTCGTATTCTGGTAAGAGAATGTTTAATGGAAACAGAGAGAAGTGCCCGGCAATGACCTTTAAGTATACTGATTATAATTTTGATATTGGCAGTCTCAGATAGGTTTCGATGAAATGTAAATTTCAAAATAATTCTGAAGAGAAGTTATGTGGTTATGCATCCTTTTCAAAATGCTGCATTTAGCTGTAAAGAAAAATAACTGCATAAAGCTTGGCAGCAAGGTGTTTGTCAGTATTTTTTTATTTGAAAGTGGTACATAATTCTCTGAAAGCTTCCTAGTTTACATATCATATTTCATCATTTAATTTTAGAGTTTGTGAGGTATTTTAATCAATTGAATGGTGGAGATATGTTTATATTTACACTATACATGCAATAGATCTCATCAGATAGTATTATTTTCTGCTGAATCTGTACAAAATAGAACGTTGCAATAACTTAGTATATAATTGTATTCAAATGTTGAAGGGTGTGGTATTGGAAATAGCTTCTGGAATTAACAATGTTAATGTTTCTATATCATTGTAATTAAAGAGGTTATTGACTTATATCTCACAATCATCAGAATATTGATAGAGCAAATTGCTTACATTTATATATTGAAATATCATTCATTTATTGTATGATTGCCATGAAATTTGGTGGGTCAGGTAGTAGTTCTAAAAACATTAGTGTTTATGGTGTGTACTTGGAAATTTTGTTTCCCCCCACTTTTTATCTAGAAACTTTGAGTAAAGGTGTTCTCCTATCTGTGAAAGTGAGGATTTCATATTTTTTTGTATACATTTAAGGATAAGATTTTCAATTGAGTTACACAAGTGTGAAATGTGGTAACAATAATATGCAGTCTTCTCTATTATATTGTTTTGCTGGTTATGTAAATAAATTAATGAAAGCAATATCAACTGGTAGAACATTTTCCTGGGATGATTTGGCGTGTAGAACTTCAGGTGCATTGTTCGAAGGTTAAGCAAATTTTATTCATATGGTGGGAGTTTAAATAAATGATCTTGATGTGAAAGGAAAGATATTATTTCATTTCTCTGCTGAATTATATTAAGCATATTTTGTGTTAATTGTCTGTCATTTCATTTAAATTTCTCATTGTGCACTATTTGGTTGTTGTTGTTTTGTTTGTTTTTTCGTGGTTAATAATGAATTGATTTGTATTAGAATTTCTGTCTTACCAAGCAAGGTATGTTACGAAGAATGTGAAATTTACCAACATATTTCTTTTGAGTCGCTTCACATTCCGGGAGGCCAACAAGGATTGATGATTTACTGTTTATTTCCCTTAACTCCAAATGCATTCCTCTGTAACTTCATTTTAACTCAGTTAGTTATGTGATCTTATTTACTTACCAATCTTAATCTACTCTTTTTGTTTAACTTTTTTCATCAATGTGTTGTGGAATATAATGTTGCAACACAAATTCTGAAGTAATTCAAAATCTGTTATATTGCATTTTTAGCAAGCAAATGCTCTTGGCAATAAATCATTTGTCCCACTCATTTTTTTTGAACATTTGTACATATTTGTTGAGCAATTCCTCAGCCATATTATGTTATGTAAAGAAAAACGAGACTCATTTGTTTGATGTTTGGCTCTTGAGCTTCCTCTTGTTAATTATTACACTTTGTGCCTTATGTTTTGCTGAAAGGAATTTGATGGCTGTATCCATCTGAGGTCATAATCCAGGAAAAGAAAGATTGTCATGTGTCTTGTACAACTCTACTTAACAAGCTCCTTCAAACCTACTATTTTGCATTATTTCCTTTTTTTTTAATTCCCAATATCAACCAAACAGTTTATTTTGTGTCTTTTTGTTTCTTTGTTTTTTATTTTGTTACAAAATGTAGATTTTAAAAGATATGTAACATTTCCTATTCCCTAAATCTTGAATACGTTTTATCTGGAACACATAATTATTTCTCTCACAATTGAAAAATGACCCATGTTCTATTTTACCTCTTAAATCTATTCAGAATATACCTGTGAAAAAATATTTTCTCTAAGGTTTGAGTCATCAAAGCTACTTTATTGATAAATGAAAATAGTAATATTTTGGGAGACATATTGTACTGTGTGTGGTATGTTTTCTTGCTCTTTGTTATTAGCCAACAAATTACTTTCATCACTCCCCTTTGTTTTGAGTCACTTTTAATAAATTATAATTTTCTGGAATGNTGTTTTTTTTTTTTATGATGTATTCTGTATGAGTATTAAAAGGCATGTATTTCTAATATGCTTTTGTGTACTTTCCGGAAAGAATGCTCAATTTACTGTATATTTTAATGACAATTGGCAGGTCGTTTGTGAGGCATCTAACTTGCTTCTTTTCTTAAGTAAGTTATAAATCACTTATTTGATTGTTACCCATAATCAAATCTTATTTTGGTTGGCCTAGCGTTTTCTTAGGAGAAAATCTTTTTCATATAATGATTATGTTTTAACATGTAATTTAATAGTTTTGAAAAATTATAAGTAATTTTTAGCTTGTGCTGATCCCAGTCAGGAGTTAATTGATTTTGGACATGCCATCGATTGTTGATTGTATGATGTTATCTGTTGTCAGTATAGTTGGAACACTTCATATTTTGTTATGTATTGCTATAGTACACATTTAATAGTACAAAAGTTGTAGTGATACAGTTGTGATATGTAATTACAATTGTAGTTTGCAGTTATAGGAATACAATTGATATACACCATACCTTTGTATAATATGAATGCAATTAGTAATGTATTTTTGTGGCAATAGGAATCCAAAACCATTATGGTTATATATTTTTATTAGTAGTTTTGAGAACAATTTAGTTAAAACTTTTGAAGACTCATTTATTTTATACAGGATACTTAAAATAGGCAAACTGGTTTTGAAATATGTATTATAAATGGCAATATTTATTTATCTGTGAAAGTTCAAGGAAAAAAATAAGCTTAGTCCCTTTGACATGAAAACCTAAAACCATCTATGTATTATTCATTTTAAAATGCCATCACTTTTGCAAAAATTATTGTTTAGGAATAATTGTTGGAAATTTTTTTTAATCCTCTTAATGTGAACTATTGGGCTTTGCTTTTTCTTTTCCTGAAGCTTTCTACTTTCTTTGTTACACATGTCAACAGATCACCATTATACTGACCAGTTTGCATGTGATCTTGCTGCCTTTTAGTATTTAGCATATGGCTTCAAAAACTGCCAGATAATCATGTATACTAACCTAAAATTTTGGAAATAGTGTCTGATTATATTTGCAACCAATTGAATATATTCAATAGACCTGACTCTCAGAAACATGAAAATGTAGTACAAATACAACTGAGTAATTTTTGTACAGGAAATAAAGTATAGGATCTTAGCATTACATAGATAAACCTCTTCTGAAAATTGAATCAATATATTTTCTCTGTAGTCTGAATCCTGACCGAAAATCTGTATTAATTTGTAGACTACTACTTCTAGTGATGTTTCATCTTTGATTGCAAACTCAGGTTAGCTTGAGTTCAGCTAAATTTGAAGTAAATGTTATTTCTTGGGGTGGTTGCAAAATTTTTATTACTCAAGATTTTGGTGGTGTGTGAAGTTGCTGTAGTGTATTATCTGAATAAAATTGTAATTAGATAAAACTGATTGCTGAGATTTGATGATCATGATATTTACGAATTTTACCGAAATACTATATTGAGCTAATGTTTATTATCTATGAATTCTATTTATTAACATTTGTGAACAACAGTGCAATTGTGAAATGTTCCTCTCTTTCTGTGTCCTGAGATATGGAGTGTCCAGTCTTTTGTGAAATTCTAGCTTTACTTTTCTTTTTGTATTACAATTCAAAATAACTATCATGTGCTCACTTCCCAGCTGATTATTTTTCGTTTCATAACTATTTGCTACCTCTTACTGTATGACAATTGTTAACAGTAAATAAATTTGAGTATATTTTGATTATTTTGTGATACCATTTTGTAGTATGCAAGATGAGTATGTTATATATAATCTTCGTATGTGGGTGAATATCATGCCAGCTGCAAATCATCAGTTTCTGTATCTCTCATTGAAGTTTAAGACATTGACCCTTTCCAGACTCTTGTATGAAATTTAAAACTTGTCATCCTTTTTTAAGAGAAAGGTAAGGCTATAGTTAAAACAAACATCTGTGAAGCTTCTTTTGAGAGCCTGTATTTAATTTTTGAATGCGTGGTAAAATGTTGTAAGTATTAGATTTTGACTGAATTAAAAAGAACTGTTGTAGTTCTTTGGTGAACAGTAATAAGATTGTATAGAGTAAAGATTAACATGTACATTAAAATGTCACTCCTTTTAATTCCACTCATTTATTTGGTTAAAATATTTTCTTATCGATGAGCAAATCTGTGAAACAAAGTTGTATAGAAGTAGTTGTTGTATTACTTAATTTACGACAATCACTACCTTTGTAAATTGTATGCACTGAATTAGCAGAACTACTAGAAAATTTTAGTTTGATAGACTAATGTCTGCAGTAAATGGTTGGATAATCCGTTGGGGTATCACTACATAAGTTTTTTTGTGTCATAGATTTACTGTTTTAATAATGTAAGGGAGTGCCATTTATTAAGTGGAACAAAGAAATGAATTGAGTTACTAAATAGTTATCTCAACACTTGATTGTCATGAATTGTTAAAAATATTACAATTATTTTGTCATTTTTAGTTTACCAAGGATGCATTCAAATGGAAACCTATTGTTGATATATCATCTCTAATTATTTTGTTGAATTCTCCAAATTGATCAGAGGTCTTTTGATGGAATATCCATCATTGTCAGGCACTGAATGCAGTAGATGAAAATTACAAAGAATGACACAGTACAATTACAGCTGCTGAAGCCACTTGTATTCTGTATTTAGGATCTGATGATGGATATTACATTGAAAGAGCTCACGCCAACTAGCCAAAATAATGGAAATTATATATCAACAGAGTTTTCATCTGATATTTATGCTGTAAGTTGAGCTCTACAAGTGTTATGAGGAACTTCTTTCAGTTTATGTTTGATGGTTTTAACTCAATTTCATGCATGTTCTTGTAGGTAGTGTAAAAGACAATCAGTGAAGAACTTGCTCACTACTAAACTTTTATGGACTTTGCTCAATCCCTTAAGCACCAATTGGCTAATTTATCTGTGTTGAATTATTTTGTAGGAAGTAAAACTTAAGTGAATAGACATAATAGTACCAAAGATCTGTAAATCTAATGTAACCTCTTTGCTTAGGTTGAGGTTATTAATTTTAACAGTCAACATTGTTTCATTATCCTATCTTAAGGAAACATTTTGAGGGTAAAAATGGTGAGTTGAATTTTATTTCTGTAACTATGAATAAAAAAAGCCGAATTGTGAAAATCATTAATTGTCTTATGTTATTGAGAATGGGTTCTACAGAAATGTAACTGTTTTCAAGTTTTGTTCAGGAAAATGAAAATTGGAGGACACTAGGTATTTACTTTAGTAGTGGTGAAACTATAAGCCTAACTTTTCAGTTGGAAGTCGTGTAAATTAAGGTAAAAACACATTTAAAATTCACGTAATATGACCAGGGTCCGACTTCAGGATTTTGGTGCACGAGGCTAATAGTTATCTTTTTCTTTTTAACTATTAACGAAGTTTTCAAAACTTTTTGAGTAGTGTGTAATGAAGTAAATTTGTCCACCTATGTCTCTTGCCTTTCTGAGCCTTTGTCCTTGCCTGTGGTAATGTGTTGTGCAGTTAGGAGACTGGCAGGGGCAGATCCAGGATTTGACTGTGGGAGGGATTCATTAAGAAAAATACCAGGGTGTGCGGAATCTTCCACCAGAAATGTAAAAAAAGGTTCACTTCTGATAGCTGCATTTAAGTACATTCCTATACATAAATAACACATTAACAAAAAATTGCAGCTTTCATAAATGACCTTTTAAAATTTTTTAGAATAATTTCTAGCCGAATTTTTACTTTGGGCATTTCTCAATAAACCTATTCACTGCTCCAAATTTACACAATATAATTTCAATGATAACTTACATGAAATCGAAAATGTTTCGACATTCCATGTAAAACTATAACACTTTTGAAAGCATATTAATACACTGATATTAAAAGCAAGGATGAAAGTGGTAACATTGAAAATTAATATTGGATATAAAAAATAAGGTATATGATTTTTTACCAAATGTGCAGGAAGAAAAAAATTATCCTGCAGAAACGCCCGAAAATTTAATAATGTCAATAAAACATTTCCACTATTAATTTATTGTAGTAATCAAGTTCAATTATCATTCTATTGTAAATTTTCTCTTCATAATTTTCTATTTGATAAGTGGTTCAGAATCTCTGGAGTGCCAGAATGTGAGAAACAATGAAATATCGCAGCCCCATGCTCAAGTTCTCATGTAGGAGTGGAAATCTTATAAAAGTAATGTAAGGGATTTGTCCTATGTAAAAGTCTTTTTTTCACATATTTTATTAGTTCGTCTTGCTGCTTTCAATGGGCATCATATTGATTATTTTTGAAGTAAAAACAAACTTCCATGTATTAATAATATTACTAATTCACATGTGATCCATCTGACCCCCGCCTTTGATCCACCACTGGATATTTCCAACTGACAAAAATTTTGAAGCAACATTCCGTACATTAAATAGTAACATCACTGTCAAGGAACGCCAGGGGGATGAAAATTTGCTGAATTTTTCATGAATTTGTTTAACTTATGGCACTTGTCCCGCTCTATTGACGCAATGAATAATGATTATTCTTTCCGGTCGAACGTACCCCTGGAAATTTCCAGTATATGTAGAGCGCACTGTGCGGAACCAATCGCTTTGCTGTTCTAAAAAGGCACAAAAATGAGAAGAAGAAAATCTACACCATAAAATTGTCATGTTCTTGTGCAAGTACTTAAATTTTAAAAATTGTTCTAAGAATGAATAATACTTTTGAAATAGCAGAAATGTTTCAAAAACGCAAAATTTTCACAGCTTTTTTCCAATACGTCTTTACAAATTTGTATACAATAAACTAAGTGTCAAAAATAATTCTTATTCAGCGAATGATTACTATTATGTTTGTGACATTTAAAAATTTCGAGCTTCTATGTGCAAAATATAACGAGTTATTAACATTTTTCGAAAACACTACTAAAAACGACCAGGCACGTTTTTAAGGAATACAATGTATACTGTCGCCTTCAGCAAAATGCCGTGATCACATGATGAATGAATTTAAACGTTTAAAACTTGGTATGTAACCACAAATAAGTGATAAACAGAACTGTTTTCATTTGGCGACCAGCGGTGAAGATCAGTCTGGTCGTGCTAATTTCGCGCGCGCACAGTCCACACTGGAGTCCTCAGCTGAGGTGGTTACGCGAAGGATTTAAACAACACCATAGATAACGTTTTCGTAAATATTTCATAATTTTATTATTTGATAATCACTTTCGTCGTATTTCGGTAAGGTAAAGTTAGAATATTTAATTCGATTCTCAAAAATATTAAAAATAATTTGTGTAATTATGTCAAAGACATTTTATGTCACTGTTTTGAACTTTTATACAATGACACATGTAAGATATGTGCTAAGATTGTTGTTATTGCTGTAGTTTGAAGTTTCCAAGGTACTCCAAGTGTTTTCCGCAGTTGAAGTCGCCAAGTGGGAAAGCGTATTATGGGATCCCGTCGACTAGCATCAGGCTGAGCCACTCCGAAGACCAAACTCTCAGACTTTGTTCGCGAGATTGTAAGCTGCAGCTCAGTACATGTCTCCTCAAATATCCTTAGCATCCGAGCACTTTTTTCTTCCAATTGCCTCCCACCATTTCCTTCCACTATGATTGCTATGTCATCAGTATAAGCGATCAGTATATTGATCTTTTCCCTGTCCATTTCTTCAAGCACAACATTGAGGACTATATTCCAAAGTATTGGTCCGAGTGACTCCCCTGGGGACACCCTTGTGTCATTTTATTTATGATTTTCTCGTTCCCAATTTCCAGGAGTACGTGATCTTCCAAGTAGGAGGTAACTAATTGTAACAATTGTTGCGGCACATTTTTCCGCTTTAACTCTCGTAATAATACTTGCCATTGTACATTATCGAATACTCCAGAGTAGTCGGTGCAGGCTAATATTGCATCCCGATTCCCTCGCTTCATGAATAACTTTAGCACACCAATCTTCCAGCACCGTGGGAAGTAACCGAACGCATAACACTTTTGGTAGATGTCAAGCATCTCTTCGCCTTATAACTGAAACATCTTTTGTAGCATTTCATTTGTTATCTTACCCTGGACTTTTCTTCGGTCGCAACCCTCTTATTATTCTTTAATTCTGTCGTCAGTTGTTCTTCTGAATCGAATTCTTTCATGTCATAATATCTTCCTTCCATTACCTCTGCTTCCTTAATTCCTCCTGTTCAGAATTTCCTTAATCATGTATCGTTCGGTATCCCTCCATGTATCGGTCTGTGCCCTCCATCCTGTTGTCAGCACACAATCCTTATATTCAGCACTGAAGATGACCGTTATGAGTACACAATATTTTTTTCTATAAATGAAAACTCTTTCAACACCTCACCGTCACCTTATATATTTATCAGTGTTGTGTCATTACTCACTTTAGTTCACTAAAGCTGCTATCTCCTTGTGCTGGATACAGTTACACTGCTAAATAGTTGAGTCTTTTGGTAAAGTCAATAAATGAAGTAATGCGGTTGAAAATTTCCAAATATACTTTAATATGAAGGGTACTTCATATGAAGACAAAAGATAATATTTCAGAGCACCGTGCGTCAATAAAAACATTTTTTTTAGAATTGTGTTTTGGGAAATGTTCTGTTCATTTGTCATGGCGAACAGTTGCATTGAAAATCATTCGAATGAAGGCCTTATTGTACAGTGTTTTATTTCTTAGAAATGACTCAAAAGAAATGCAAAAACAATTGTCAACGCAATAAAATTTGATAAATTTCGGACAAAGCTAGTAAAGCGCTTTAACACGCAGGCTCCTTAACGGCGAAATATGAGAAAAGACGTACAAAATGAAGATACAACCTTCATTACGCACTGTCAACAACTAAAACATTGTAGGCTTGGCGAAATAGGACTATGCCTCCGATTAATACGTGGGAAGTCGGAAATGGTTTTAATCACCTCTTATAAATGTAAAAAAAGTAATTTGAAGTTTGTTCTAATTTTCTCCTTATACTCAAAGACTTCGAAATTTAAAAAGATATTTCTGAAAAAAAATATTGAAAGTGTTTACTTCACACAAGTGTAACATCGCTATTAATTTACATATTTTAAGGACTCTAATAACCTAGGTGTGGGCAAGTTCTAAAGCTTCCCCACCAAAAAGGAATGAAAACAACTTACCAGTTATAAAGTAATTTGAAAAAGGGATTCTAAATACTGACTTTAAGATGAGTAAGTACTAATGCTTTATGAATAGTACAAATATAACATATTCTTGCAAAAATATAATATTTATTTTCCAATGAGAGGTATAACAAATCTTTTATAAAATGTATATAAAATTATAAATAATGTATTTGATTTTCTTTGTGCTTCTTCCCCAGATATTATACAGTAGTTAAATACAATATATTTTTATTCTGTCCTTAGAACAAGATGAGAACTAAAGAATTATTACAAATCATTTTAACAATACGTATGCTTATTTCTTGGAACATGAGAGAGTTTATGTCTTTACATTTCTAAGTACATGTATTTTAGAGACCAATGTACAATTTCCTGTTCCAATCTTGTAACTATATTGGAAGTATACTTAAAATACTCCCTACTATTTCATTTACGATATGATACTGAACTACAGGAATATAAATATATGAATATACGTAATGTATTACGTAAAATTGATGCTAACAATTCACGGCATAACACTAAATGACTCTTTACACCCAGAAGCAATGGCAAGCATTTCAGAAACATCCACTACCTTCTCCCGTGGCTTTCCTCGTTCCTTTCCACGTCTTATTTCCTCTTGGTTTATACGTTCCCAGCCATTAAAGTTAACAGTTTGTATTCCTGAAATTACAGTGATATCAACTAATGCTCTTCAATCGATTGCATGAAACATCCTTGACTTGATTTCCAATTTTAAACCTTCATCTCCCATTTTTATTCATATTTTTTAATACTACACTTCAATTCACTATACAAAATACACAACAATACATCAATATTGAATTATGGGGTTGTTTTTAAACATCAGGAAAAAATTGGCATTTATTTTTATTAAAGAAACTTTAATTGCAATTCATCATTAAGTCATTTCATTAAAAGATCTTCATTCCTGCCAGTTATGAGATATTTTTGAACTGAACTCAATCATGAAGTAATCTGCAGACATGAAGTAATCATAAGTACTATAGGCTAATCTCTAGAACTTGATGGAAATATATGTGGGTCTAAAATAGCCAGGTCAGAGTCTCTTTAAAAGCAAAACAAAATTAGAAATCTCACCTCTGCTCTTCAATATCGACAAAAGTGCTTCATTGCCAGGCTTCTGCACAGCAACATTCACTGTGGAGGTTAACAAGTGGGTAGCTAAAGTTTTCCCAACAGCAAAAGCATTTGACATTGTTGATATAATTACTCCAACAGGTCCAGTACCCAGCCAGCCACTCACATATAAACCTGACAGAATTTTCAAATCAAGTATAAGTTTTATTTTTAAAAGCATATTAGGGTGTATCATACACATACACTAATGACATAGATTATACCTGGTTTGACAATACCATTATTGTTAACAACTATCCCTCTTGATTGATCAAATGGAATTGACTTTTCAGCTTGGACACTTTTGAATCCAATACTTCTTAAAGCAAGCCCACAATCCAAATTTTCTCTTACATCAGTTGCAATAGCTTTGCTCCCTTCCATTTTGTTTACGGCAACATTAACAGCACACACAGCATCTGCATGTCTTGCAGATTCAAAACTTATTGGAGAGCGGTAAAAAATAGGCTGGAATTTAAGGTTTCCTTCGCTTTTATCTTCCTTCACAGTTTTCAAGAGAAGTTCAGTGAGACGTCTCCTAGGACGTTCAAGAGCTGAACACAAAACTCACACAAGAATTTAAAAATATCATAAGAATTAAAACTCATATTACAAAACTTACTAGGAATAATGCTTTCTAATCCAAAAAAGTCTTCAACATTCATTTTAGTAACACAATTTGGCAGTCTAAGCATTTCACGAAACTCTTTAATAGTAAAAGCTGCTTGAAGAGGACCTCGGCGACCAATTAGCATAACTTCTTTAACTTTACTTTCTGACAGAGCAGCGAGAGAATATTCTGTAATGTCTGTTTTCTGAGAAATAATTAACAAGAAATGAAGTAAAACAAGTAACTTTCAAAATTGAAAACACACAAGAAACTAGTGGAGTAAAACCATTGCACATACTTTTTCATATACTTTTCTCAGTCTGCACTAGAGAGCAACATTAAAGCTATTATTTGAAGCATTAAAAATAGGGTAAAATGAAGACTATTAGGAGAGGGATGATTGTAACATGTTACTCTATATTTTGGTCATCTTCAATTTTCCCTATTTAAAAAGTTTATTAAAGAAATAATTTATATAAAAGAATCTCTAATATACAAATTTTGTCTTTCATTTTTGGGGGAGATAAGATCAGTAAGATTTATATTCTATTTTAAGACATATTTATTAATAAATATAAAGATAATTAGGATATTATTAATGTGACAACAAAGCCAGCAGACCACCAATTTTATTATGTAATTTAATTAAATACTAAAGAGTTACTTATTTTTGCAATTTGAAATTGCAAAATTATATTAGTAAACATTAATAATATTTATGATTTATTATCTCAACATTGAAGTACATGAAGCTACAAGCTCGGTGTTACATTTTCCATACAAACTACCATGGAAATGTTAGTCAGAACATATGTATGCCTACACCCTTCTTTCCATTAGAGTTGCAAAATTTTATTTATTTATTCACCTGTGAAAATATTATCCAGTTGAAACTCTTATATCATGACCTTCTCTGAGCTACCTATAGAGTCCCCACAACCAGTCTAAAAATGTATAAGTTTGTTTAATATCTTTTCTTCTTACCTTCAACAAGTCAATGGGAGTCAAAAGAATTCTGGCTATATCCAAAGCAACATTTCCTTGTCCTAAAATAGCAACTTTCTCAACATTCAAATCCACTTCCAAATGTTTGTTTTCGGGTAAACCATTGTACCAGCCAACAAACTCACGTGCAGATATAATGTTTTTCAAACTTTCTCCAGGAATGGAAAAGAGACGATCACATTCAGCACCATAGGCCTGAAAACCAAACAAGGCTCGGCTGATGACAGGGGAATGTCTACCTAAATATGTTGCAAAACATACATCACTTTAAATGAAACATCATGTATTCAAAATATTTCATAATTTATCAAGCTATTGAACAATTCTGTCAATCCTTCTTCTTAAATAAAAAAATGTTGAAGGACTGACCAAAAGAACAGAATGGTAAGCTGTACATAGTTCATCAAGTAACACATCTTGACCTAATCTGACATTTCCAATAAAGTTGACTCGGGGATCACGTGCTGTCTTTGTAAACGTGTTGATGACATTCTTTACTTCTGCGTGATCTGGAGCAACACCATATCGTACAAGACCAAAAGGAACAGGAAGGCGATCTAATATGTCAACTTCTACACTGGGTAGAATCTGTAAAAAATGCTCATGAGAAAATAAAAGGCAGTAAAGAAAAGCACAGTACACTGATGAAGAGTAAATGGAATTTGTTTAGGAGATAAGAGGTTGAATGAATCAGTATGTAAAGGAAACATAGTATCTTTAAATTGTAGCATTAGTTACAGCAAATTATTAGCAATAGCTATAGAAATTAATAAAATGGGCTATAACAAATATTTTAATTTGTGCTCAATCAAAAAACTGTTGCTTTACTTTTGTAAAAACCGATAAAGAAAAATCTTAACTTAAAGCCATGTTAGATGGTATTCCTCAAAACACATTAGAATCATATAAATTTAAAATGGGTTATTGATTTCCCTAGTATTATGCAATAATTCATTTATTATATTAATTAGATGATGATATTTTTAGATATTAATTAGATTACATTTTAATTATATGTACACCCAACATCCCCAACTCTATCATCCAATTCCATCAGCTATGCCAGTCATCTTATCTTAAAAATAGTATCTTGACCAGACAAACAATCTTGATTTAACAAGTACTAATCAACAAGTCACTCATTCTAACTATTCATTCATGACTAACAAATAGAAAACATTAAAATGTGAAAAGTATGACAGGATAGTACATAAAATAAATTATCTCCCAGAAACATCCTAAGAGCATGGAAAACAAAATGGTGCGGATTTCACATTAAATGCTTTTGCTCTACCATGTCACAATGTCTTACACTCATCTCATTTTCTAGAGATTTTTAGAGATACAATTTTTAGAGATGATGCAGCATTTAGATAAAGTCCCTTCCAATCTAATGTAACTGACAAAAATAATAATAAAAGATAATTGTCCATTTCCTTACAGTAATTAATGGTTGAAATATTTTTTTTCCTTTAAGGGGAATATTTCTGAACGGAGAACTGGCATCTGGGGAAACCGACAAATATTTACTTGGAACATGTTTCATTTCTTTTTTCAATGAGCAAAATTTAAAAAAATGGTTTGAAATAATAAATACAATCTGAGATGAATTCAGTAAAATTATATAAAATCCACATCAAAAAATCTTGTAAAATCCCCTATATTTTGGAGTGGTGTTTAGGTTATTTTCTTCTGGTCACAGTGTTGAAGTACATATTACTTTGTTCAGTAAAACAATATTAAATTAACAATTTTGGTATGATTAAATTAAGATAACAAAACTGTGGCTGTAACCTTCAAAGTAGACTCACAATAAAGTCAACATCAACTAAAATATTAGCAATAGATGTTATATTGGATAATGGTACTTGAATCATGTTAACGATCCTTTCAAAACATTCTCTTGGTATAGTGACCTCATTGGCATTTTGAGATGTCCTAGGAATCAACATAAACAACAAGACATTCAAATTGAGGATAAGTACAAAAGTAAAAAACCTTGAGAATTTGTTGGGCAGCATAAAATCCACCAGGGCCACTCCCAACAACACACACTTTAGGCTTAGTTATTGCAGAAACTGCAACACTCGAAAAAGGTCTCTGAATCAAAAATACTTCCTTAAGTTTCAGTATTCTCCGCGTTACCAAAAGCATCTTGACGCTGAAAACAAATCATAACTTAAGTTCATGTACACACAAATTTAACGTGTTACCCAGAAGAAACTAATAAAACAGTAAATCTTACATTAATGGATGTACTTCTTTTGGAAATTAACTATAAATACACACTACCAAAGCATACAAAAGAAAACGCTTTCAATCATTTGTCATCGGTCGTTTAGTATCATTATTCCTTTCATCCTTGATTGATACTAATTTGATTCTACTACGGGAGATATATATCTTGATTTGTAAGCATTGTCACCTAAGTTTATCTTTATCAGTGAGAACAGTGGAAGGGAAGATGAAAACAAGTGTAACTTGAGCCCGAGTAACCACGACGTACGCCAGCTACTCAGCAATATTGTACCCAGGTTGTAACTGTCATTGAACACCTGCTGCCCGGAACAGCTGTTCCACCCAGCGGGTGACCTTCAATAAAGAGTTCAAAGTAAAAGTCATAACTTGTGTTGAAGTTGCCCATAAATGTGGAGGTATGGAAAAAGGAGCAGCAAAGGAATATACTACATCCAGGGGAAAATAATTTACTCGTGAAATGTAACACAATTGAGAAACGAACACCTTTTATCGTGAAGTGCAACAGAAAAGACAAAAAAAAAAGAAGATCGTCGGTGCTTATTCTGTTCGTGTACATTCAATTCTGTCCACAAATTTGAGAGACAAGTTGACTACCAAACAATTTATTTTTTACAAATAAAAAATTAATTTCCGGGTGGGGAGTCTATCCCCCAACTCCTTCTTTCCCAAATGAGTGAGTGAAACATTTTGTCGGGCCGAACGAGACTTTGTAAAAAAAATTATATACGAACTAGTTGACAGCTATGTAAACACAGAATGTGAACCTCAAAAACGAAGTGGCGCAAATGGAAAAGCATATTGTGAAATGGAAACGGAGATAATACCGAGCGGAAACGAAAGTTGGATGGTTGGATGAATTGGGAACGAGCATTCGTGAGGGAACACGAAGCTAGAGTTGGCTAGAGAAGGGGCTCGAAGGTGAAACAAAGAGACACGAAGGATAATATGGAGTGGTAACCAAAGTGAATGTGGTGTGAAAACGACGGTGAATATAAGTGGAAATAAAGCCTGCGAAGAAGCGTTAATGTAATTCAGAAAGTGGTGGGAAGTGGAAACGAAGAGGTTTATAAATAAAAGTAAAGATTTTGCAGAAAAAATGAAGTTGAAACGTAGTGTGGATGAGGTTGAAGTGGATTTCAAACCTAAGGTTCATTAAACAAATTATGTTAATAAAATAAAATAAAAATAAAATCGATACATTTCAATGCTCAACAAACAAGAATGTTTTGTTCGAAAGAACCTAATTAACATTTTGTTAAAAATGTCAAGTTAAAATATTATTCATTTTCCCTTAATTTTTATGTTTATTTATATCTCCCCAATGTTCCATCTCCCCTAAAATTGTTTCGAGTAAAAGGTGATAGATAATTTTTATAAGAGTGATCTGACTTTAATTGAAATGCTATATGATTGATACTATAATGCTATATGATAGAGATGCAAGGAAAATACGAAGAGACTGCAAAATCTTCCTTCTTCCATATTCCTTGAAAACTAAATACTTTTTAAATATCGAGGTAGCGTAAGATGATGCAGGACCAATTATATTAACAAATAAATGTGGTTTCAAAATTGAATTTCGTGTACAATTCATCAGAAATGCAATTTTTTGAAGGCTGACGATATTTACACAGGTCGTGGAATGGGCTCATTATTTCCACAACTTGTGCGATTAGTGAGCCTGTGAATGGGCTCACTATTTCCACAAGTTGTGCCAATTGTGAGCGCACACTGAGATTATATGTACGAGTTGTGGCACAGCGTGGCAGCTAGGAAGACTGTCATGTATTTAAGGATAAAAAAGACAGAAAATGGTAGTGTATCCGAGTAGGATACTACTCCCTACTGTTTATAAAAAATTTCTCATTGTCATACGGAAGATTCCCTATTTCCTGTTCTAACATGACTAGCTCTCTAACTGCCACGCAGTGAATCGCGTTGGCCACAACTCGTGCAACTAACCGCGGCAAGACCGCGCCATTGACTGGCTCCCTAGATGCGACGGTATATCAGTAATGACACAATTCGTACTAATAAACTCGCCCAGATTGTACGGGTTCGCTAATCGCACAAGTTGTGTAAATAGTACGCCCACTTACGGCTCGCTATTTCCACAAGTTGCGTGAACGACTGCAGACTTTTAAGAAAAATAGGAATGAATAAATATGTTCTAGAGTTGGATTTGAACACGCTAGTGTACCGTTCAGGAAAAGGCAATGGAACGCTACTGCATGAGCCACGAGGGTGATCTGACTGTTAAGGAATAGTAAGTACATGAATGAAAATTGAATGAGGGTAATGATATTTAACGTAAGATTTTTAATTGATATTTAACTCTCTACACGAGATTGAAATCTGCCACGAATTCCTTAATGATTGAAAAAAACTTAAGTTTGAAAACTTGATAAACAAACCCGTATGGAGCGACAAAAAAGACAGCGCAATTTTAATTACTGAGCACTTCGTAGTGCAAACGTAATATTTTGAACCATTCTATTAAAAACCTCTTACATTAAATGAAAATAGGTCTGAAAAGATCTTACTCACAAATAATATTCTTGTATATTGTCTCTTTTATCCCAAGATACATATCAACCTAGATATCAGCGACGCAGTGTATTGCTATTTACACAACTTGTGCAAACAGTAAGCCTAAAGGGGTTCACAAAATGTGCAAATATCCACATAGGTTTTTGAAATATAACTTTTCTGCCATACCCGTTCATTTTTGTGAAAATACGTTTTTCATAGCATATAAAATTTCAAATTAGGGGATGTCCTAATGAAACATTTTTTCACTAAAAACGATATAATTTTTTATGAAGTGAAAATTCCAGGATGCCATGAAAATTCATTCTCCAATTTTTTTCGAGATTATTTCTAGAGTGCTTTCACAAGTGCTTCATAATTTGTCAGTAGTGACACGAACAGCATTTATGTATATTTAAGAAGCACATCTACACATATATAATGCACACCTATGTATGGGCGCCCGGAAGGGGGTGCAAGGGAGTACGCTGGCACCCCCCTGGCTTTTGACCAAAATCTGTTTCTGATCGCTTGAAAAATAGAAATAAAATTTGTTTAAATAAAAGTTTTTTATTTCAGTAAAAATTTGAAGTATAAAATATCAAAATAAAAAAGCACAATACTGAGTTATTCATTTTTCGAAAATAAAATTTTTCGTCGTCTTGAATCCTAACCAAACTTGTTGATAACATCTTCGATCATTTGTGAATACACTTTGACTCGTTTTCGATGAACACTTATTATGCACAATCCTCTCAATCTGTCGTCTCCCATAGTTCATTCCATCAACATGAAGCTGCAAAAGCGAAATAGCTTTTTCTTGAGTGGATGAGAACCTATCTCTCAAGGAAGAAATAATTGAATCCATATACGGTATAAAAATAGATCCAAAATAATCTTCTGCATCTTCGACTGGATGGTTGTATCTATGTGATTGTTACATAGGTATTCGAGGGCATTTTAATTCAATTCTGAGTTCTGCTATCTGTAGTGCCTTCTTAAAGGTGTCATCAAATTCTGCTGTACCATTGTTTCGGTGAGACTCAAACACATTTGTAAGTTTCACGATGTGATCTTTTACCCCTTTAATATCCATTTTGACATTTTGCAACAGATTATATACATATTCGAGTTTAGAAGAATACGTAGCCATTACCAAAAGAGTTACAATATAGAATGAACTTGTCGTAGTGTTATATAATTAGTAAGCCTTTACCTAGTCTCTCAATTTAATGCATTATTTGATAGTGTCGTCAGTGCTTCCATTATTGTCACAAAATTCTCAGAAAAAATACGTATAGTTTTGTATTTTGCTGGACCATCGTGTTTCACAGAATAAAATGGTATTTGGTATCATATTTCGTCAAAATTACTATCTCTGAAAAATATGATAATTTGTTTTGTTATACCAGCAGCGTTTCTAACTTCCAGAACTTTATTCAAGTCATTAATGACAAGATTTAATACTTGATTTGCACAGTGAAAAAATATTGCTTTAGGGTGTTCGTCATTAATCAACTTTTGAACTCCATTAATGTGTCCTGACATTGTAGCACAACCATCATATCCTTGCCCCACTAACTGATTTTTATGTAAGAATTCCACATGGAAATCCCTTTACGTTGAAAAATTGGAAAATATTCAAAAATTATTGTTCTAATTAGCTGTTCTACGGAAAATGGTATTCTAAAATCTGTTTCTTAAATTTTGAACTTGTTTTTTATTTTGTATTTTTTCTGTAATTTTCTCATTTGATGTGGTGTTCCCATGTCAAAACCACACAAGGGTTTCCACGTGAAAAAAAGCACGTGTTTTTAGCAGTGTTTGCTCAGGTTCCGAGTGCTGTGACTATTATAATCCTTTTAAATTTTTCATGAGCGAGCGTCGCGCATGTGAGGCGCTAGTCTATTTTGTGTGAGTAACCAATAGAATTTGTCGATTGATATTCCCTCTTCATTTGTTTCCCAGTAGACTTCTAAGGCTGTGAACACAGCGACTGGAATAGAGGAATAACAGAAGGAATAAGCAACTGTCTTTTCTCAATACGAGCATATTCTTACGGATAAAAACGAGATAGCTGCTTATTCCTAAATTCCAGGCAATGTGATCACGGCCTAACTCGCTAAGTTCGACACATCGTCGTAGTTAACGCGCTTTCAAAAGTACACACGAGGTAATGTGAGTGCGCCACGCCCAAAATCACTAAAATTTTAATTGCTCGAATCGAAACGGGGGTAAGGGAAGGGGTATGAGGGGGATATTGCACGTCTGCGGGCGCCCATGAACCTATATATGCATAGTGAGTGTTATCCCCCCCCCGAAATAAAATCATCGGTACGTTCCTGCCATCCATGTATAAACTTAATTGGCAAAAAAGCCGTTGCAAACTGCTTTTGTCACGTGGGGATAGCAAACTAAGTTACTCTCCGGAAAGCAGCAAGGGACCATCCCATCATTTCCGATCAAGGGTCCATGGGCAGTGGCGAATTTAATATTTACAAAAGAAATTATTTAATACATACATAGTTAACCATTTATTATTCCAAAATGAATTGTAGATATTATACGCAGTAAAAATTCGAGATTAATTGCAACAAAAGTATTAATGACATCCCCTCCCATGGAAAATCCGCCACTACTCGAAGGAAAACCAGAGAAAACCCCGGGACAGGATAATGTACACAACCATGTCGAAATTGCGTAAGTTAAAAATAAACTATTATAAACAAAAATGATCAAAAAAAAACTTTATTGGAGGATTGAAACTCATGATCTTTTTATTAAAATCACTAAATCCTTCTGTATTATAGAAACAATAGCGTATTAGAAGGTTTTTATTAACAGATTTCACGAGTTTCAATTTATTTATATCGTTTATATTTTTGGGGAGGGAATATACAAAATTATTCCTGAATGATACGGGCCTTATTGCCAAAGAGTTGCTGATACGCCAGGACGATGAATGTTATGTATTTATTACAATATATTTGTTTAGATTTGCGTAGGTCTTAAAGAATCTTGACAATTTCCCGTTAATAGTTTATTATACGCATTCGGAAGAAATGTTGCTCGAAATAAAAGGAGTCCTTTTCCTTTCTCATAATTTGAACTGATACTTTTTTAAATAAAATATATTTAAATATTGTTTCCGTGTATTCGGGGAATGTTGTTAATCACCATTTGTGTGAGCGACGTGGAAAGCATATTTATTTCTAGGAGTACCACCTTGAGGAATAGGTCAAAAGAAAAAAAAAACACTATAAATCGCTAACATTTTGGATACATTCTATCTATCCTCAGGGCTTGTAACAATAATTTTTAAACATCTACATCACTCATTCACACCTCCAACCTATGTATTTTCTTCTCCTTACTGATTTTGAAAAGTGCGCTTGACTCTCTTGTGAAGGCAGCACCGGCGGTGATCGTATAAGGAATTAAAAGGAACATGGAGGAAACATTGCGGTCTGTGATATCCGTGATGTTAGTGTCGTTGCATTTCTTTCCGTGAAGATAGCAGCAGTAGTATTGCATATTCCAAAATGGCAATGAGGTGTTGAGGTTGTCAGCTGTAATGTTAGATTAATTTTCTACTGAAATTCAACACGAAAATCTAACCATTCATCTTTACGTTTGTGTTCATCTTCGTTATCCGCTTGAACGATTTGTTGTTAAATCGTTAAGAATTATGCTGCAACATGACGTCAGTGCTTTTTGAAACTTCGCTTTTACTGATTATGTGTCTTGTTAGGATTTTCTATCGAATCGAAAAACTTGTTTAACGAATTAGTGGAGGGTGATGGATCAGCTTATGTACTTAGCCGTCATCTATGTCGTGGGTGTGAAGTTATTAAATTCTTGCCATGGATATCCTGTGGATTTGCATTTGTCAGGTAAGCTCTGATGGAGTTGACATTGAGAGATCCCTCAAATGAACATTATACTTGTTGTTGGTGCATTAACTGTGTGATGTGAACAGATTTTATGTTTCTATAACTCACTGTTTATTTATATTGTGCTACAAAGGTATAATTACTGTGTGTGTTTCTGTTTCTTAAACTGACGGAAATGTTTATTATTACTTGAAATGCTCACGTCATCTTGTAATTTATTTTTGACTATAATGGTTTTTCTATATGTTCCAAGTTCATTTGCTTATATCTTCGTATGAAAATTTTATTGAGGGGTTCAATTGAGAAGCTATTTCATTTTTTTCTTCGTTGTTAAAATTAAATAATCTCATTCTTGCGAACTGAAGCGAAGTAAAGTACAGGTGTGGTTATTTTATAATTTTATTTTTGTGTGCTTTTATGGTTCTATATCGACGTATGCTATCTAAATGTGTTATTTTTGTTGTTCAGGATTACAGGATACTTATATTTTCATCTTTCTCTCTGTCGTGTGAACGTTTTTCTATTAATTTTGTTTCGTTTCAGGATCTCTATTAGGACGCGAAAGGTAGTCAAACAATATTGAATTTGTTAAACTTGACGTAATGTCAGTAATGTGATGTTTATTTTACAGAAACTTCTTCTTTAACGTAGATTACGTTTCTGAAATCCTCGTCTTTTAAACTCATTGTAGTATTGATGCTTCAATAAGGAGACGTCTGTGAAATCGAGAAAATTGCGTTAGACTTCCTGTTTGTTCGGTTTCCGTTGGAAGTCTTAGTGGTCGATGAGTCATGACCCGAGACTTCTCCCGTCATATCCATTCATTCTGCGACACTTCTATCAATGCAGGTGGGGGATTGGTAATAGGAAAGCGCCATCGTCTGCAGCATGCTACGCCCTGTCGCTGTTCGCGTGGGACAGTATATATGGTCTGGAGACCTTATTCAAAACAGTCCTACATTATTTGTGATAGCTATCAAGTATTCTCTCTCTATACTTTCTGTGCTCATTTATTGGTGGTGTAATTTGGTTATTTTCTCTCTCTGTTTTTCCACACCCTTTTGGGAAAAATACATTTTCATCTCTCTAAATCGTTCGATGTATTGTGTTTTCTCAGAATTGACACAAAGAAAACTATCGTCCCGGTAACTTCCAATAGAACCTGATAGTTTCTTGTTGATACCTGAGTTGTATGCTCATGTATCTTTTTATGTGCGTGTAGAAAGGCGTATTGTATAAATGTATATTTCACTTCGTTTTCTTTACTCCTGTTTTATAAGTGATCCCTGAGCAAGATGTTCATTCTGCGGTAGTACCCAAGATATTTTTATATTACTCAATGAAATGAATGAAGTCACTAGAGAATCGTTTTACCATCGATGTAAATGTATAATATGCGCTTTGTGTTATTAATTTTCAGTAGGCTCAGACATTTCGTTTTGAATTTGTGAGAAAACTTGTTTTGTAGGTTGGCTTTCGAAACTTTCAAACTAGAAGTGCAGTTCAGACCCATCTCAGACACAAGTTATTTACGTTGAAATTATGCTTTATATTACTGCGCTCTTATTTTATTTTCATATTACATTTGATACTTAATACAGAATACATATCGAGACATGACATTTGTAATTTCAGCGCAATGGATGAAGTTCATACAATTTTTTCTTGTCCTTAATTCTTGGAAGAGATACGTTCGTAATACTAAAATACCACTGTTTTCAAGATTTAAATAATTTGAGAATACTTATATATTTAGTTCACTATTTTGCATTTAGTATAATATGGATCAGTTTTTACTCTTATTTGGAGTACTTTAATATCTACCGCCGTTCGTGTTTTACATGAGAACATATTCACCTAGATGAACTTGAAACTAAGATAAATTTCTTCAAAGAGCACATTAAAGGAAAAAAAATAAACGTTGAATCGAAAAATGAGTTATCAATGAAGGTATATAAAATTACACATGGTACTTCTAAGTCGCTCCAGATTTATACGTACTACTATATTTTGATAATGACGAACGATTATAAGATAATATTGTAGTCTTTTTTTCCTTTGATGGAAACCCTTCGACAATTTAACCAACTACTTATATAACCTTCTTAAAAAGCTTTTAATTTCCTTGCTGCGTCGTTCTCTGATGGAATTTTTGCACGTGCAATTTTGAAGTACTTCCCTATGTGCTAACGACTTGCAAGTTCTGCACACTTCAATCGCCTAATATACTATCTTATGAAATAAACTTTTGTTATTCAAGTTATTCAAACTTGTTCATTTGCATTGTATACTGTAACGGCTCGCTGGATGTAAGAGACGAAATGGCGGTACCGCAACCCATTAAGGATTAGCATTTAGCATAGAGCAGCAGTNACCGCAACCCATTAAGGATTAGCATTTAGCATAGAGCAGCAGTTGACATTGTTTTTTCTCGAATAATTTTGTTGTATGTATTAAAATTTGTTCAAGTCATCGATATCGATACTCTGTATAAATTTAGCTCTTGCAACATAAGGCGGGGGAGTGTTAAATCAATTCTCAGTCTTCTGGTATCATATACTGTATCCATTAGATTTGACTGGAAAGTATTATGTAAAGAAAGTTCTAATATTTTACTTGATCAGAATTGATGAGGTGTTTCCTTGCTTGCTTCTGGAGAGTAAATTATTTTATTGTCCTCCCCAATGTAATATGCAGTTTGTAACTGCTTTTTGACCATAATTGTATTGTTATTAAAGCTTGAATATCATCTAAATTCAGTATGGTCTAAAAAGGAAATTTTTTTTGTATTCATTATAATACCAAAAAATTATGTTTAATAATAAAAGTTATAACATTTAATATCTTTATTGGCTTGGGAGCTTTCTGTAAAGCAGTATGACATAAATAAATAACTATCAAATTCATTTTTAAGATCATACATTTTTCTTAAAGGCATTCACACTTGTATTATTATGGTAAGTGTTGCAAACATTTATTTTTACAGTCCAGTCATTCAGTGCTAGAATCTGGATCTACCCAGACAGTTTTGAGAAGTAGTAATTCCTAGCGACAGGATGAACAAAAATGTCTAATTGTTTTTGGTATATGATACATTTTTTCCTTTTTAGAACAACATTCTTGATGCTTCTGATTTTAAAGAGCAACATATAAAAATTACTATTTGTACAAACAATTGGTAAAAAAAGCAAACCCTTATCCATATGTATCTACTATGTTCTATTTGACCAGGGGGACTGGGTAAGAGCAAGACCTGACTTACAGGTACAGATACGCTAGGCTGATAATGTATGACCTTGTCTTATTTGTCTCTTCAATGCATAATATAGGATCAAGTTTGACTGTTTAAGTTAGTAATAAGCACTAACCAGTTAATAAGTCCTTGATTTATCTAAGTTTTTATGATGAATATTTTAACTAGATTGATAACGTGACATTAAAATATTAAGATGAATAATGTCTGAGATGTGACAAGAATTGGTTCAAAACAATTTGAAGAACATTAAACTAAGTAATTGATCATTTAAATGTTAAGGTATAATAATGTATGAGATAAGAAAGCAATTACAAGTAGTCCAATTCTAACAGATAATTTAGTTTGTTCAATTACTTCTCAATAACCAAATTTAAAAAATAAAATTGTTTCAAAACAAAATGTGTCAACATATTTCCACCACAAAAACTCTTCTGGTAATAAAATAGTGTTAATATCATGAGAACAACAACATGCATGATTGTTCCACTCATGCTTGTACAAAAGAGACTCCGGATTTTTTCTTCCACACTCCTATTTTCTTTATTTCTAAATATGAAATAATGAGAATAATATCAATTTGCTCTGGCTGAAAAATTTGTCGGATTTGTAATTTAACAAAATATGTGAAAATTCAAAAAAACTCAGTTTTGTAACAAATATCACATAGTAATTTTCTGAGAAAACTAAGTCTTCAAAATAGTTGAATACAGGAACATCTGAGAAAGGGTATCAATAATGTCGGATTTTCGAGATTTTTATTTTTCTGGTGAAATGTAATTTATTATGTTGATACTCTGACTTGTGTATTTTGTTGAATGGTATAATAAAACCTAAAATAACATCAAGATCGGTAGGATTATGTTTGGCAACTTTTGGGTAAGAGATTGAAGGTTGAAGGGTCTAGCAGGATAAGATGGTAAAAAGTCCCTTTACTCCTATTTTCTTAAGATATGACTCACTCTGTGTCATTAAAAGTAATTCACTTAACGAAATTTTTGACTAAAAAAATCATACACCCCTTCCGACGCCGCTAAGGCAAAAATTGATTTTTTTCGTTTGTTTGATTGTTTAATATCTTGGCCCCATTTAAAGTTAGGGACTTGCGGTTTAAAGTAATGGGAAGGAACATATATTCATGCTCCTTATGCCAAGATTTTAAGAAGTTTTGTGGAATATTCTCTTTTTTTACAGCGTTTTTTAATTTTTAATCTTTATGGATAAGTGCAAAAAAATTTGTTTCTCATTTTGAAGTACTGTTAATCAGACGATATGCATCTGAAAAAATTCCAGGTAGGACAACGTACCAAAATTTTGAAAAAACTTTTGTAATTTATTCTTAAATTGTACGTAATATTTATGTGAGTGGATGATTAAGATTGTAGCATATTAGTTGATAAAAAGTTTCGAAAAACTTATTTCTCAAACAATTCGTTCTTGTTGGTATATAACTTAGTTCTTGTTAGACAGGAGTTGTAGACGACATGGAAGATGGTGTATTTTTTTGGAGAATGCGTTTGGAATAGTTCGGAAGTAAACATACTAAAAGTCCCCGCTTCTAGCAGTGCCGCTTTTTAGTTGAAAGGTCCCTTTTTTTAATTTTCGCTAATATTGTTAAAACTGTGGGTCGTATGAAAAACTGTAATCTTACTAAAAAATAATGCTTATAAAATTTTCTACAATAGTCTTCTTGTATTTGTAATACTTTTCGAGCATCCATCCGCAAAATCGATAATTTGTAAGAAAAATGTTCACCTCTTTCGTTGACTGGACGAAAAGGCAAGAAAAGACGGAAAGAGCGAGATGCGTCAAGTTACCTGTCGCAGTTGGCTGCTCTTGCGAGATAGCAGACCAAACGGGATGCTCACAAATGCCAATCTTCAACTCTCAGTTTGTTCAATATACGTCAGGTATTTGGAAACTCACGTATCTGAGGTAGATTTTTAAATGTATCATGTGTGAATCTGTCTAGTTTTTTTTGGTTCGCTCGAAAATCTTTTATTTACAGCGTTGTGCCACCAATAATACTTCAGCTGGTTTCAAATTCTACGTTTACAAAACTAAAGACAGTAATTCCTCCAATTGTTTTTTTTTCTTTTTTCTCTATACATTGAGGAAATACGTTAGTAAAATGTCTCAACAATAGTGTAGAGAACAAGAATTCTGTCTATTTTTGTGATGTTCTTGAAATCTTTCCATTAATTTCAAGAAGTAGACTGGAGTGGCCCACACGGCTATCCGACAATAGCTGGGTGTGCCACTTAGTGGATCATAATGCAGAAATAAATGAACGATGGTCAAAGTTGAAACCTACTTTAAATATGTATAAATTAAATATTTATACTAAGTTATAATATTTTATAAATTTTATTAAAATGAGCAAATCAAGCTATTCGAAATGCCATGTGGCCAAGCTAAGGAGAACGAAACTGCGTGCAAAATCCTTGAAAAAGTACTAAATAAATATTTATTTTTTCTTGAAAATGTATTTCCAAAGCACATTTTAATTCTTATAAAATATAATCGGTTAATGTTTTTCCTACACCTATTTTTGTCGTTGAATTCTCTTGTTCTTTTGTGTGTTCTAATTCAATTAATGCAATATTCGGATCGGCAACATTTTAACTTAAATGTTCGATGTTCCGAGACAAAATTATTTTCTCAGATTTATAAATAATAAAAACATTGTCTCTAATTCTCTTGCAGTTGCTTTATTTTTTGTAGTAGTTTCAGCTGACATTTTAACTCCGACATCAAGTCGATTGGATCATGTTTGTGACGCAAGACGCATCGTTTTGAACTAAGTGCTCCCTCTCAACGACTGAGAACAGATGTGTGTAGTAAGTGTCAGTAACGGGAATTCTGAAATTTACATGGACTGGCTGACTTCTTTCACGAAAGTTTTGGATTACCTCAAGATACATCGCTATTCAATCATAGAATATAATAATATATTTATTTACTGCACATGGGCAGATCTTACCCGGTGGCAGTATACAAGGAAATACAATACAAAAATACATATCTGAAATCAAAAATTGTTAAATAAATCATTAAACAATATGATTCAACTAATATTAAAGTATTAAATATGACAACATTTTACCCTGAAACATCTAAATAATTTATAAAAATATTGCACATTTTATTTCACTGATGACCCAAACCCAAACTCGATTTACCCCTTTCGTGCACTTCTTCACATTTCCCTTCCCACCTTTTCTAAATCACTTATTTCTCTCGTATCACTTCACTACCCACTATCACTCCACTAGCCCCCCATCTACACTAACGTACCCATTCTTCCCGAACTTGCCTAATCCTTTTAATTTGTCTGCTCCCCTTTTCTTGGAGCGTTTTTGAATTTAAGAGAGGTTGCTGAGCCCGGTAGCGCTCCCACGACATCCGCAGGCAAATTGTTCCAGTCCCTGATTGATCTATTGAGAAACGAGTATTTTCCTACGTCTGTTTTTTTGTTTCCTTTCACGAATTTTGAAAAATGATCTTGTCTACCCAATCTAGTCGGTTTTTCTAATTGCTCTTTCACATCCCGCCACGCTGTTTCGTTTTGAAGAGTACTGAACAAACATGCAAGTCGCGCTCTTTTTCTACTGTTATGTAATTAGGTTCTATATAATTATTCGCATTATTACCCATGTTTATGAATTTAATCGCTTTTTTCTGAATTTTTTCTAATTCTTCTATTTGATATTTTCTACGAGGATCCCGTCCTGCCGATACATATTCCAGTAGAAGCCTAACAATGGTTGTGTATGCTAACTCTTTTGTTGTCGAATTTTTGCCTTTCTTTAAAATGCGTTTAATGAAAATTCTGCTTATTTGAAAATAGACGAGTTCACTATATTACAGCGGTACAAATTATTGAATATCATTACATCACATCATCTGTCATATTATTACAAATTACTTATATAAATGTATTACATTTTTTATTTATATCTTATTCATTGGTAATGCGCAAAATAGTTTACCTCAAGAGATAATATTAAACAAATCTTTTTTCTTACAAATAATCTACAGTGACTGGTTTTGGAAACTGAAATCTAGTATTGAGAGAATTATTTCCAAATATCATTGGTGCAGTAGTAAATGAAAGAAATAAGCGGAAAATTGCGCTCTAATAGTCGACACCCCGTCATACCCTGATTACTACAGAAATCCAACAATAAAGCTAAACGCATATGATAAGCACCCTAAATCCATACTAATATATAAATACGAAATGCGAAAATGTGCCTGTATGTTTGCTTTCTGATCACGACTAAACTACTGAACTGATCATGATGAAATTTGGCAAGATGATAGTTTAGATGTTCAGGGAATTCACAAGATTAACATTTATTTTAAACATGCGTGAAAGAAAGATATAAGATGATTTTGACGAAATCGGGGAAAATCCGCTAAATTCTCCAAAACAATGAGGTAAATGACAACTATGACGAGCAATATTGTTCGCCTCAAATAGATCTACAAAAAATCCGCGACAGCATATGACTACCTACAAAGGTTTACCTAAATTATTGAAAACAAGATATTGAAAATGGAAGTAATTAAATGCTTCAATTTTAGAGTTTAAGAAGGAAGGAACCAATAATCAAATTTCAAGCTTTGTCTGTTTTGAGCATTTAACAAAGGTAAAAACATCTTTAAGTCGTTAAAATTAGACGAATAGTTCCGATTTTACAGGCATTTTAATGAAATGGTGCAGGCACGCTGCCAATGTCGTGTCTTGCCTCAGAAGCAAAAATTCGACCTGTGCTGCGCCCGGCGAGAGGGTTTGTTCTACCTGAGATGCTGAGATGAATAAGAGACACTTCCGATGTTATGTCAGAGTTGGGCCACCTTGGGGGTTAATGGTGGGAGGCAGCCTTAGAAACCCCATCGGTTGAGTGGGAAGGGAGGGTCATATAAAAATATTTAATTGAAAAAGACGGGTTTAATCCCTAGATTGCGGGGCCTTTCAGGTAAACTGATGTGATCGTGCATAAATTCTAGTTCAGCGCATGTGGGCGTTTAAAACGCCTGAATCTCCTGTCGTTTCGAATGATTTGTTTCTATCACGGACTATTTAACATTGCTTGCTCAAGAGAGGTTTCATCCAAGGATTAATTTATTTTTGCTGCTGGAGGTGAAACTTAAAATGGTATATACAATCAAGTTTTGTATTAAATTTCTATTATAATGAATTTGTAAAACTAGGATGCTGGACATTTGTTTTAAGAAACTAGTAAGTAAAATTATTTCGATCCTACATTATAGCTAGATTTTATGTTTTCCTGAGTAAATTAAGATTGGAGTGACGCCGGGTTGACTACCCGTATGAAGATAAATCCCTGGTATGAAGGTAAAACAAGAAATTTCGTGCTGGATAATATTTTGACGAAAATTCAAAGTGTAATGGAACCTCAAAATAATCGAAAGTAACCGATATTAGTGTTGAGATCGTAGTTTTCGGGGCCACTGAAATTAGTAGTGATATCCTCGAAAACATCAAAGTTCACAATCGGTTCGTGTATACTCCAGTACCCCTAGGGAAGAAGACGCCATGAAAAAAATATTGAACATGACATACCAGTGACGAGTCCATCGCTGAGCTGATAGTGAAATACCATTATCGTGTAAGTGTGAACTCAGACCTCATGAAACAAACACACCACTAGCACCCGTTGGGCGCGTGGACGGGGTGGTGGAAATGGGTTTATGGATAAAAAGAATTGAAAACTAATTTTGAAATATAAAAATATGAAAATTGCATCGGATTCATAGAATTAGGGTTGATGAGATTTTAAACTACCGATGCCATTAAGTTTAAGTTGAGATCAAATAGTGTCACGGTATCCTTAGCACTGGGGAGGGAAGGGTGAGCCGTAAAGTAACGTAAACATACTATTATTAGGGTCGAGTCAATTGTTTTTGTATATTCTTTGATGAATAATCGTATTTACAATGACATTATGTTCCTACATTTTGCACGACACCTCTAAAGGTGAAGCTTGGAAAGGGCGGGACACGAAATATTATCGAGAAAGTCGGGAAAGAAAGGATTTTACGAAAATTCACCTATAAGTGGGTGAAACGGGAAATTGGTATTTTCTAAAAAAAACTCAATTACATCAGTGCAAGTGAGGGATTGGTACACACCAATACAATTAAAACTTCTAACATTGATGGAAAACAAGGTTTCAGACATATTACAAAATTTTACAAAGTTCAGTCATATTACATATTAGCGAGCAAGTACTCAGCTAGTCTTATATATAAAAATTCAACCTTCGAATGTTTGTGTTTGCAAAACTCGAAAAGTAGTTGGTCGATTGACTTGAAATTTTGACACAACGTGCATTCGAATACGCGTGTTTTTATATACCTATTATATAGATGTCACACCTGTGACAGGTAGAAACTGGCTTTTTTTGAAAATACATATAAGTGAAACGCCACTCAGTGACTGACTAATCATGAAATATCAGAAACTACAAATCCTTCAAACTTGAAATTTGGCAGATAGGTTCCTTTTAGGGTGCAGACATCCGCTAAGAAAGGATTTTACGAGAATCCACCACTAATGGGGCGTAATGGGGGTCGGATTGTTTGCATCTCACCATAACTCTAGAATGCTTGGATCAATTTGAACCACACTTGATACACACATAACTGACTATATGGAAAAAGCACTGTGGGGGTAATAATTCTCTTGTACTCCTGGGAGGGAGAGAGGAGGGGATGATATGTAAAAATAATGAAAAATTTCGATATTAGATTCGAAACTATACTTTTCGGAGCCGCTGAGATGGATAAGACCGTCCTCGGTGGTTTGTAAGTTAACAATCAGTCCACATTGCAGATAATATACTTCTCGCATCCCTAGGATAGGGGTGGGTGTGAAACACAGGTAAACATAATACGAAACGACCGATATTACTGCAATTTTTATGTTTCAAAATTATTTTTCAATTATTTTTATCCATAAACCCATTTCCACCACCCCAACCCAAGGGATACTGCTGCTGTTTGTTTCACGATATCGAGATTTCACTATTAACTCGGCGAGGCCAAAAATTATGGAGTTGTCGCTGGTGTGTCATATTTGATTTTTTTTTTCATGGCATTCCCTTCCCTAGGGGTGCTGGAGTTTATACGGATTGTGAACTTTGACGTCTTGGAGAATGTCACTACTAATTTCAGCGGCCCCGAAAACTACGATCTCAACATTTAATATCGATCACTTTCGATTATTTTTATATTTAACTCCTTCTCACCCCCAACGCAATAGGCGTTTATTCCTAATTCCTTATCTGGCAGTGAGGGTGTCACTTCACCTCAGCGGTCCCAATAATGATTTATTCAACACCAATGTCTGTCGTTTTTTATTTTGTTTACCTGTTTTTCATTCCCATCCCTCTACCCCAGGGATGTTGGGGATATATTTTCTGCAATTTGGGCTGATTGTGAACTTACGAAGCACCGGGGACGATCTTATCCATCTCAACTGCAGCGAAAACTATGGTTCCGAATTAAATATCGGATTTTCCATTATTTTTTATCTCACCCCTCTCACTCACTCCCTAGGGGTGCAAAGGATGTCTTATCCCCACGGTGCTTGTTGTAATATAGTCAGTAATCTGTGTATCACGTTTGGTTGAAATTGATCCAGGGTTATGGTGGGATACATAAGTAAAATATTCCAACCCCCATCTATCATCCATTCGTAAAATCGTTTCTTAGCAGATGTCTACTCCCTAAAATGAACCTATCTGTCAAATTTCAAGTTTGTAGCCTTTGTAGTTTCTGAAATTTCGTGTTTATTTCGTCATATAATGGTATTTCGCTTTTCTAAATAAAGATTTAATGAATTCTTCGGATATTTTAGACACATGCATTAAAATTCTACCCAATATGTTACTATAGTATAACAAACCATTATCGCACAGAATTCATATCCATTACAGTGGCGATACAAAGTAAACTCGCACGAACAATGTACCTAACCTCGCATGCTGCTTGAGGGGTGGAGTGAGGCAGGTTAGCTGCCTCAAATCTACTCTCCGAGGCAAGGAACCTACCTAGTGAAATTACGGACAGCTTTCCTCATTTTTCAGAGGTTCCGTTTACACGGGGCAGGTAACCTGCCTCGTTGCTTGCCGAGTAGGTTACCTGCCAGGCAGCTTGCCCCGTGTAAACGGGCGCCAGATTCGATCTTTACTGTCTTTGTTTTCATCGTTCGTTTCTGTAATTCGAAAATATAATATTTAAAAATTGTTTTCCCTTTTTTTGTGATATAATGTATTTTTATTGTGTTTTCTTTTCTTTTCTTTCATCTTTCTATTTAGATATTTGTTGATTTCAGGAGGGTTTTTTAGTGGGTATGGTCGAGATATTCGGCGAGTCCCACACACGGGGAAGAGTCACTACGGCTCTTCTCTATGGTGCGAAACTGCATTTTTCCCTACTTGCATGGGCTCTAATGACCTTCGATGTTGGCGAGCCCTAAAGCCCCACAAAAAAAAATCGATAGATCCAATATGGCGTATGCGAATACTTGTACTTGCTGAACCTTATGTCAGATCCCAATGGAGTGACTTTGCTTGCAGCTGGCTTCAGAAGCTCCTCTATCCGCCGGGGAGGATCTCTAACTAACCACAATGCGCGGTCAACCACTAGCGTAGTGATCCAACACTGATATGCACCCACTTCCTACTTGATTACACGTAGTGATTATCGCNCCAACCCCCATCTATCATCCATTCGTAAAATCGTTTCTTAGCAGATGTCTACTCCCTAAAATGAACCTATCTGTCAAATTTCAAGTTTGTAGCCTTTGTAGTTTCTGAAATTTCGTGTTTATTTCGTCATATAATGGTATTTCGCTTTTCTAAATAAAGATTTAATGAATTCTTCGGATATTTTAGACACATGTATTAAAATTCTACCCAATATGTTACTATTGTATAACAAACCATTATCGCACAGAATTCATATCCATTACAGTGGCGATACAAAGTAAACTCGCACGAACAATGTACCTAACCTCGCATGCTGCTTGAGGGGTGGAGTGAGGCAGGTTAGCTGCCTCAAATCTACTCTCCGAGGCAAGGAACCTACCTAGTGAAATTACGGGCAGCTTTCCTCATTTTTCAGAGGTTCCGTTTACACGGGGCAGGTAACCTGCCTCGTTGCTTGCCGGGTAGGTTACCTGCCAGGCAGCTTGCCCCGTGTAAACGGGCGCCAGATTCGATAGATCCAATATGGCGTATGCGAATACTTGTACTTGCTGAACCTTATGTCAGATCCCAATGGAGTGACTTTGCTTGCAGCTAGCTTCAGAAGCTCCTCTATCCGCCGGGGAGGATATCTAACTAACCACAATGCGCGGTCAACCACTAGCGTAGTGACCCAACACTGATATGCACCCACTTCCTACTTGATTACACGTAGTGATTGTCACCACGTCTAGGCACCACTGCACCGAGTTGAAAGATTTTGTCTTTATTGTCGTACGATATTAGACTGGTACGAGTAGGCCCAGTAATTCAACGACTAGGGCGGATCCAGCAAGTAATCTGGGGGGGGGGGGCGAAACTTTGCTTTACCCCCCCTCCCGATAGTTTCGACATCCGATGAGTCACCTGTTTTATTAATAGTGGAAATAAATTTATGCCAGCGGAACTATTTATTTTGTTTTCAGTCTTGTACCTGCATGTAGGTGGTTCTTTTGAAATGCACTTCTGTACATTATAACATTGCGCTGCATATAAGTATCATGTAGAATACGGGACGAAATGCAATGGAAAGAATAAGTAGTGACAAGTAATGTAAATCCCGATCATGTTAACTAGGAACAGGGTTCTAGATATTGTAAATCAAATAAAGATTAAACTAGTTGATCGCGTTCCTTTATGTATTTTACAAAGTCAAGTCAAAATCCACCGCTGACCCGTCATAAACAGCACAGAATGCACGTTTTGGGATTAAGCGCGGGTTCCGTTTTATGCGAGCGTTCGTGGTACCGGGCGTATCAATCGCAAGTGAAAATCGCATCCGAGCGCATGCAATGGTTCAGGTGTTGACGCTGGAAATCGCAGAGATGTGTATCGAGACCCAGCTATTGAGTGATCTAATGTGTAAATAGACAAGATAGAGGTCTCATCTTACGCCCTCCGTTTGAAACATTTTCATTGGTTCCCTTCATACCGTGCGTTTTCATTGATTCCCTATTTCTCTGGCGCACCTATACCCCCATTTAAATGCCCAATGCAATGCCCATATTTCAACATCAAAATACCCATATTTCATGTCAAAAAGTGAAAATATTGTTATGTAACAATTATTATATAACAAATATTCTTCCACTAAGGCATTTATTTATTTATAGAGTACTAAACGTGATTTTATTCGTATTGTTAATCGTTCGTGGCGGGATGTAAAATTATATGATTTCAGATGAATAAATATTAGCGTACCAAATTTTAATTAACCAAATGTCCTACAATTTTATACTTGTATTACTCCTAGAATATTTAAATGAGTTGCTAATCGTTTTGGAGAAATTCATCTTCTTAATTTTTGAGAAATACATTTTTTTAAACGCTAACATTATTTTTGCTTAGAAAGCAAAAGCTTTAGAAAACAAAGTCTTTTCTCAAAATCCAAAGTTTAAAATCCTGTAAATCTTGCAACTAATTGCAGCAGTTTTTCTTTGTTTTTATAATTTGATAACTTATTTTAACCATTCCTTTCTGTTAGTACAATTGTGCTAAAAACGAGCGCAGATTAGTACAATTGAGTTAAATAAAATGTGATTAGTAAATAAATTAAATACATAACATTATTCGAAACAATAAGTTCCGTATATTTTAAAACTAAATTTTGCGATTCTTACGAAATATAACGAGTTTTTAATCAGAATCATAAATATGCGTAGTCGACGAAGTATAGGTAATTCTTACTATAATAATTCCAGGAGGTTTTCAATTGGCAGGATTTTTGAAAATACAAAAATTTATCATCAATTGGCTCATTAATTATTACAGTAAAATAAAGGGTGTTTTTTAGAGGTATACAAATTTAAAATGAAATAAAAAACGTTAAAATAATGTTAATGGCCATGGTGTGGGTTTTATTTAAAATAAAATTTTATGCCATTAGTGTTTAAAAATGATTTCGGGCATATGGCTCGAATAAGCGCAATCGGGAAGTCCAATTTTCGACCACTTTATCGAGCAACTGCGGCCGTATATCGGAAATAACGCGGCGAATTTTGACTTCCAAGTGGTTCAACGTCTATGGTTTATCGGCGTAGACTAGTGACTTTATATATCCCCAAAGAAAGTAATACATAGGTGTGAGGTAGAAGGATGAGTGATATTGCAGGTTTTGCATCTAGGTTTTCACAGTTTTGTGCTGAGAGAGATTAGAGGGGTGTAGCTGAATTCTTTATTGTTACTTAATAATTTTGGGAGGTTAGGGGGCTGTTAATAGACAAGTAGAGGGGATTTGGTGGAGGGGTTAGAGGCTGTAAGTCTTTGAGAAGAGGTTTAATTTTGGCAATACCAGGGGAAAATATTGTACATAATGCTGGTGACTGAGAAGATTGTGTGTGTTAATGGATTTAGATACTTAGTTTGAACTAGGAGATAAAATTAATTTTTTCAATAACTTAGTGAGGTAATGGCGTGTAGTGAGAGTTTGTGTTTGTGAGAGCTTGTCATGTAGTTGGGTAAGGTATTAATGGACATCTGAAAGATTATTGCAGAATCTATGCCCACGGATAGATAAGGTATAAAGAAGAGACAGTTTAATATTGTGGGGGTGACAACTATCGAAACGAAGGTATTGTTGTGAGTTGGTTTGTGTAATATGTACTTTCGTTTGAATGATGTTGAACTGAAAGAGTGAGATGTGATGTCCAGAAATGTATTGATTTGTGGGAGATACTCTTGGTGAATGTTAGTGAGTATAATAAATTTAATTCAATGAGAAAATTTTGAAGAGCTTCATGTCCATGATTCCAAATAATTAATGTCACCTATGTACCTTACAATTAGAAGTGGAAGGGCTGTTTGTTTAGAAAGAAAGTAATTTGCAAGGAACCCAATGAATAAATTTGCATATGAGAGAGCCATTCTAGTACCCATGGCTGTACCCCCGACCTGAAGGAAGAATTCATTATTTAATTTAAAACCATTGGATGTGAGAACGAGATATGTCAGTTCTAAAAGGGGGTTTGTAGAGGGGGATAATGATGAAGTTCGTAAGGAAAGAATATGTTTTAATGCATCCAAACCCTCTTTATTTTGAATAGAAGTGTAGAGAGGTTACGTCTACGGTGGCTAAAAGTATATTTTGATTTTTAGATAGTTCAGTATTTTTAAGAATATTAAGGAAATGGATGGAGTCTTTCATGTGAGATGGTAATTTTACCTCTACGGGTTGTAAGTACAAGATCAACAAAGGCTGAAATATGTTCAGTGGGGCTATTGATGCAGATAAAGCAGGGAGATATGGTGGTTCATATTTAGATGTTGGACGGAATGGTTCTAATGTTGCATATATTTATTTATGTCTCTCTATATAAAAGCGAAACACCACTGACTGACTAATCACGAAATCTCAGAAACTTAAAAAAATTAAATTTGGCAGGTAGGATCCTTATAGAGTGTAGACATCCACACTCGGTCCACATTGAAGATAATATACCCCTAGCAACCCTTTTGCAGATAAACATATTAAAAAGCTACCAATATTGCTGAGAACGTCATTTTTACGGACGCAGAATTGGGATGTTCCTGTGGATTGGGTGAGAAAGAAAGAAAACAAGGTTTTATTTATTTTTGTCCCAAAAGGTCGTACTCTTAACGTTGATACAATCAAGTTTTGTATTAAATTTGTAGAATTAGGATGCTATGCATACAGTTTAAAATCCAGTTTCTTCATTTAACTGTATAGATATTTAATTTCTTCCTGAGCAAAAGAGAATTGTTAAAAGAAAAACCCGGGCAATGTCGGAGAGTCAGCTACGATGTCTCTTGACTCTAGAATATCTCTGTTTGTGTTTTCAGAAGAAGAAAATCACTATTTCTTAATTATATCAGTAAAAACAAGGGATTGAGGAGATACATCAATACTATCAAACCACCAACATTAATGGATGACATTATCTTTGCATATTAAGTTGTGAGAAAGTATAAAGAAGTTGCAGGCATATTATAACACTAGCCGAGTCCCTGCGGCTTTGCTCACGTGAGTTGCTCACGCTTTGCTCACTTCTTCAACTTATTCTTTCTTACATTCCCACTGATGTCCAGTGAAGTTTAGTAGTATTGGTGTGTATCCACAATCCCTTATTTTCACTGCTGTAGTTGAGAAAAAGAATACTTTTATTTATCTCAGGATACATAAAAACCATGGACTCTCCCCTAATATCGGTCTTTTACGTTATTTTTAGAAAACGCCAATTTACCATTTCACTCCCTAAGGGGTGAATTGTCGTAAAATCCTTTCTTAGCGGACATTTTCAGTAATTTTTCGTTTCACTATCTTCCCAACCCCCATTTCTAGGGGTGTCATGCACCTCATGTGGTCTGAACGATGCATAATATCATTGGAAATACTTTTATTTATCTCAGAATACACAAAATCCATGGACTCGACCCTAATTTCAGTCTCTCTACGTTCTTTTACGTCTCACACTCTACACCCCTATCTTTAAGGATACCGTGCCCCATGTGATCTCAACTTCAACTTAATGGCATCCGTAGTTTAAATATCTCATCAACAGTTTAACTATAGATCCGATGCACTTTTCATTTTTATTATATTTCAAAATTAATTTTCAATAATTTTTATCCATAAACCCATTTTCATCCCCTCTCCAAGGGGTGGTAGTGGTGTCTCTTTCCTGAAGGTTGAATTTAGACTTGCACGATATCAGAATTTCTCTGTCAACCCAGCGACGCCGAAAATTATGGACTCATATTTGTCATTTTCGATAAATTATTCATGTCATTCTCTTTCCTAGGGATGCTGAGTTTTATAGGGGCTGATGGTTGACTTTGACGTCTTCGAGAATGTCGCTAATTTTTAGCGGCCCCGAAAACTACGATCTCAACATACACCAATCAACGCAAATAACTACAACAGTCACTACTATTTTGATAACTTGGTATTATTTTTACATTTCACTCCTTACCCGCAACACAAAATATGTTTATTCCTTATTGGGGGTGGTTATGTACTTGTGAGGCAATTAGTGTGTCACTTCACTTCAGCAGTCCCAAAAATGATTTATTCAACTAATCGGTCTTGTTTTATTATTTTTAAATGCCTCTCATTCCCACCCCTACCCGAAGGATGCTAGGGGTATATTATCTCTAAAGTGGAGTGATTGTGAACTTACGTAGTGTCAAAGGCACCCTTATTCTACTAAACGGCACCGAAGACAGTTTCAGTTCAAATATAGGATTTTTCCATTACTTGTATTTGTCATTCCCTTCCTACCCGCTCTCTAGCGGTGCCAGGGATGTCTTATTCCACAGTGCTTATTGTCCGATATGATGTCAGCAATTCTTAAATATCTGAAAAGGAAACATTCCGAAAGAAAAGTAATATTTTGTAAAAGCGCGCTGTCCAAGTAGTGGTGAAACCTTTTCTTCGACCTGCGAGTTATAGAACATTTTACATCTTTTTCATCAAACGTTGAGACATTATGTTATAAATTTATGCTGTCAGAGTTGATATTTCAATTGGCATGTCCGGTGAGTGAAAAGAGAAAATAGTGTCCTACTTTCTAATATGAAAACACTTTATTATAAAACTAAATATTGAAATTTTTTTTTCGTGTATGTACATAGACCTCGTATCTGAGTTGAGACACGTGTACTCCATAGACATCGTATCTGAGTTGAGACACGTATAAAGTAGTTTAAAAAAATAAAGAAATATACCATTTAATTTTTCCAGCTTGAAATAATACAAATTTGTGAATGTATCAAAATATCACGTTACAAATAATAACTAAATAAATACGACCCATTAGTTTTATTCATCAGGCAACATTTTGTCAAATCCCATCCCGTGAGGACCCGATGGGTTGAAAGTGTATAGAAAATGGGCCGCGGATTAAGATAAGTTGAACAGCGCTGCTTTAAAGTAATGTGATTTCGAAATGCTCAGTGTATAAACGCGAATCAATCGATAATGCAAATGATTCATAAATATCAACATCGCGAGCAGAACAGACCTTCGACGCGTGTACGTAACCACTGATAATTTTTTGATAGCGCCCCTCTTGTTCAGTCTTTTTTTGATAGCGCCCCTCTTATTTCCGAGTGTGGAATACAGCGTTAGTGAGATGGAATAGCCAGGAAACTTTCATTGTGTATGCATTATATTAACTTTTTTCAATACTCCGCTAAAGATAAACAATTGACCTTATACCTATCCAGTGCACTAGTGTATTAAAGAAAAGAGAAATTTGATGTATTAGCTTATCTATTACTTATTAGCTCATCTATTACGTATACTTCACAGTTTTGAAAATGTTTTATATGATTTTGATGTCAAATTAGGCGGCCCCTAGCAATCTGGCAACCACAGATACATTCGTCATTTCATTAGTAGCGGAATTCACCTTTCCTTCTAGTATATCGTGTTCGGTGAACCTAATGTTTGAATGGCTCTGCTTATAGGGGTTTTCCATTTGTGTGCAGTCAGTTGTAGTAGACTTCAGTTAGCTGTACTGGCTTTCTATTTAGCTTGGACGTTGACTGCGCTCGATTGGGCGAGAGAGAGAGAGATTGAAAAGAGAGGGAGGGAAAGAGAGAAGTCGGAAGAAGAAATAAAGAAACAAAATTAGTGTTCATGCGTAATCATCATAAAAGTCGACTACTCCGCCGCCTGGACTTTGTTCGGGCTACGTTGACTAGGAGTCGACTGCAGAAGACTTAAGTTAACATCAATTTGAAAGTCTGAATATCTCAAAGGTGGGCTCTTGAAGTCTTGTGGTGATATACTAAACTATTTGCTTCCATTCAGTGTCTTTTTAATTATCATATAAAGATCTGTTTATGGAGATGTGTGGAAAATAATTGACGAGGTGTATATAACTATGTATTTTCTCGTAAAAAGAAAAATGTTGTCCTTTAAGAAGACTGAAAGTGCAATTCGTATGCCTTGTCAGGAAGTAAGAGTAGTTGAATTCCCTTAGTGCAAATATGTTTGTATATATAACAGCAATGAAGCTGACAATTGCATGGTAGTACAGCTGTCAATAAGCTATAGGGAAAAACCTTGAATCAATTTTTTTGCTTCTTCTCTTGTGATTTTTTAAATATTTTTCTTATGTTAGAACTTCTTTTCATTCGTGTGCAATGCGAAACATTGCATGCACAAAATAACACCTGTTTCGTTCTTTTATACTCGTAAAACCCTTCTGGTCTATACCTGTTTAATTATGAATCTGAACAAGCTTGTAAATTATTTGAATTCCTCTACTGTGGATACACCCCGTTTTTAAAGTAATCCAATGTTTAGTCACATCGCTTTGTTAGGCGTGACATCGACAGGTTTTGCATGACTCCTGTTCTCTTCGTGGACTTAATAATTCGTTTTTACACGTCAATGCACTGACACGTCTGCGACTGAAAGTGTTGCGTGTGTCGATTACCAGTGGCGGATCTATGGGGGAAGGACTAAGGGGACTATAACCCCCCATTGGACCTGAACTCTTAACAGATAATATTGAAGTTGATAAATAGCGTACTTTGAAAAAGTGTTACCACATTAATAATTGTTATATTATAATTTTTATTAATAATACATAATAAAATTAATAATACCATATTAATAGCTTTAATAAATAATTGTTACTGTTATTAATAATACCAGATTGTTACTTGTTAATTCTTTATTTGATGCATTTTATATAAAGGTAATATTTATAAAATTTGTGTTGTTAGACCATAATTTGAAAACAAAATGCTCCCGATTTACCCTCCCCCCTCGATTACGGTCTAGATCCGCCACTGTCGATTACAGGACACACACATAGAGCGAAGAAATAATAGGCGAGAATACCAAAAAAAATTATTCATCCGATTCATTTGGAGACTGAAAACATTTAAAAAATCGTTTCCAGATGGATACCTCATGAAGATTTAAAACAAAATCGGAACGTTGTGTGACGTTTATTAAAAGCAAATTTTGTCTATGAATAATCGTATTGTATATTCTATGTTAAACAAATAGACAAAAATTTAAGTAGTTTTATGAAATGTTCAAAATTTAATGTTATGTTCGTATATATTTTCGTATTGTGTCCTTCAATATCCTTATATTTGTGTTTATATTCAATAACTTATAAATGGGCATTCTACTCAATAAATATATTCAAAATTCTTTCTAGACTAACTATTGTTGTATATTTTGTCTTGAAACAGCATAACTTTTTCATTTGAAGAATGGCAGTTTCATTGTGTTATTTCCATAGCAAAATAAATGTAGGAATTTCTTGCTTGCTTTGAAAAGATAAAGCCGACCTGCTTGTCCACATGGCATGTTTCATGAAGTTTAACGGTTAGTATGTTTCATTTATTTAGATCATATTCCTACGGAGAAAACTTGCAGTAATCTATTTTGGACCACTCATGTTGTATAAACAGATGCAATCACTTTGAAGACAAATGAAGGCACTTTTATTATTATTATTATTATCATCATCATCATCATCTAGTTCATTTAGTTCTCCTAACTTGTGTTGGTTTTTCTCTCAGCTGTGGATTATTAAATCAAGTTCTGCTGGGAGGAAGAATCTATTTCAGTTCAGTCTATTATTATTATCATCATCATTATCCCTTTCTTTGTTTATTGAATTTAATTGATGAAATTTTCAATCTTGGTAAATAGTTGAATAAGAAAATTAAAGCTTTCTAGTGACTTCTGAAATATGTAAATTTATTTTTTGATCAAGACTAATGTCTTCTCAGCACTACGCTGATCGAAAAATACCCAGATAATATTTACAATAGAATGACGAATCAAAATACCAACAAGTAGAAATCATAATTAACAGGATATAAATATTCGTATAAAGAATTGTACGATTTTATGAGAACAATCAGTTACTTACGAAATATTTTATCGGTATTCTTTAAAAATGTTACAACAGTGTTCGATTTTAGGTAATCGGGCAAATAATTACTGACATCATATCGACCCTTGATACAAAACATTTACCATGTCGAATTTCTGTCGAAAAATAAACGTTTCCAGTGTTCCCCCAAAGTCAACACGCTTTGTACGCATATCCCACGAAATTAATTTACTACAATTTCGACGCCCATCGTTCTACTTAATTACTTCCCTCCTGGCCACTGATATATTACTATGTACGTTTTCGATGGAACACTGAAATGTACTAATTTTCGTGTGAAAGCTATAATTGAATAGTGTAAATCTGAAACTGAATAGTCTTATGTGGGAACGCCCAAAATTTTGGCGAAATATGCAAAATTGGAAAACGTAAAAACTTAAGGTTAGTTTAGATATGTTTATAAAAACTACGTTGAAATACATTTTACTAATAATTTTTTTAATGTAAAAGAATGCCTTTAGGTTTTTTTTGTATTTTACCGGTGGTGGGACGCCGAATACCCACTTTGGGTCACTCCCACAATCAAATCCTCTATCCACCCTTGAATCTAACCTTTATTATGCTTTTATCTTCCCAGGCTACAAGCTGGTAGTGAAGTTTATTTTTCCGAGAATAAGTTATTCCTAGTCGAATTTCTTTCGATTTCTCTAACGGAGACAATGTAATATGTAGGCTATGATTCATACGGCGCAGTCCGATAGTAAAATCAGTCTCTTTGTAAAGAGCCGGCCGATAATGAATGAAACATTAATTCTATTAAATGACTGAAGATTTTCAGTCTCTTTGTAAAGTGTCTGGTCCTCGCCGCCAGAATGGACTATTTTTATTATCTGGCTGAACGTTTTCAGCTATTTTATGAAGTGGCTGACTCGACCGCCAGATAATCGAATAGAGAATTTTTTACTACTTCAAGAAATGTATCATATCCACTGGAATGTATTTATAATAAAGGGAACAATTTTATAATAATGGCTTTACTTTTCAAGAAAAAAACTTGTATGACGAACATGTGCCAATTTCATTAGTACGATTTTTTTTTGTTTTCTCATAAACAATTGCATGTTGCACTTGTTTTTATTGTCTTCCTCTATGCACTTTCAATCCAAAGTAATATTTTTAAAAAAATTGAGATAAACATTAATTGTATTGTATAAGCAACAACAAATTTAATAATTTTAAATAATAAATTTTCCAAAAATTACTGAAAAGTAATACTGAAAACTTCTACTTATGATTTATGGAACAATAGAATGTAAAACGATTAGTATTAATATAGATTCAATAACTTGACGGTACAGATTCCCTAAGCCTTTATTAGTTGTAAATTCCATTCTTATGGATTTGTTCGTTAACAAATAAATACTAAGCCTTTTAATAATTTTTTTTGTATTTTGTGCTTTTATTATATTACCCACAAGGCTGATTCGGATTTGAGAATTATCACATATATTTTAAAAAATTTATATATTACACATACCTATTGAATATACAGATTTACCCCCCAGGGGACTTACATCGAGTAAGTACGTGTTTGGCGAACACGGGGCCCCGAGCTGAGTCTGGCATTACTTCCACTTACTTGTGCCATGCTCCTTCCTTTCTCTTTCCTGATCTCCCTTGGTCACCTCTTGTTCTTTTCGATCCCGACGCCATTAGGGCTAGGGTATCTTTCANTTCAAAGATAAAGAAATATGTTCGAGAAAGGAAGGAGCATGGCACAAAAATCCACTTACTTGTGCCATGCTCCTTCCTTTCTCTTTCCTGATCTCCCTTGGTCACCTCTTGTTCTTTTCGATCCCGACACTATTAGGGTTAGGGTATCTTTCATTTTCCTATTTCCTCTTCTTCGACTAACATCTAGTAAGTACGTGTTTGGCAAACACGGGGCCCCGAGCT
>NNCF01127825.1:152704-213003 GCA_002313205.1 Laupala kohalensis | reverse complement strand
ACATTTTCGGAAACTTATATTGAAAACTTACCATGTTTTTCAAGTTGTAAAGAGTTCGATAAATTTGTACAATCCTGAATTGTAGTTTTTAACATATGACAGTTTTTTTTCCTTGAAAAACTATGCCAATATTATAAAACTGTTACCCTGTCTCAAAATATTTTCCAGCGAATGTAATCAATCTTATTGAGTAGCCGTAAACTCTTTTCGATTATCTAGTGACCGAGAGTTAGCCTCTTATAAAATGGCTGAAATATTCAACCAGATAATAAATAAGTAGTCCATTTTATTAACCGGCGGCGAAGGCCAGGCACTTTATAAAGAGGCTGAAAATCTTCAGCTATTTAATAGAATAAACGTTTCCTTCATCCTTCGCCGGCTGTTATAATGCGTCTAGGCTCTTTATAAGGAGGGTTGTAGAATATGTATTTCAGGAAGCGAATGGTTCTCAAAGTTTAATTTTGACTGCAGCCTAAAGAATAAGGAAGTTGAAAAAAAAGTTTTTAAAAAGTAGTTTGCCCAATTGAAACGTTTTATATTTCTGTTGTACCGAGAAAGCGTTGTGTAAGCGTGCATGTTTAGAGTTAATTATAAGCCCGTTTTGATAAAGCATAAAATCTTTTAATTTAGTGTCCAGGAGAATATATTTTCCGCTACGATGTCAGATCGATATGAATCCATTCACATACAGTACGACGTTTGTTTTTGGAGTCTAGTGTTTTCTCTCTCCTTTTCACTGACATGTATTTAACCTTGGACAAATTTTCGGGACAGCTGAATGGTCATACGATGACGTAGATTTGCCTATCATGCCAATACAAGTGTTAGTTGTCTTGAATTTTGCCTTCATCCCTTCTGTGTTGGGCAAAAGTTATGTTTCTTTATATTATGGGGAAAGTGGACATGTTCGACGAACATGGATTCCGAAGCATCGAAGCAAATACTTTGTGCCAATATTCAGTGCCCTGAGAAGGAATCGATCGCCGCAAGGCTAACCGGACCGAGTAGTTGCTGGTCAATGTTGTAATTTCAACAAACAAAATGACTCAGCCCTAAAAAGTTCAAAGGCGATTATTTACCCAATTTATTCTTTCATATTGTATAGGGAAAATTTTTTTTCAATTACATCAGTGAAAATAAGGGCCTGATACACACCAATACTATCAAACCTCCAACATTAATTGATAACTTTCTCACTGGATATCAATGGGAATGAGAGAAAGAGTCATGTTGCAGACACAATGCAGAATGTCGCAACGTGAGCAATGGCGGGGGGACTCAGCTACATATAATGCATAATTAATTGTATTGCTTTGGACACCTAATTAAATATCTTTTGGCACGAACAATCTACTTCTTGTATTACAAAACTAGTACTTGAGCCGAGAAAAGGAAAGGAGGGAACTAATAAAGGGGTTGAAACATCTGATTTTTTTTCTCGGATGACACGTCGGCCCTCTCACCCAGAAACTTTCGACTACCGCGCTCAGTGCGGTTCTAGTTATTGTGATCTATCGATTCGATGATCGACNCTACCTGTACAAAAGTGTTCACGCTCTAATGACCTCGATGTCGGCGAGCCGTAAAGATCCCCCCCTCCCAAAAAAAAATCAATGATCCATTTCTGCAGGTGCTAGGGCATAGGATAATGACTCACTGCAAAGAAATGGAAACTTTTTTCCAAAACTAAAAATTGAAGTTATGAACCAAATTTTTTTACGGATGTCTTAGGCCATGAAAGTTTGATTTTTTACTTAAAAATATATTAGATGTGTGTGAATCAAAAGAATGTGTCGGTAAACGTATAGAAGATTTTTTTCTTCAGATTCCAGAGGTGAAGTTGATAAAGGCCGCTTTATGTTTACTACCTTCTACATGTGGCCCACATCGCTGATAGGATCGTTCTTTTTAGTCCCGGGGAGATTAAAAGCTTATCGGCGCAGCGCCATGCGTGAATGAAAATTGAACGACAACGTAATCGTGCGTGTTCATATTCAAGAAACAAAAACTAAATTGATCTTCGAAACTGCGGAGAACATTTTAAGCGACTATCGCAAGAAAACTTTCTTTGAGTGAAAATGAGAAATTCCTCGAAAATTTTAAATTTTTTTCTTTCGACATTCACTTTCTTTTATTTTTGAGCTTATTATAGGAGATAAATTTATTTCTTATTACTGTTTGGCATCATTTTATGAGGAAACCTGTCTATTACTGGTATGTTTTAACCTTAAGCTTTTAACACTGGAGGGTTAAATTTTGAAATTTTGTGGGGACTCTTTCTCCATTTTGGATAGCCAGTTAGAGCACTTCTACTAATTTTCAAAACCTGGTGCCCTTGATGACTGTGCTTTGCTTGGTTATATCGTAAAAAATCGTATTACTACTAGAATGTGCATTTTTGATCACGAATAAACCGTTGGATTGTTTTGTTTTCTGAGTATTAGTTGAATAAAATGCTAAAAGTTGAAAAAGATATTTAGACTGACAACCATCCGTCTTCATGGACTGTTGCACGATGTGACAAATAGAAAATTTCATTTATTATTTATTTCGAGGTTCAATCTTCCACCCTACCGTGACTTGGGTCAGGGAATTGAAAAGGAGAGAGATTGGGTTGCCGGGGAACTGGTGGATCCGAACCGACATTTGCTTGGAGTAGGTGAGGAACCCCCCTGACGAAAACCTCACCTTCTTCGGCCGAGCAGGGTTTGATTCTACGCTCACGGCTCAGCGTGGTGGAGGCGAAGGCGCTGCCACTAGACCAGTGCTATCTTTTTTAATTGCAGTCACTTTTTTTGTAATCTGAAAGTTTGAAGTGGTCTCACGTCATATGTTGAATGAGTGCAAAGCATGTTTGTCGTTTGTTCGCAGATTCCTCAGCGTCAGAAGTAGAGGGTGCTGGGGCATGGCGCGGGTCAAGCGCGTGGCCGTTCCTGCTGGGCTGCGGGTCGCTGCTCAGCTCGGCCTTGCTCCTCGCAGCTTGCCTCTGTTGCCGGCGCTCCTCCAAGGGCTTCCAAGTGAGTTGCATCGCACTACTGCTAGAAATGACCCATACTACCCTAAGGGTGTTGAAATTTCGATTTAATCTTGGAAACCTTCCAGGACCAACACTTAACCTCCTTTCAAGTGTGTTCCAGTGTATGGGACGATTCTTTACTTGCAATTGATCCGTCTCTTTAAGTTTCCAGAATTTTGGGTCATTAGTTTGAAGAGTCCTTTTGAAGTGAACTTTAATTTTTAACATTAACGTAAAATTTAAAGAGTTTTGTTGATTTTGAAATAACGACGCGGACTACAATCGATATGAGAATTTTCTCTTAAGTATCTCCCCTATAATGCTTTTCAATTCAGAGAAATAGTTCAACCTTAAACATTGTTCGATTCATTCCTGTCACTCAAGATGAGTTGGTCTTGAAAAGATGTTTTGTTTTAGATGCAGCTTTCGGCCTACGTTGTTTGGGAGTTCATTTTTCTTAATTTACTGGCTTCTTTTAGTTACCAGTCTTTGAACTTGTATGGTATTTGGATGCTATTTATACTTTAAAATATCTTTCAGTTCTTGATAAAATGTTCTAAATTACGATGATGTTCATATCAAAAACTCAAATTGTCAAAACGTTTTCTCTGGAAAGGGCGGAAATTTTGGGGCCCTTCATAATTAAAAACGTCTTTCGATTTATAATCGATATTGGGGCAACACTGAATGATTTTTTTCCATCAATTTGTTTTTGAATTGGTGGAATGTGCACTTGTGTAACATGCCTGATAAAAGTATTCTCTAGGGTTTAATAAAAATGTCTGATTTTTATGAAGTATCAGAAGTCACTCAGCTTATGGTTTCGGTACATTATAAATTATCATATATTTTGTGTTATTGAATTGAATGGTGTTATAAATGGTTTAATAAACCGAATATAATTGTATCTCGTAGCACTTGTAAAATTATGTATTTTTGCCTGTTTAATTCAAAATACAATATTGTAAATCTTCTGCGATCTTCACATACTACGTTAATCATATTTGGAAGGCGTGTTTTGTTGTAAGATTTGCCTACAAATCGCGTTTATGTTAATTCTGATACAGATAATTCCTTCTGAGCGACACCTTTCAATGTTTCTGTGTTGCTGCGCGCGATATGTGTCATTCTAGTTTCTGAAGTTTGTTTTATTTTTTCTTTTCTAAGCCAAACGAAAGGAAAGTTATCAAGGTGAGTTGTCTTGAAAGTGTTATCAGACCATCTCGTCCGTTGTGCATGAAGGCGGGGAAGAAAGCGTTGACCTTGCTTCTCGTTGTACCCCCACCCTCCGGCCCCACGCCTTTCTGCCACCCTAGTTCCTTCTGTTCTCTCATTTTGATTGAGTACTTTTTCTCATTCCTTTTCAATCTTGAACTTTTCCACACCCTCTTATAATATCTCAAACATAACCCAGCGCTTCCTATAGCGGGCGTAGCAACCTAGAGAGCCATGACAAGATATTCTTTAACTTTCACTGAAAAGACGCTTGTTAGTATGTACATGATTCTAGAATCTGTCTGTAATAGGTGAACAGCTGGGACTAAAAATTGAGAAGATGTACACTAAACTTCGGGGTCTCTTGTTAATGATCACTGTTTATTCTACGCTGGGATTGTCCTGCAATTGGATTTTTTCAGTCCCTTTCTGCGATTCTACACATGGATTTAGAACCAGCCCCAGGCTTAACCCCTCTCCGTATGGTTAACGAAGTTGGTCAGCTATTCGGCAGATAAAAATCTGACTGGAAAAAGGAAATCCAAATAAAATTCTAATTTCCAGAATGAGGTTTAGAAAATCTTACGTTTTATTACGTGGCTAGCAAATTAGATATATATTTTTCAACGTTGTCTCGAGGCCTGGGTACGGCGCGCCACACAGTGGGCCAGATTAGGCTGAAAAACGCTCGTGATATGTTGTAAGCAAAATATTCAATCCTCGCATGTATAACTTTATGGGGTCGCTGAATTCATATTTGTTGTTAAAATTAGTTATTGACTGTGACAGTTGGATTAGTGTACTTGACGCTGTCATCTTAATAATATGTAACTTTATTTATATTTATGCATATTTATAAGATTTTTTACTTGATAAATTGAAGTAAGTTAAAGTGAGTACTCGAAAGATCGTGACTCAATCACCCGCGCCACATGCTACCAAATTTACAAATTATTTTCCTCAAAATACTATTAAATCAATAAATTCACATTACAATAAGGTTATCTCCGTATAAGCAGTTTCTCATCGAACACCTTCCACATTCAATTCAATATTTTCACATGTCAGTATTCACATTTGAGTATTTCATAAAATAGCCCCTTTCTCTCTCTCAAATTAATAACTTCAGTGACTTTCTGTCTCAAGCTATTATCAATAGAATAAGCGTGTGAGAAACTTTGGTCAGCATTAGAGGAAAGACAGGAGTTCTACTACTCAGCCGTATTTTCCTCCGCTTATTCACTCTGCAACCAAAGAGGTTCTCAACAGTAGTGACCCTATACGGTTCTTACTTCTTTTCGTATCGTATATCGGTCTATATGAGGTATTTCTCCAATAAGTAGGTTTTAAATAATTTCAGACTAGGGGCGGCTCGTGGCGTAGTGCCTAACGCACTGGCCTTCTACCTTTGGGGACGGTCCCGTTCCAAGTAGAATCCGAGGTGGTGGACGGAGCGGTGTTCGCGGTAGGTTTTCTCGGGGTTCTCCCGTTTCCCCTGCCTATCATTCCACCATAATATTCACCCCCATGTCATTCATAATCACCGCTTCAGGGGAGGTGCGGCAGGAAGGGCATCCGGCACCCTAGTATTCCCCAGTCAAAACCAAATATGTCACCACCTGGATGATTTTGGACTTGAAGCAAAGTGGCATTTCTTTGGCGACTTCACAATGTCTGTATTTGACAAAAACGGAACCCGCCGCTTGACAGTAAATTACATGGCTCGAAAACCAGAATTGATAAAAAATAAGAAGAATGCGGTTTTAAACAGTTAATACATGTAGTTGTGTGCGTGCCCTTCTAATTAAAATGGTCGAGCAACATCCATTGGTTGATTTAACATGGAATGACCAGTAAGGTAAATTTTCGTGGAAAGAAGTTTCAAAGTTCGATGTTATTTGTAACATCAGCCGATGATGTTACAAATGTAGTTATCATTTTAAATAACTGTCTAGTTTTAGAAAGAAAAGAAGCAATATTAGTTATATTGTCTGTATGTTTATGGTACTTATTCTTGCACTTCTTCACATACGTAAAGAGGTAGATTAAAGGAAGATTTAACAAAGTGGGCGCCCATTTTTATGAACTATAATTTTGAACAGAATTAATGAGTTAAATATAAACTCAATGTACGTGTAGTTCAGGTAAATATACTACAAATGTACTCCAATGAGTGTTGTAATTCATATTTCTTATTTACAATTAATGCGAAGCGTCAAGTAATGGCTACAATGGCTATGAAAAAGAGAATCTCAATTCGTTCATCATTTACATCCTCTTTAGAATTTGTTTCTTCTACATTTGGATCTGTTGGCACTATGTTGGCAATTTTTGTTTCGCTTATTATGTGTTAGATTATCTTTTGTTTAATCTGACCATGCATTTGAGTGGGTAGAAAGAACAGGAGAAGAGTTTCTCTCTTTTACTAACAAGATTCATTTTTTTCCTAGAGTTACATTGCTTGTTGAAGTCTTCGTTATGCCATTCATGGAAATGAATGCCAATGACTCATGTTGACTTCTGCAATACATGGTTGAACAACATGTAGACCTACAAATAAAAATATCGTATGTTTCTATCATAGAAATTCTTTTGCAGGAGTTTACGGACAGCACATCCACGCATAGCCTCCATGAGGCGGGTTCAGGCAGTGGCAGCGGCAGTGGCGAGAGCGCAGGAGTGGTGAACTGTGCTGCAGCGAATGGCGGCGCGGGGGTGACTGAGGTAAAGAGTTGTGAAAATGTCTACTTTATATGTAGGAAGCCACGTGAAAGAAAGTGAACTTTTGGTTTCAATTAATTCGGTCTAAGTGCTGATGATAAAGTGACTAAGTAGTAACACGATTGTAAATAAAAAATAAACGATGTAGGTAAGCATGCTCAAAATACGATAGCTGCTTCATCAATTTAATTGTTCTTAGTTCGGGTTATAGTGTTTTTTAGAATGATCAGTTATATTTATTATTAGCTGTTTACGAGACTAGCTTATGTTTATGAGAACACACAAATTGGTTTAAACAAGACAAATCACAATTATTACTACGAATGTAATTTATGATTATTTATGGTTATTATTTATTGTAAGTTTTAGTTTCTTTACTTATCTAGATTAAGTAATGGATGTAAATAACAGAAATATTATTTAATGTCTTATTTTACAATATAGCGACGTCCTAACCATCATGCTTGCTCTTCCATCTAACCACAAGATTCGGACGTAGGAATTTGGAATTGGGCAGATGAAATAATGTTTTTAATTGGTAGGTAACGCTGTTTCCACCTCCTGTTGCTACGGGCCGCTCGTCCGTCGTGCGCTTCGACCCTCTGCCTGACATCAAGTCCCCCGTCCCGGGCGCCGCTCCCGCTCCCGCTGCCGGCGCCGCTGCTACTTCTGCTCCTGCCGCCAGCTGCCGTCCTGCCGCCTTCTCCAACGCGCTAAGCCACGGCCTCAGCGCCCACGACTGGTTCGGTATGTGCAGCAAACACTTCTACAATTGTGTGTGATTTATGTCTAACGCTTATGACTGGGAAGGATTCAATGGCGACGTGTCGGGTATCGAACTCTGTCTTTTTGCTCTGCTCGCGAATGTGTAGACCTCGACGGCACCCGTTTGCCTTCACCATGCTCATAACATGCCTCCTGTCCGACCATCTTTCCTTCCACTTAGCGTGATTAGTTGGGAGTGCATGATGACACGTACCTCATATCATCCAAAATGAAGATAAATTTGGTATACTTACGCAAAAATGTTGTCTGTTCTGTTGCATATTTAGAAAGCTGAAAATTTGTTTATCGACATAGTGATTATCATCAGTGATGTATATGAAATTGCAAATAATATGTAATAATGCAAATGAAAAGAATAATGAAATGGAACAATTGTCATTGTTCATGACTGGTCTTGACTGCACATTGTCTATTTAGTGAATTGCACATTGTGAATTTCCGAGTCAGTATGAACATAATTTTCTTGTTACTGTATGTTAATTTGTGGATAGATGTTGGGGAGGAGTAGGAAAGCTTCTTAAATTTATAGGATTTTCCCCACTTTGCTGGGATTATAATTGACTATAAGCAAAATAATGTAATTCTATTATATAGAAATTGACGTTGTTGTTTACATGCCATTGTGGCCAGATGCACTGAAAAAGCGTTCCTCAAAATATTACTAGAATTGTTTTTTCCTGACATTTTCTCAGCTTCAAACCAATATCTCCAGAAAGATGAGCTAATTCGGAGTGAGTACATTCAATTTCAGAGAAATCGACCTGATAGGGCCTGAAAAATATGAATAAAATGATGAAATGCATAAGGAATAATGTTGTTTACATAATTAATATACATCTACATATTGCCCAAAATGTTGAATGTAAAAAGAATCTTAACAATTTAAGGTTTATAATATTGACATCAGCAGACAGATTCTCGTTCCGTTGTACCGTAGAGAAGCGATTCCTATTCTCCATCGCAGAGGACTGAGTAGAGAAGACCGTAGAGAACTTTGCTACGCCTTTAATGCCGCTGGAAACGAGTTTTCTACATAAAGAACGCGTATTTCGCAGACGGCTATGGCGGCATTTTCATTATATTGTAAGGTTGTGTGTTTCTTGTTGTATTTTAACTCATTCTTTTACTAATTTAGGTATTACATTTAAAATATTGTTAGACAACAGTTATATAAATACACTATATACATATTAAACGTCTAGTTCTATGTTATTTATGTCAAATACAGTGCAGATTTCTCTGAACTCTACAATACTGTCAAATTCTGTAAGAACGCAGCTACTAATTAAATCACACACACTCCGCCACATTTTTATTAATAATTAAAATTTAATTTTTCTTATAAAAATATTATTTCTACTCCTAGTTTTTAATATATATTTCGAGTAATAATTTATCGTAATTTAACATTTATTCATTCAGATTTATTTAGTTTTATTATATTATTGGGAAACATGATCGTAAGTGACAAATTGATGAGTACAGAAAGTAAAAAATTGTGCCGAAAACACTAATTAAAAAAGTACGATAAACTGCATACGAGTAGAATCATTTATTTACCACTAGCTGAGTACCCGCAGCTTCGCCCGCGTGAATTCTGTTAATGTGTTTCCAGCTTTATTCCGTCTCATAGAGGTGATTCCATCACCACAGCGACTCCGAAAATTCTGTACACGTCATAACCTTCTCGCAGGTGTCACACCTTTTATATGTCAGGCACTTCCCGAAGTGCTGAGGTTTGTGAGACTGATCGTGGATTTAAGCAGCATCGGAAATGTCATAATCTCAGCGACCCCTAAAACTTCGATCTCCACACTTATATCGGTAAATTTCGATTAGTTTTACATGTCTACCTATTCCCGTCCCTTACCAAGGGGTGCTAGGAGTTCTTATTTGACATGGGGGCTGAATATAGCATTACACGATTACAGGATGTTACAATCAACTCAGTAATGCTGAAAACTGTGTACTCGTCACTGATATCATTTTCGATAAGTCTTATGTAGCATCCCCTACCTTTGGGGTGCAAAGGGTGTATGCGGGCTGATTTTGGACTTTAGGGTCTTCTAAAATGTCATTAATGATCTAATTGACCCCGAAAACTATGATCTCCACACTTATATAAGTCATTTTCGATTATTTTTACATTTCTTTCCTTAACCAAACGGGGTATATTCCTTGATTGGGGTGATCGTGGACTTACGCGACATTGAGAGTGACTCTTCTCTTCTGCAAAACGGACCGTAAAACGGATGTATTCGACGCCAATATCAGACGTCTTTGATAATTTTAACGTGCTACCAGTTCCCACCCCTACCCCACGGATGCTAGGGGTTTATTATCTCTAATATGGACTAATTGTGAACTTACGAAGCATTGCGGGCGTCTATATCCATTTCAACGGCACTGATAACTTGATTTCAATTGTGATTTCAATTAGGATTTTTTTCATAATATTTTACCTCCCCCTTTCCCAACCCCTCCCAAGGGGTACCAGGAATGTCTTACCCTCAAAGTACTTCTTGTAAGACAGTCAGTCAAGTTTGGTTAAAATTGCTCGAGACAATCAAGAAGGTGGTAGCATAGGATACCTAAATAAAACATTTTAAACGCCATTTCACCCTCTTAGGGGTGGAGTTTCGTAAAATACTTTCTTGCCGGACGTCTACATAGTAAAAGGAATCTACGTACGAATTTCAAGTTTGTTGGTTTTGTAGTTTCTGATATTTCGTGATTAGTCAGTCAGTTAGTCAGTGGTATTTCGCTTTCATAAACATAGATTATTTAATTACAGACTGTTACCATCCATGTTTTCTTAAACTGTGAAATTTCAGAATTTTTTACGTAAGACGATTTCACAGTAAATTGAATCGAGCTTTCTCAAAACCGTAATAGGCAAGCGCACGGATGCATACCGTTGGTTCAGAGATGACATACCTTAAAACTCTTGTAAAATCTAAACCATTTGTCCAAATTTTACGATTAAAAGATGATTTTTGTTTGGTAAATGCACAAAACAAAGAACACATTAAATTTAATGAAGATTGATTTTTTTCTTTTTTAAATTACTCTTTGAAATTTAAGTATTTCATCACTTCTATTTTTCATAACGTTTTCTCGATAATTTAGGTTAACCTTAGATAGACATGCTGTCGCAGACTTTTCTGTAGAACTCTTCGTGGCAAACAATATTGCCATTCATAGTTGTCACGTATTTCTAACTGTTTAGGCAGCGTTAGTGAATATGACTGATTTTTCACTCCGATTTCATCGATGTTTATCTTCAACATCATTTTCTGTCTTTTCACACATTAAAAAAAATTAAAGTTAGCCTATGTTCATCCTGGACATCTAAACTATATCCTTGCAAAATTTCATCACGATCAGTTCATCACTGTGGTTTAGTCGTGATTAAGTAACAAATTGACAGACACGCTTTCGCATTACGCATTTATATATTATGGGTTGTACACTTGAATAACCAACAATTTGGTATGTTGACATGTACGACTATGTATAAATAATTGATTGTCAATTGCATGAAGCAGCAAGAAAAGTTAATATTTTCAAAACCAGAATAATGAATAATATGTGAAAAAGGATTCTGTCAAATTTTAATTTTAACCTGGTATGTAACTGGATGTAACAGTGTCCCTTTCTCACTTTGGTTGACAAAATAAAATGTCCGATCCCAACTTAGGAAGATAGTTGACTTCTCTATGTCGCGTTGTTGCCACACATTGTACTACATGTTCTTGTCTACGGAGACCAATGAACGAGGATCGTAGACTCCGTTTCTTCGCAGTGTAAAAATCTCTACGTGGAACAAAAATCGGCCTGCAGGATAAGATAATACAGTGAAATTTTGCAGAGAATTTGAGGACTTATGAGTGATTTTGCCCTAAATATGAAGACCACGTTTATATACAGCACGAACAAGCTTATAATACGGAAATAAAAAAAGACACTGCAACCAAACTTGGAAGGAAGGTAATTTGGACATTCTACTAACGTTGTGCTCCTTGGCGTATAATTTTCTAGTCGCAGTGTCTTTTGCTTTCATTAAAAAAATATGGTAAATTAACATGGACCATTAAAAACTGATGTTCTGATGTGTGTTCAATTCTCAAGAAATGATATTAATGGAACCTAGAAAGGTATTTCTACCTTAGAGCCTAAGTACGTGACGATATAGAATTGAATGAAATGTAATTTGTGGACGTTGCTGAGATTTGGGGCATCGATATCAGGTCTGTAGAAAAAAATATTGCAAAATTGCAAGAGGCAAAATCGTAGTTGTTATCCGGTAATGTACAAAGTTTAAAAATGCAAAGAGGGTTATTTTGAAAGTTATGTTTATGGTCTATCAACAGAATTTTATAGATGCGGATAGGAATCCAAAGCGGCCATAAAGGGATTGAGATATGTCACGAACAACATGACAATTAGATTACGAATATGTATGAAAGTACATTACTGATTATTTTTAGACGAATGGACTGGAAAAAATCAGAAGAGAAGAAGAAAAATATTATGGGAACCATGAAGGTTGAGTGGGCAGGGAAACAATTTTCAGTGGGTGAGCAGACTGAATGCAGCTACATTTGCAAACATGTGCTTAATCTAATAAGAAAGAAAAGGAGGAATCACGGCCGAGAATACAATGGTAGACACCAGAATTATGGCGACAAAAATAAGACAAGGAGAAATTTTCAGAAGGCATGCGTAGATAAGGAGAATATCAAAGACTACAAAATTAAGAAGAAAGAGTTCAAGTAGTATGTGAGAAAGGTTAAGAGACGGAGTTGGGAAGAGTTTGTTGGATGATCTGTTGAAAAATCTGTGGGGAATTCCACATTTACTTGGTGTGGAGTGACCTGTCAGACGTTAATGCAAAATGGCAATTATAGTAATGACTGGTATGAAACTGGAACAATGAGGTCAGATTGACTTGGTAACAAAATTAGAGGCACGATGTGCGATCAAACGGCTAAGTAATAAGAATGATCCAGTGTGGTGTGCCATGATAAATCCCAACATCGTTACCATCGATGGTGATGTTCTGCAAAACTCCATCCAGACTTATCCGATAAAGTCTGCCTTGCCCGTCGGCATTGAGGCCGATTGGTCGAATACCAGAGATCACGCATACGGCGTCATACGACACTGCGCGAAAATCCCGCACGACGCGCGGTCGGGTTCTTTGATATACCAAGTTAATTTGGCGAGCGTTGGATTTTGTCCTCGTAGTGGACCGAGTGGGCAAAGCAAAATCGAGATGACGACACTCGTTATGAGTTAACGACGACTCGATTATGGCCCTCCGATGTTCAGCATAAACCGCGCCAGAGCGTTTGCAAGGGTGAACCTTTTTGTTCACAATCTTCAGGCTTCTTTGAAGCGGTGTCTTGAGTATATTTGGGTACCTAGATATCCACGAGATGGTTGTGAGGGAAAAACAAAATTGCAGACCGAACGAGAAAAATTGCTGCCAGTTACAGACCAACTGGTGCAATCTAACGTCGAATAATGGCAACTGCCTCATTGGATTAGTCGGTCACCTGATCCTGGAATTTACCAACAACGACGACGGAATCTGTTCCACGATATAATGTTCCTCAACAAATAACCGAGAACTGATTATTGTGGTTCGCTTCTCGTTTATGATGTATGACTTGGGACCGTCATCCGTGTTGTTCAGTAAAGTCTTGTCAGCAAAGTATTCGGCGATAATCCTTTTGATGTATTCAGGTGCCTCCAACACGCAGCGAGTTTAGAATTCAGTTCCATTTCACGGAATTAAAGTCTTTCTTCATGTCCAAGGTGATTATGGCGCAATATTGTTTAGCACCTCGTTTCCAGCACCTACCCGCAATTGCCTTGTGAGTGATGACGTCAACAACATATATGGTTGATCTGGCTTTTCTGAAGCCAAACTGGTTATCTCAAGAACCGTCCGCTCTTTTTGTGAACCCTTCCCATTTGTTATAGTCTATGACAAATGATACGTTCGAGTACCTTTTACCGCAGAGTCCAGTAAGTAAATGGAAGATGAATCATTGCATGGTTTGTTGCCCTTAGGTCAAAGCATAAGACGTTGTCATTCCCATCTTCGCGGGAAGATTTCTTCTTGCAGACAAGCATTAGATATCAGGTCATGCTCTTAAGCATGCTTTCAAAACGGCATTTGGCACGCAATCCATTCCAAGGGCTTTCACATCTTCAATTCCCTTCCTAGAATACGAGCTCGTCTAATCTAACAGCTGGAAACACTCCTACAGGGTACCTAGTACTTTACGCTCGCTAGTTGCTTGTTGTTGTTAGGGGAACAGGGTGTTCACTACCTTATTAAGGAACTCTGGACTAGTCGGTGAAGAAAAATAGTGACTCTTCAAGTGGGTCATAACTAGTACCTATGGCCTACCACAAGGGCCATGGTCCTCTTCATCGCACAGGTCCTTCCAGCCCTGGCGTTTGCTCGTTTTGATGGTCTTTCTGAGTGCTTTCCAGGTTTCTTTATGCTCGACTTTGAAATCTTCAAGTGCTGCTCTTTCTCTCGCACACTGATATGCTCTTCGAATACGGTGGCATCTTCTCCTCAACTGTGCTATTTCGTCACTCCACCAGTGAAGTGTTGGGCGCCGAATAGTAGTAGTGTATCGCGACATTGAAGCACCACATACATTCTTGATTTTGGCCATTAGCTGTTCCGTTTTGTCTTCTGCTGAACTTCTTAGGTCCTGATCATTTTTCATCACCACAAAGGTTTCGTAATCGCAAGACTAAGCATTCCATCGACGTCTATCTGTTTCCTGGCCGCGCTCACGCTTGCTGTTAGTCGTGGCCATTTCAAGCAGAATAGCTTCATTCTCGCTGTCGGTGTACAAGTCACTGACCACCCACGAAACAACCCTATTGGCGAGACCCTCGCGAGCGAAAGTAAGGACTATTGAGAATCGTTGGCCACTCCCAACGAAAGTTGGTTTATCGCGTGTATTCATGAGGATGATATCCAGCGTAGACAGCCCGTCGAGTACGGCTTTACCTCAGGAGTTTGTTACGCGACTACTTGACCATACTATTAATATGGAGAGAGGATCATATGACCATTATTCACTTGACCATGTATTAAAGTGGCGTATGTGATGAATGGTTGGCGATCACTCGCATCTCTCAATAGCTTTCAGCGTTAAAATTCTTCTGGTAACGCACTCGGATGGGCATTTATACTTTATAATGTATATACCGTCTACTCTTGCCCAAAACGAATCCGGATGCAGTCTTGTGAGATCTCTTGAATGTGTTCGTTTTTGCATATCCATACAGCTCCAAGATTAGATTCGTCTGTTATCTTGTTTGTTGACTCATTGCTCGTATATGGTACACTTAATATTGCGACATCAATATTGAGCTTGCGGGTTGTTTGTGTAAGTAGTTCTTGAGCTGTTTCTCATTGATTGAGATTGTATGGAGAACACCAGACAATATGGATTTAGGAAAGAGGAGAGTACAGTATTTGGCACAGAGTGTGAATGAATAAATGAAATAATATAGTGCATGTGTATTCCTTGACATAAAAGGTCTAATCGGGGACCATTTTTGTTTAAAAATTATGGTTTTACAATATAAATTTTATAAATATTACCTTAAATGAAGTGCATCAAATAAATAATTAAAATTAACAATTTAGTATTATCAATAACAATAACAATTATTTATTAAAGTTATTAACATGGCATTATCCATTTTATTAATCTGGTATTATTAATAACAACAATTATTAATCTGGTAAGAGTTTAGTGGTGGGGGGGCTATAGCCCCCTTAGCAACTAACAAAATGGTTTAAACCAGGGCGAGCAATGGCTGAGTTTTTGACTGGACATAGCGATTTCAAATCGTATTTATGGAGAACTTGGAAAATGTCAATGAAATGTGTAACTGTAGAAAAGACAGGGAGACTCCAGATCACATTCTCTGGAATTATAAGAGAGAGCGTGATTCCTGGAAGAATTTTGTAAGATTGACACATTAAATTGCAGAACACTAATGGAGACGGAAAATACGTATACAATTTTTACAGAATACGTGAACAAATAAAGAATGTGTGAAAAGAGTGAAACACGTGTAAAGAACAAAATTGAATGTTAATAGAGTATTATATGACAACATACTGAGAGAAATAATAGACCCTCATGTGGAAAATCTAAAGAGATGAGGAGATCGAAAGGTCTAAGGAAATTTTAATGTAATTATTATTATGTTGCAAAAACAATTTTACATTTACCGTTACAATCTGAATCTAGTATTCTTTTGTTGTGTGTTTTATTGCATTTGAAAAGCAATATTGCTAAGTAGAAACTTGCACCAAAAGAATGTGAATTTCCACGAGAGCTTGGTAAAAATTAATAATAATAAATTTATTGTCAAAAAACAGTACAAACTGCGTATGACCACGTGGAGGGAAAAAAAACTAATTTACTCTCCGGAAGCAAGCAAGGGACCATCCCATCAATTCCGATCAAGGGCCCTAAGGCAGAGGCGGATTCAAAAAATTCAGCAAAAATTCCTAGATAAGATAAAAAGTTAGCTGCGAGTTATAATACTAATAGAATGTCAATATGTTTGTAATTTTAAGCAAAAAATTACATGTAAGTTATTATCGAACTATAGATTATTCTGAGTATAGTGCTTAAAAATTGAAATAACACTAAATTCACGATTTATTGTTACAATAGACCCGCCCCTAGACAAAGCCTAGAGAACCTGTATGATAAATCCGCCTCTACCCGAAGGAAAACCGGAGAAAAACCCGGGCCAGGATGGGGCTACAGAATTTATGTACACAAACGTGCCAATGTTGAGTACACATAAAACTAAATTAATATGAGCCATAAGACAACACAATCATGCAAGAAAATAGTTTTTGAAATTGTTATAAGTTGTTTAAAAAGTACTACAGCAATGGCGTGATAAAGCACAAGACGAATTTAACTTTTGTTAAAATCAATAAATTCTTTTACAGTGTAGAAGCACTGGTGCAGGAGGTAGTTTTTAACCGCGGATTTGAAGATATTCAATTTCATAATATCTTTTATATTCTTGGGCAGGGAATTATATAGAACGATTCCCGAATGGTATGGTCCCTTTTGGCAAAGAGTGGTTGACACTCTAGGGCGATGAATATTACTACTATTGCGTGTATAGTGTTCGTGAACGAGACTGTTTCGTATAAAGCAAGGGTGGTGCTTCAGTAATTCGGTCTTAACAAACACGACCGTTTCATAAATATAAATGCAGGGAAGTGTTAAGATATTTAATTCCTTGAATAAAGGTTTACAAGAGTTTCGGGGGTGAGATTTACAAATTATCCGAACTATCCTCTTCTGAATTCTGAAAGTTTGAATACTCTGACCGGAATTACCCCAGAAGGTAATGCCGTAACGTAAATGGGAGTAAACGTTTGCAAAATATACGCAACGGGAAATACGTGGACTAACTGCGTTAACTAAGATTCGGAATGCGTAACACAATTTGCTTAATTGGGAATTAAGATTGTCAATGTGACAATTCCATTTGAGGTTGTCTTGAATATGGAGACCTAAGAATTTTGTATTTGTAACAGTTTTTAATTGTGTTCCGTTTAAAGAAAGAGAAACCTGGGGTAAAGATTTTGTGATACTATTGTGAAATGACATAGACACTGTTTTGTCAGTGTTTACAATGAGACGATTTGCATGGAACCAAGTCGAAAGGTTAGACAAAACTTTTTGAGCATTGGCGTGTTTACATAGTAAATTAGTGTCATCAGCAAAAAGAACCATTTTGCAATCTGATGTGGATGATGACATGTCGTTCACATACAATAAAAAGAGTATAGGGCCGAGAATTGATCCTTGGGGTACTCCGCAAGTAAGTGGCTTTGTTTCTGAAAGACAACGCTCAAGTATTTTATTTTTAGTATAGGATATTTCTACTTGTTGATATCTATCTTTTAAATAAGAAGTTAGCCATTGATGTGGAAGTCCACGAATGCCTAAAGAATGCAATTTGGTAAGGAGAATTCCGTGATCGATGACATCGAATGCTTTGGATAAGTCAAGAAAAACACCCTGAGGATTTTCTCCACTGTCTAGAGATGTGGTAACATCGTTTAAGAAGGAAAATATGGCGCTTGTAGTGGAAAAGGATTTCCTAAAACCGTGTTGATCGTCAGAGAGAATGTTATATTTTGATAAAAAATCTAGAAGACGCTTATAGAACAATTTTTCTAGGATTTTTGAGAAAGTGGGTAGTAGAGATATTGGTCGGTAATTTCCAATATTAAGTTTGTTTCCTTTCTTGTGTAAAGGTTTCACTTTAGCTCTCTTAAATATATTGGGAAACACCCCTTCCGATAAAGAACTATTAAAAATATTTACGAGTGGATTTAATATAGCGTGGGACGAAGATTTAACAATAAACTCAGGTATATCATCTATGCCTCGTGAAAATTTGTTTTTTAAGGAGCTGATGATTCCCATGACTTCACTGGCGTTAGTTTCGGAAGTGAACATAGAATTGGGTATGTGGGTGGTAATAATTGGAGGACATTGATTTGGATATATTGAGTTCGTTATTTTACCAACTTCTGAGAAGTGAGAATTAAACAAACTTGCGATGTCCTGAGGATTTGACACGATCTTGCCATCGTTTAGTAAAGAAACATTTTCTTCGCGATTTTCAGAAGTTGACGTGTAATTGTTAACAATATTCCACATGGCTTGTGAAATAAAACTGTGAGTTTAAAAACTTTTAAACCACAAGCATGTATTTGCGTTAACTAAAATGAAATGCTTGTAAATAAAATGAAAAAAGAATAATAATAAAAAATAAGCAAAGAATTTTTATGGGCAAAGCTAAATATTACTTGTAAGTGGATGGTATAGGTTTCATGAATGGGTTCTAATAAAAGTAGGTAAAAATAAGTATAGATTGTGTGTGGATGTGCGCGCACACGTGTTTTTTTATTGGGGCTGTAAGGCTTGCCAATGTCCTGGTCATTTGAGCCCTTATAGGTAATTATATTACTTTGAATTATATATAGGTTCATATCTTCATCCTCATTGTGCTGTGGCCTAGTAATTGCAGAGCTCCACCTTCTGTGAATGATTTTCAAACAATGAAACATCATTTTGGTAATGTTTAATAGTTTTACAAAATTGACTAATGTCTGCAAAACAGTGGCTTCCAAGGCCTGACTGAATTAGTACAATTAAGGTTAAACTCAAATATTAAAAAAGAAAAGTTCTAACACACGTCAAATTGTTGTATACCTTCTTCTTGTAAAGTGAGAAAAAGTTACTCCAAATGGAGTGGAGAGTCGAGTTTCAGAGCGTGGAGGTGGAAAAGGGGTGAAATTACCCCCTTTAACAGTTTTTTGCAAATATCTCGAAAACTATAGACTTAGCCAGAAGTTCGTGGTGTATCAAATTAATCTACATTAAATTCTCAACAAAAATGGTCTGATACAATTTTGTGCTGGGGTTGTTATTAAGATGTGGTGGGGATAAAATATGAATATTTCTCCATTTACTTGGAATATATTGAAATGCCTTGCAAATCACAAAGTTTTGATATAAGTAACTGCTATTTTGACAAAATATTTATTATTTATTGTTATGTACATACTGTCAGTAGCTCAAGGCGTTTGCTTGTTACGCAGAACTTGGAGTTCGATTCCCGTGGGGTCAGAAATCTTTTTGTGTTTTACTTCAATGTCTCGGTTCATATTGCAAAGTTGATGGGCAAGTGACACTCGGTGACTTACTACTGCAGCTATAATACTTGGAATCGGCAATCTATATTATATCTTAACGTAGATCCCCCAAAATATTTCACTATGTGCAATGTTTGGTTCAATTATCTAAAAAATCACCAAACCAATATCTAAAGGGAAAAGTTCTACTCCATGCCGATTTATTCGGCACCCTCTTATAAATAAATAAATAAATTTATTGTCAAACAAAACAGTACAAACTGTGTATGACCACGTGGAGGACAATAAACTAATTTACTCTCCAGAAGCAAGCAAGGGACCATCCCATCAATTCTGATCAAAGGCCCTAAGGCAGAGGCGGATTCAAAAATTTCAGCAAAAATTCATAGATAAGATGAAAAGTTAGCTGCGAGTTATAATGCTAATAGAATATCAATATGTTTGTAATTTTAATGCAAAAAATTAATATGTACAATTTATTATCGAACTATAGATTATTCTGGGTATAGTGTTAAAAAATCATAAGAATTGAAATAACACTAAATTCACGATTTATTGTTACAATAAACACGCCCCTGGACAAAGCCTAGAGAACCTGTATAAGAAATCCGCCTCAACCCGAAGGAAAACTGGAGCGAAATCCGGGCCAGAATGGGGTAAGTATCTTCTTAGTAAGTGATCAATTGCACTACATAGACCAGTTTAAAACTGTTTAAAAGGGTAATTTCACCCCTTTTTCACCCCCTCCTCCCGAGACTTGACACTCCATTTGATGTAATTTTTTCTCACTCAACAAGAGGAAGGTATAGAACAATTTGACGTGGGTTAGAACTTTTCATTCTTAATATTTGGGTTTGGTTATTTTTTGGGCTAATTGTACTATACTAACTGGAGAGAGGATCATAGGCCCATTTCAATGTGTGGCGACAAGGTGCAGGCACTATACTACGCAGTAGTCCATGCCAAACATCGACGCCTCTGTTGCCAAGAAAGTTCCTATGTTTCAGTAATTTATACTTAGACATCACCTACTTTAACCAAGATTCATCGTTCTTAATTTGTTTGTCATTTCTAAGATCCATAAGTTTTCTGAATATATAGTAGAGCTCTAATTATCCAGATCCATTGGTACCAGAACCGGTCCAAATAATCAAATATCCGGATAATTGATTAATTACAAAAATTATTTCTAAAAAATGTAATTTTAAGCCAAAGTCACAAAGAAATATCATATCGTTGATAAAAAAACAATATTTATAATGGTTTTATTTCTAACATTTTCCTTAGAACACAATCGTACTGACACTTTTTAGAAAACAGCAGAATGGACAATAGGAGGGGAAAATAGGTACAGTTATATCCAAAACAAAATGTCAGCCTATTCCATATAGGTGCATCACTCTTCCAAAGTTCCTCTACCTACCTACACTTAGTGTCATTAGACGGAGATAATTAAGGGGGGGGGGGAAGGGATTAAACCAATGATAAATGTGTACAGTGGATGCAAAAGAATGTTTAATTTTTTTTCTCTGACAGCATTTTTATAATACTTATTAAAGAAAATTGGATATTTACAGAGTTCATCCAGTTTTGAAAACGAGTTTGCATATTCAAATTTTTCACTTAATTTTATCGAACCAAATATAGACCTTGTGGTTCTAAACAATATTTCTTAAATTTGTTGAAACCCCAAAGTCTCTAAGCCTTCTGTAATTACCCTAACAGATGAGAATATACTTGTATCAAAATGATAGTTAAACAATTTTCTACCTCTGGTAAAGCTTTAATGGAGGATACTTTGAACTGGCATCTCATTTCTGTTTATTCTCTTGTTTGGCAAAAGCTCTTTTGACCAAGTATTGGTCATCCTCACACCTGTATTCAGGGTCTGAGGATGACTGTTATTTGGTTGAAAGAGCAGTTGAATAAATGGAAACGAGATGCCCAATCAATGTTTTTGTGATTGTTAAATAATTTATTACCAAAATTATTACATCTTGGAGAATAAGAAACTTCTCTCTGGAAGCAAGCAGAAACCCTTCTCATTAAAACCAATCCAAGTTCTCAAAGGAAAAGTAGGGTAAAAAACTTGTTGGAATTTGGCTACAGAGATACCTTATTCAATTGTTCTATTGCTATGTTTCTTGTTACAATTTGTTTACACCTGATGACTCAAACCATGAGTTGAAACTGTGTGTTCTGAAAGTGTATTGAAAATGCACAAAATTATTGAAATCATCCATAAGAAGGTTGTAAGTCATAATTTTGTTATTTATCTTGATTACGTAATGGACTTAGAATAGTAGAATTAATAAAATAACTGTGTCAATATTGAGTATAGCTTAGCTTATTTTTTGTGGCTTTTCTTTAAGTAATATTTGTTTTTTTCTTCTTTTTTTCAACATTACAGAAAATCCACATGACAATTTTCCTCGCAGCCATCTCAAATATGTCAAAGAGTTGGGCCATGGTTGGTTTGGGCGAGTGAGTAATATTCTTTCTTTTTTCCCTTTTTCTTTCTTGTTTTATAGATAATTCTATAATTTTTTTCTCTGTTGAGACTTGGAATTTTAAAAGTCCTTACTTGTGAGCACAATTTAAAAACATAACTTTGTACTTAAAAATATATGCTTTTTGAGGACATCTAATATTTTTCTAATAGTAACTAACAGTTCCTTTCATCCCTTCCAAGAAAATTGTGTATTGATGGGAGGAAAAAAATTGAAATATGTTAATAGATTTGAATAAGAAACAAGAAATCATTTAGATGCTTTGGTAAAACACTGTGGTAACTTTCATTTCATTTCATTCTCTTTTTATAGTCTCTTATATTTTCTCTTGTAGGCTGTGGAAGGGGAGGCATTTGGAATAACACCAGGTCAAGATACGACTCGTGTAGTAGTGAAAATCCTGCATGAAGATGCCACTGCTACTGATCATATGTTCTTTTTGCATGAAGTTCGTCCATACAGAGATCTGAACCATCCCAATGTGCTTCGTCTATTAGGACGTTGCTTGGAGACTGATCCATTCCTGATTGTTTTGGAAGCTTGTTCAAGTGTATGTACAAATTCACTCTATCGTCATTTGTTATTATGATATTGTTAACGTATGGAAATCAGTATGTGCTACTTGCAAATAATCTATAATTACAGGAAAATCTTTTTTTCTCAGTATTGTTTAGTCAGCAACATACATAATGAAAGAAATTTAACTAACTTACCCTTGTGTATTTAAATTAATGTGTATTTAAATTAATGAAAACTAATTCATTACATGTTTTTAAAGGCATCACATCTTGTCGAAATAAATTGTCATCTCTATATTAAAACAAATCTAAATTATTGCAACCATAATATTCAATTAGCAAAAAGCAGATGAATGTTACATAAAGGAGCACAAGGAACCAGTTTAGTAATAACTTCTATTCATATGCATTCTTAATGGTATTTTCAAGTACATCTTATTTTACAGGGGGATTTGAAGAGTTTTTTGTCCCAAAACATTTCAACAGCTGATGCTCTTAGCCAGCAAGGGGTAACTCTTAGCATGTGCAACCAAGTAGCAGCAGGTTTGCTATATATGCATCAACATGGTTTCGTGCACACGTAAGCTTCTATTTTTGCCTCTATTAGTTTTTGTAAAAGGAATGTTCAAATTAATTCCGTTCAGTTGGAATAATGCTTTTGTAATAATTTTTTTAGGGACTTGGCTGCTAGAAATTGTCTAGTAACTTCTGATCTCACTGTAAAAATTGGAGATTATGGCACCAGTATAGATATATTTAAGGTGAATATTTTTTATGTTGGGTAATATTACCTTTTGGAGTTGCTATATTCAATTTTATATACTTTATTAATTAATATTAAGATACTACTTTCTCAGTGTACATATTTTGAAATCTTCTTGCTTCTATCATCGATTTCAAAGGTCTCTCTTCTGAAACGTGATTTATATGTATAGTTACCTAGTTTTTGAAAATTGAAGTTGTTTAGCTGTTTATTATTCACTTCACTATTTTCTTGAACTTATTATTTATGTACTCTCTTGCAGGAGGATTACTATTGCACAAGTGATGTTGCCTTGCCGATTCGGTGGTGTGCTCCTGAATCTTTATTGTGCACTGACACGACCATTGAAACTAAAGAAGTTACTACTTCTGCCAATGTTTGGAGTCTTGGTGTAGTGTTTTGGGAAATTTGTGAGTTTGGCAAATTGCCATATGAAGAACTCACTGATGAAGAAGTTATTGTCAAAGTATTAGTGGAGTCATCACAATACTTAAGTTTTCCCTCTAGGACTTCTCCATTTCAACATAACTTGTGAGTTATATCATTTAATTTTTATTATTTAATTCATAATCATTTGAATGCTATGGCGTTCAATTTCAATAGCTTTGAAAGAGAAATATCAACATTATGTCATACAATATCCTAAAACTAAAAATGATGAAAAATGAGAAATGAAATTAGTGGTTTGGAGTTTTCTGAAGCTTTTTTTGGTGAATCTAAATCTGTTTTAAATTTAGGAATTCAGAGATCGTTAATGATGTTAATTGTACCAGCTCCACAGAATACAACACTAAAACAAATTGTTAGATTTCTAGGAATATTAGTGCAATCTAACTTAAAATGGTAATCTCACATTGAGAATTTGATATCTAAGTTAACTTAAGGCATTTTCATGATTAGAAAATTAAGTATGATTGTACTGATGTATTACTGGAGTTAACATTCACTGACATCAAAACTATGGTACTATCTTTTGGGTAAATAATTCAAATGCTCAAGTCATATTCTTACTTTAGGAAAGAGTTGTTTGAGTTTTATGTAAGATGCCTGCTAGAGCTGACTGTAGGTCTTTATTTATTAGGTGTAGTGTTATGTCACTCACTTGTATTTATGAACGAATTTCATTGTCCAATGAATGTAAGAAAAAACCTTTATTGTTTTAAATGTAACAATAACATTCAATTAATTATAACACTAGGAACAAAATGGACCCAAGATCAGTGTATTTATCATATAGTACTGTCCAGAATAGCTTTAGATATACAGCTTCAAAATTGTACAACCCTCTTCCCCTTATTGTTAAAATTTTTAATGATAAATAGTTTTAGGGGTTGGATGAGCTCTTGGAACATTGTTTTTATACTGTTGATGATTTTTACAAATTTGTACTTGATTAACTAATGTACTTTCCAATATGCCTTATATGTTTTTTTTTCTTATTATATTACTATGTATTGATGTTGCCTGTACAAATTTGTTTTTGTCTTTTAGAAATCAAATTAAACTAACCAAACAAATTTTATTAAACATGATAACATTAAAATTGAAAGTCAGTATAACTATAAAGAGAAAGCCTGAATGTAGTGAGTTATTTTTGGTATTTGTTTATTTATACTAAAAAGAAAAATGAAAATAATTGAAAATTTATTTCATTCATTACAGAATATACCAGTCACTCATAGTTTATTACCTCATTGAAGGTAAAATATGTGATATTTGAATACCTTGGTTTAACTCAATTTCCATTAGCTGATTTCTTGCATACTCATTATGCCTTCTCACTACAAGCTGTACCAAGTATGCCTGAGAATAGTCACTCCACAAATGTTATCTCCTATTATTCCAAAGCCTGGATCTATCTGGAGCTCATTAAACTGTTGTTGTTGTTTTAACCTAATTGCTATCAATTCTTCATAATCCACTGGCAGAATTTAAAGAAATTTAGGGAAATAATTTTTTAATTCCTCAAAATCTCTTTTGAATTCTTGATCATAGAATAAAAAAATTTACATTTACACACAAATTGTTACAAATCATTGTTTGCTTAAATGGGGGAAATGTTCCCAAAAGTAAAGTTTCATTGAACCTTCAATTTTGGCAACATTCAATTTTGCTGTGATCATTATATGTTTATACTCCAAATTGTATTCTTTTTTCTTTAAGGGAATATTAGCCGATCAAAATGTGAGGAAATTGATCAGGTCATGGTATTGAAGAATCTAATAGTTTCAGTTCTCTGTAATACACATATTAACTTGGTTACATTGTTGTCATATATTTTATAATAAAATTACATTTTAATTTAATTTGTGTTTCTTTTTGTGATAGGTATCGTTTGATGAAATCATGCTGGAGTCCAGTTTCGGAACGTCCATACTTGCCTCAAGTACTTGCTATGCTGAATCACTTGTATGAAAATTACAAGGCATTTAATGAAAATGATGGTTCAGGAAATCTCAAAAGAAATATAGACTTTGAGAAACGTTGGGAATCTTTAAAGCCAAATTCTATTCCAATTACCGATAATCACATTGTTACCAGTGGTGCTCACCCACCTACCCCCATTGGATGCTACACATCTGATGGAGCCACTTCAGTATTAGTTTCTAGTAACATATCTTCAGCTATAAGTAGCCCTAAAACAGAGTTAAGGGAAGGAGTTACATCACCAAATCATCAAGTTTCATTATCAGAATCTTTTTTCCAAGCATCAAGTTCATACCCTCTAGCCACTTCCCCTCAGCCCTCACTTACTAGTAGTTCTGGTGGGGAAACTTTTATTCCTTCTTTACACAAGAGGCACCAATCTCCAAGTCTACAGAACTTGAGTGGGTCTTTGGAAGATTTAAATGAATGTGTAAATGCCCAAGAAGAAAGTGGATTGGAGAAAAATGTACTCAGCCAAGATATAAATATAAGTAATAATGATCTGCAAAACATAATTATTTCTGATCCAAACTTGCCTTCCGATTCACTTATTTCTGATGGACATGAACCTGACTTTGATTCTTGGCTCCATGGAGTTGAAACAACAGATGAAGAAGATGCTAGATTTGTGAGAAAAATTTCCGAAGCAATCCGTGATCTTGATAATGCGTTGGCTCTGGAGAAAACTTCTTCATCCTCTTCTGCTTTGTCAAGCAAAGATGAATCACCTGAACGCAGTAGAGGTGAACAAATTGATACAAAGTCTTCGGATGCTAACGTAGTTTTAGACTTCAGATTGGGAGAAGCGGGAATGCAAAATAGTTCTTTCTTGTTTAAAAACACAGATTCTACACAGCCCGATAGCTTCTTGGATGAGAGTTTGTTGGAAAAGTCCCTCCCTAGTGATTTTAATAACAGACCTGGAGATTCTGGTACAGATACTGAGGATGAAATTTGGAGGAGAAAAATTGAACATGGAGAATTCACTGCCAAAGTCAAAGAAAAATCTAAGAGTGTTGCGGATCTCATGATACTCACTCACATTGAATGCAGTGATGGAAGCGATTCAGAACCTCCTTCATTAACGTGGAGTTATGACAGAGGGTCAAATGGAAGAAATTCTTTTACTAAACAGTTGAAAACAAATAATTTGTCAGCCAATCCTTTGTCATTTGCCAGTGAGAGTAACATTCATCAGGCAGTCTTGGGAGAAGAATTCAGAGACACATTGTTGAAGTTACATGAAGCACAAAAAGATCAAAAGACAGGCAAGTCAGTGAGCGAGGATCCTGTCCAAGTGGAGTCTGACCCTCCACCTGAAGAATATGCAACTTCTAAACCATCATTGCTAGAGCCATCAAATTTACATAATATTAATGAAGTGTGTAATGTAAATTATGAAACTGAATCTTCACATCTTACAAAGAGTAGCTCTTTTTTAGTGGATGATGCCTCGGAAAACAATTCGTATAGAACTTTAAAAGATCCTGTCCCTATCAATGACAGTGTAATGTCACTAGAAGAATCTGGTTTTAAAACTTGTGAAAAGATTTCTCCACAATGCAGTGAAAGAGAAAAGAGAACTGAAAATAAAACTAGTTACACAGGAAATTTATCATCTTTGAAATTGAAGAATGAGTTGTGTGCTAATGTAAATGAAAAAATAAATAATAAAACAGAAGAACTCACATCAATTACAGTGGAAAGTTCTCATCAAAAATTGGATGTTCCCCAAAAATTTATTTCAAATGAAGTATGCTATGATTTCCTTCAAAACGAGAGGTCTTACAACTTAAGTTGTAGTCCAGAAGAAAACCAATTGAATTCAATAAATGAAAATCTAAAAAAAATTAATAATGAAAATATTTTGTGTATATCTGATACCTCTTGTCAGGCATCTTCTCACAACAAATTATTGAATGTATTGTGTACAAATTCTAACAGTCAAGATACTTACAGTTGTAATTCTTCTCCCTCAAAAAATTTTAAAGATGGATTGTGTATGGAGGATAATCCTTTAATGATAGAAAATCAAAATCTTGTAGAGAAAAATGACAGGAATATTCAATATTCGTGTGCAGAATCAGTCTCTCCTCAGAAATATGGAACAAANTGTGCAGAATCAGTCTCTCCTCAGAAATATGGAACAAACATGATTGTTGACATAATTGGTGCAGGTGAAGATCTCAACTGTATCCGAGCAAATAAGTTTCAGTCATGTAACAACTTGGATGAAATTTGTTCCCATTTAACAGAGTCTTCCATTGTATCCAAAGTGGGCAACAAAGATGGTGAGACTGAAGTTATTGAATCAAGTAGTGGCGGTACAAAGGGATTCCAATCATACAAAAAGGATGTTAATAGTAGTCTTTGTTCTTCAGTTATAAATAATGCTGTTATTGTAGATGGAGAGAATCTGAATGGTGACAATTTTAACATCTCTCCAGTTGCTTATCCTCTTGAAAGTATTATCCAGAAATCTTCACATTACCTTAAAGGTACTTCATTCTTCAAAGAAAAAGAGCAGCTTTCTAATAAAATTGCATTTTCTACCTTAAGTCACTTAGATGTTGAAGAGGAATATTGTGATGGTTCTAAATTGCCTAAAGATTTGCCTTCTACAGAGTCCAATATTTCATCACCACTAGATGAAAATATTCATACAAATGGCATCAAGTATTCTACAATTGATGAATCCTTTAGTTTAGGAGTTGAAAATGACATATCAATTAAATGTAATAACTTACAAAGCTCTTCATATAAATCCAACAAAGAACATCTATGTCACCTGGAGCTTAATATAAAAACATTCTCAAGTGATGAAAAATCTCCTGACACTGTACTCAAGTCGCCAGAAGATGTTACTTCTCAGAATCTGTGTGTAGAAAATACATTGCATCAACCTTCTAACGAAAAAGCATCATGTTTTATTTCTGGAGACAAGAAAATTGTACCAATTGATTCTTCAGAAGTAGTAAATGATAATATTGGAAATCTGGACTTGAAACATTGTGATAAAGAAGTGCACATGAAAATAGTGGAAAGCATTAACAAGAAGGATGAACCCAACATTGAAAGTGAGGAAGGAAGTAGCAAGAACTGTGAAGGAGGTTTATCACATACAATTCTACAGAAAGAGAATCTTGGGAATAAAATTGGTGAAGAGAATTGTACAGTTGATGATGCATTGGCTGAACAAGACATGGTATCTTGTAATATGAAACTGAATAGTGAAAGTAACCTTATCTTAAATCCGGACATTTCTGATGATAATATTGATAATGAATTTGGTGTCAAGATACAATACAAAGACAATGAATTCAATGACCCAAATAATATTGGGGAATCTCTAGAAGTGAAAAGTAACTTAGAAGGCTGGAAGCACAACAATGATGATATCTTGAATGGGGAATTTCTTCACATTCAAAACCACTCCAATCTTACTTGTGAACCACATTACTTACATTTAGATACCCATGAAGACTTCCATTCAGAAAAGTCTGAAAATGATGGTATTTTGGAGTGTGAAGAAGGTGAAGAATATGGAGTCGATGTTGCCAAACATTCCACTCCAGACGATGAAAGAAGCAGTGATTCTGGCTTTAGAGACAAAGGTAGTTTGAGCGAGAGTTGTGAAGATGCTTGTGATGAAAAGTACAATTTGGAAGACATCGAAGCTGAATTGGAGGAAACTTTCAGCAAGAATAAATTTTGTTATGTTGTAAAGGGACTAAGTAGAGATGAAGACCATACTAGTAGTGAAGATATACCTCTTGAACTTTGTCCAGATCAAGACATAACCTCAACTGCTAGTGGAAGGGATACCTCACCTTGTGAAATTTCCAGTAGTGTGAGCCAAACAGTTTTGGAAGATATACACCGGAAAGAAAACATTGTAGAAGATAATGAATCCTCTAATTTGGATATAGAGATGGAATCTTTCCCTAGTGAAACAGAAAATGTGGAAGCAAGAGATGTACATGTTAAAGAAAGTGATGAATTCCATAAAGTGTCTCCGTCAGAGACTCCAGATTTACTTAATATAGAAACTAATGATATGCCTATGCCTGATGTAACGTCTCTTAATCATTTCAAACTACATTCTTGTGGATGTATACCTGCTGATCTGTTAAGCGAGGACAATTTTAATCGTGCTGTCTCCAATGTTTACTGTACAAATGTCCAGTCTAATTTTTATCAAGAAAAAGATAATATATTGGACATTGGGCAAACAGAATTTCGGACTCTTTCTCCCGATCAGTCATCCCTCGAAGACTCTGCTGAATCATCTCCCATAAAGAAATCTGGATGGTTCCTTCATTCTCAGAAAAATGTTCCTATGAGTGAAACTAACTGTAATGAAAGTGAAATTTTTGAAAATATGAGTCCCATAAGCTCAAGTTCATCAATTTTAAATGAGGAGGATAGTGATAGCAACAAGTTTGATGATTATGGCCTTCCGTTAAGATTGAATGAAGAATTTGTCACTGCTATTCGAAATGAACTACAAGAAAAATTACCTTGCGCTAGGAAGCAGATGGATGATGATAATGAAGATGATGGTGTTTTAGAACCTGAAGATGAATTAATGGAAGATGAAAGAACCAATATTACCATTCATTATAGTGGATATCCTCCTCCTCTGTCTCCTATCCTTGAGGAAAGAGAGAGTGTTAGTTCTATTACTACTACTCTGAGTGATAACTTTTTAGCCAAAGGTGACCAGTCCCACGAATCCAACTCTGAACCTATGAGTCCTGTGTTTGTCTTGGATACTGTTGATATGGGTACTGAAAATGACTCAAAAGTATTTGAAGAAGAAATCAGAGAGGCTCTGGAAAATTGTAGTGTTAGCAGTGTAGAAACTGATAGTATTTCGGAGAAAGAACAGAAAGATAGGAGTGTTATTGTTGAAGACCTGGAAAAACTCGAGGTTCATCAGTCTTCTGTTTCCGATTGTGAACATGCACTTCCGGAAAATATCACTATTTTCAAAAGCACTCCACCAGTTGACTTTGATGATGACTTTCTTGTGATTGATATGGAAACCAATCATGCTACACTTCTTGAAAGCCCCAAACCCAAGTCACATCTTGCTTTTATTAAGAATCAGGTGCCATCAGGCATTGAAAATAATCCTGAAATTTCTCAGAATTCTTGTCATTGTAAAGAATTGCCTGCACTTCATTCTTGTGATCAGTTAGAAGTGTGTTCAAAAGAAAGTGGAGTATGTCACTGTGAAACTACTTATGCTGCAGTCATGTCGTCTTTGAGTCAAATGAATGTGCCTTCTACTAATATAACCTCTGTGTGTGAATCAAATAATGAATCTGTGACAAGTTCTACTGACAAGTCTCTTATGAACAGTGCTGACTCCCTCAATTCTCAGCCCACTTCAGACACAAACAGTAGTTCCTTTGTCGATCCTAGTTTGATTGCTGAATTGCCTAGTGTTGTTGAACAGATTTCAATAGGGGTTGTTAATAACGAAGCAGCAGAAATTTTGTATGAATTGGAACAAAGCGGAATCATTCATGGTGCAACAAATGAAAGTACTGAAATTCAAAGCGAGTGTAATGTTCCTATTGGTATATATTGTACAAACTTAACAAGTAGTGACCCTGTAAAAAAAGACATTAATAAAGATGATATATCCCCAGAGACTACATTGGACAATATTCCTTGTATGTTAAAAACTGTGAAACAGGACACCTCAAGTGAAATGCCTAACTCATTGCAGCGGCTATACTTAAGTCCTGATATTTTAAAAAATAATTCAATTTGTCAACCGTCTCATTCATTATCTGTGAAGGTTCATAAATGCCCCTCAGAGGAAGAATGTAGTCTTTCTGCAGACAAAGATGGCCAAGATGTAATTCACAAACACCATGTCCTTCAACAAGAATCTGTAGTTACAGATGAAAAAGACTGGAGTGAACCTATGTTGGAAGCAGCAGTTTTAAGTACAAAGGCACCGATGCCCTCCCCAGAAGATGAATTGTGGAAGCAGATTCCATCCATGTTAGCATTCTCTGATCTACATGACATGATGTCTAGGAGTAGAAGTGAAGGAGATTATGCTGAAAGCTATGATGTGGATAGCCCAGGCTTCCAGTCTCATGATAATGATGATGATTTAATGACCACTTCTTTCAGTCTCAAAGATTCAGAAGATGTAGGAGATTGTTACACACCAGACTGGGAAAGTGAAGAGGATACAAATGAAGATAATTCATCATCTAGCGGGGAATTTATCTGGAAGGTATGATAAGTCTTAACTTTCTTACTAATATAGGTTGATCTAAGTTTCAAATTAGGTGTTAAAAAATCTATGTATTAAAATCATTTTCTGAAAAGTTGGTGAATTTATTTGTGACAGTAATAATTACTATTCATCAGTATTAATAACTATTATTATCATATTAATAATAGTAATTATCATTATTAGTATTATAATTTGTTATCAAAAAGCAGGTAAAAACTGTTTATAACTATATAATGTATATGTTCTATGTGTGAGTGGCTTCACATCAAAGACTGATATCTATCTCATTCTGAAAGTTAAATAAAATGTCACATTTTCTTGTAGAGCTTATTTTTTTTAATATTATGATTTTTTTTTCATCAATAAGTTTAAACTTCCTAAATTAATTAGTACCTGTTCGTGATAGCAACTGTGGTGGAGAGAGGGCGTAATCTCTAGCCTTTGGCTGAAAGAATTGTGCCTGAAGTAAGTTATTGAACAGTTGTGAGCAGCCTTGGTGGGGGTTGCTGTGGCATGCTGTCTGGAATGGGTCTTTGCTAGGCCATTCCCTGCAGCAAACATTTGACAACATGTTTTCTCTCCATTGGTTATATCTCATTTCTTTTCTTTTGCTGTGAGGGCTATAGATGATTTTTTGGCTTCATTTTCCACCGAGGGATAAATGAAAACAGTGCTGGGATACTGAAAATTTGTGGTCAAGGCTCTGACCACAGAAAGATTGTAAAAATAAATCTGTTGAGAGTAGTGGGCACTTTAGTTGGTCACGTTTGGAAGACAAGATTTTCCTGACAAAGTTTAAGAGAAAAGATCCTGGTGGCTTTTCATGCAAATGTTGGAAAAAAGACTGAGCTTGCATTTTGTGTAAATCCCTTTTCATTCTGTGGGTTACTCTCTGTTTCCAATTTTTCCATTTGGTATTAGATGCAGGTGCTGAATTCATCTGTACTGGGACAAGGCGATCCTGTATTAAACTTAGTAGAGAAAACCTTTCTGTAAAAAACTCTGATTAATTCTGATTCTTTTTTACCATTATTGAACATTTTACAGAGTTTAACTAAGTTAAATGGTGGTAGGTAAGAGGATGTAGAGTGCTTTCTAGAATGAGACTATAGCTTTCAAACTACATAAGAATTCCACTTCAGCTTTAATTTTTAACAGAAAATTTGGACTCCTTATGGTTTCCTCCCCAAGTTTCCAGGGAGACTTGATATAACCCATTTTTGAATCTTTGAAAAACTCTTATGACCCATTGCTGAAAATGCAGTTACACAAACGAAATCAGACAATCTCATAGGCTGTTTGGTAGGTGTCAGTTTTTGAAAGCAAATGTCATTACAAGAGTCCATTTTTTAAACAAACCTTCAATTTTGTAGTGGAACTTGACATTCTTGTGGACATTCTTGATCAAAAATATGTTCACTGAAGAATAAAGGGAGAAAAATCCTACACGAATTCATTGCTAACTCAATTTCAAATTTTTTAATAGATGTCAGTCTTTGGTGTGAAGCCACTCATGTATTCTTTGATTTTATGACATATTTTAGAAGTAAGTGTCTGTATATGTACCTTTATAGACTATAGGTGAGAGCTGGTGTATCTTACAACAATTTAGAGATTCTTAATTTTTTTAAATGTGTGTGTCTGAGGCATCTCTCTTAAATTTATCTTTCTTTACAAGAGTTCGATTCTTCAGTGCTGTGCTATTGTTATTGAGGATCTATGTTTAGAAAATACATATCTATGCATGCAGTGGTGGCTTTTATTAGTTGTCTTTCTTTATGTTATTGGAAACTTATACAATCCCATGGTTTTCTTTCAATTCTCTTCATGTAGTACTTAAATAATTGCTTTTAGAAGTACAAATCTTCTTGGTGATGAAATCTAATGGAAATGAAAATTATTTCCCCTGGTCAAAGAAGTAAATATACCATTTTATTTTATTGCCGTTTGTACATTTTGAATTACATATTCTTAAATACTTTAACTCTTATTCTTAAACTATATGACACACATCATCGAGTCAAGTCGTTGCAACTATGTTTGGTTTCCTGTGGGATTCGAGTGATTTTGCTCTCTCCATGGGTTGAATGTGATTTAGCTCTCTCAACAGTCACTGTTACATGTTTCACAAATATTTGCAAGTGTTGTTGGTTATGTCGAAGAAGTGGTTCCAATTGTTTCAGGCATTAAAATTTTCCCAATTTAAGTGGGCTAGATTTCTGTTATATAATTCATGCAAAATTTATAGAAACCGTTCCTAAGTATACTTAATATAACCTTCCTCAATTTAATTTTTTGGTTTATAAGTCAAATTGACTCACATAATTAGTCACATTTGAAAAAACTTAAGTCCATTTTCTTTTAATTTCCTAATTAATTAAAACAGGAGGTGGTTTCATTCCTATTTTGCTAATTAAGTGTTAATAGTATTTCCTATAATTGATGATATATAGCAGTCTCTGTTGCAAAGTGGCCTTCCTCATTATTGTATTACACCCAGAAATAAATACATAATAGTCGGATACATAATTAAAAGATTGAATATGAAACAAAGTAATGAATTAATTTAAATTTAATTTGTTCTTCTTTTAGCATTTAGTAAGGTAGTTCCTTCTACTATGTTCCATCGATAAAATATGTTAAACATTGAGGCCAAATTTAAACTTAAAATAAAATATTTATGAAGACGTAATTCAGTATAGTGGATATTGGGGAAGGACTAGCTTCGCCTCCATTTGTAGCCACCCTTCTCTACTTGCCAAATGTCCTAATGTGCCCTATATGCACAGCAACTGGATTTTTTTTATAAGCAAAAGTGTTTATGAAATCTTACTGCAGAAGAAATGTAAGATACTTTTTAAATCTTACAAAATTTTGAGAAATATTGAGCATAGTTTTTCAAAACTTGTCACTTCCTTCATTGTTTCCTTAGTGTTTAATAAAGTTGCAATTGCAGTTATTTTTCTGTGTAAGTAGTAGAGATGGTAATTTATTGTTCTAAAACTCTTTCGATATGTTGTTCTCCCTCTTCTGTCTCGTGGATGATGCCGACAGGATGGAGATAATGAGTCATTTGTAAAAGCTGTTGATATTGAAACTTCAGGTACCTCCAAGGTGAGTGCTTCATATCTACAATTCCTTCAATAATGAAACATTAAAATTTCTATTATCAGCTTTGCAAGCATGACATCGCTCCTTTTGCTATTGTCTAGCAAAACTAATGAGCTGCATCTTTGGTATTCTAGAAATAACCAATGACTTTTATTTTATTCAGGTTAACTTTCCTTGTTATTTTGTTTAGGAAATATTATAAGGTTTGGTTTCTTTCCTATTTGATGTGTCATCAGTTCCAATTCTTTGGTTGAAGAAATTCTTTTTACATCCTTCATAATTTTCAAACTAATTACAAACGTTTCTTACCATTTTAATGGTTTATATGAGGCTTAATTGATTGTTCATCCCAAGAAGTTGAATTAAATAGAGATTTTGAAATCATTATAAATTGCCCTATTCCTAATGCTTACCTTAAGGCCATAATATGATGATTAATTTACTATGAAGAGTATTACTTGCTATGAAGATAATTTAACTGAAACATTTCAACCAGTTATTATGGTTTTTTTCAGAGTATGTCTTGAAAAATGAATTTCAGTATTTATTCCCCATTTCCAGGGACAATTATATAACATTTTCTTCCCGTGGTTTTTTCTGGGTATACGCAGTTTGTAACTGCTTTTCTGACCATAAATTTATTATTGTTGTTATTACATTTTAATTCTGAAATCATGACCAATTTCGTATTTTATTATGTGATGTATCCTGTTTCTTGAAGCATTATCTGAGAACGCAAGTGGCGGTACACTTTCATTGTTCATCGTTCAATACAAATTTTTGAATCATCAATTTTTTTTACTTTGGAAAGGACTTTTTCCTGTGTGTGCATTGTTGGAATTCTGGAAGTAAACTCTCTCTAATATACCAATGTGTTTTATTTTTGTATTCTTTAACTGATGTGAAGTATGTTTACATTGTTTGAAGTACAAAATGGATCGATAGAACTCCTTTATAACATTTGACTTATTTTATGTTCCAACACTTTTATATGTTCTAAAGTTCTTGTAATTTGAGGACTATGTGTGATAATCTGTTTCTTAGTAGAATATTTCAAGTATGTAGAACTCATGCTTCTCTTTGTGTATCTGTTTCCTAATACCTTGAACATATCTAAATATTTGATGTAAAAATCTCTGTGAATTTAATTGGAATGTAATTAGTCCCCACCATACTGACAAATTACTTCAGTTGCCTAATATACAATTTTCGTTCTGTTCAATTTATATTTTCTCTCGTATAATATTTCATTCTTCTTTTAACTGTTTTTATTTTCAATATGTCTTTGCTTTCTTGCTTGGCTAAATTAAATTATAAATGCTACTGAGTGTGTTTGTGATTTTGTTCACGCTATGCTCCCAATTTCATTTGCTTTGAGAACACCTTTCTCATGTAGTGTTGTTGGTGAAGGAATCTTTGTTCATCTCAATAATCAATGTTAATTCTAAATGAAATTTTTAAAAGTGTATATCTCCAACTAGCTGAGTACCCGTGGTTTTGTTCATGTGAATTTTGTAGTATGTATGCAACTTTATTCTTTCTCATATCCTTATTGATATCCAGTGAGAATGTCATCCATTAATATTGGTGGATTGGCAGTATTGGGTGTATCCTCAATCTCTTGTTTTCTTTGGTATAATTAAGAAAAAGTGATTGTTTTTTTTTTAACAGCAACTGCAAGATATTATAGAATTAATTCAAGAACCAAAAGATATGAAACTTATATCCTAGCTGATCATTAAAGGCTGCTCGGGTTTTTTTCTTATACCAATCGTCTTTTAAGCCTACTCGGGCAAAAGTAAATTATATCTATGATGTAAAATTGAAAAAATCTTCCCAGTTTTTATGATTATACATATAGCATCCTAATTTTACAAATGCATAATAATACAAATTTAATACATAACTTGATCTATATAATTTTAGTTCTACCTCCAGGAGCAAGCAAAAATAAATTCTTGGGTGAAACTACCCTTGAGCTAGCAAAATAAAGTTACCCACAAGAGAAACAAATTAATTGGAACATGATCAATTAGTCTAGCACACCATTTCATCCTTAAGAGACTTAGGAGTATTTAACCCCCTATAGGTGCTGAACTTGAACTTAAATGATACCATGTTATGGTTCCTCAGAAAAGCTCCAAAGTCTATGGATCAAACATAAATATCCTTATTTTTCGATATATCCTTACATGACACTTCCTTCCCGCTCAACCTATAGGGTTTCTAGGGATATTTATTGTCCCCCTCCACCAATGTTAACCAACTGTGACGTAACATTGGTAGCATCTCTATTCATCTCAGCAACGCTGAAAGTTATGGATTCTTCTTTAGTATCTTCCATTTTCAATAATTTTTTGAGTCGTGCTCTTCTCAGCCACCACCTCTAGGGGTGTCATGCACCTCATGTGGTCTGAACGATTATGTAGCGGCATCAAGAGTATTCATTTGTTCATCTCAAAAACCCCTAAAACTATGTATTCAGTCCTAATATTGGTCTTATATGGTATTTATATGTCCCACCCTTCACACCGTCAGTAATCTGAACTTGAACTTAACGGCATGGTCGTATACTTAAACACTTCACCAACCCTTAAATCTATGAATCCGATGCAAATTAAAATTTTTATATTTCAAAATTAGTTTTCATTTTCTTTTTTCTTTTTACATGTTAACTCATTTTCGCCCCTACTCAAGGGGTGTCTTTTTTCCATGAGGGCTGAATTTAGACTTAAATGATATCAGGTTATCACTATGAACTTAGCGATGCCGAAGACTCTGGACTCGCCATTGCTATCTGTCATGTTCGACTATTTTTCCATGGCATCTCCTTCCCTGGTATTGTGTAATTTGGCATCATTGGGAATGTCACTACTCATTTTGGTGACCCCAAAAACTATGATCTCAACACTAATATCAGTCATTTTTGATTTTATAAATTCGTTCTTTTCCCATCCCCTAACCAAAGGGAGTGTATTTCCTTAAAGAGGGTGTTCATGAAGTTACGGAGCATTGAGAGTGTGACACTTCTCTTCTACATCTGCAAGAATGATGCATTCAACCTCGATATGAGTTGTTTGATATGCATTCAACCTGTCCTCCATTCCCACCCCTACCCCAGGGAGGGTAGTGTTATATTATCTCCCATGTGGGCTGAGAGTCAAGTTATATAGCATCTGGGGCGTCCTTATCCATCTCCGTAGCATCAAGAACTGTGGTTTTCAATCTATTACCAGATTTTTTCATTATTTTTACAGTTCACCCCCTTCCCACCCCTACCCTAGGGGGATACCAGGGATGTCTTACCCCCAGATAGCCAGTTATTTGTGCATCAAGTTTAGGCATTCCAGAATTATGGTGGGATACATAAATAAAATGTTCCAACCTCTATTTCACCTTCTTAGGGATGGATTTGTGAAATCCATTCTTAGCAGATATCTACACCATATAGGGAATCCTGAAATATCTCCAGTTTGAATTAATTGTGAACTTGTGCAGCATCAGGGACATTCTCATCCATCTCAACAGTACCGATAACTATGGTTTCAAAACTAATATAGGATTTTTTGATTAATTTTACATATCACCCTCTTCTTACTCTCCTCTAATTAGGGATGCGAGGGATGTCTTATTTGCACATTGCTTGCGGTCAAGTAACCAGTCATCTATGTATCAAGTTTAGTTGAAATTGTTCCGGGAATTCCATAGTTATGGTGGACTATATACAACCTTCCAATCCCCATGTCACCCCCTTAGGGGTGAATATTCGTTAAATCTGTTCTTAGCGGATGTCTGCTTCATATAAAGAACCTACCTGTCAAATTTCAAGTTTGGAGGCTTTATAGTTTGAGATTTCATTATTAGTCAGTCAGGGATTGGTATTTCTTATCTCTCTCTCCCTCTTCAAATTATTGTTATTCTCTGTCTTCTATGTGAATGTTTTCCTGGTACTTAGTATAATTCTTTTGTGTGCTCTCCTCCCCATCTGTGCTTTTCAACATACTTATGGATGAGTAGATTGATAAATGAAATGATTGACTAAGACTGCATAAACTTTGCTTGTTTTTTCTTCTAGATATTCTTGATTATGATATTTAGCAATATGTACTTACAAAGCATGTGAATCTGTACTTTTATATTTTGTTTTCATGTTTGTTTGATTTTGTTCTTGGAGTAAGTTGTTTGATTGAAACACATTTTTTACTGGCTTGAGCATGTTTATCTTCATGTTGTGAGAGTGTTCTGTACAACAAGGACCACAAGTAACTGTTAAATAAATAACTAAGGCTTCCAAGACATGTTGTTTTAGGCATCTTAAGAAACTCACCATGGCAAAACACAGATGTTTAATATCTTTGTATTTTGAACCTGATTTTATTTACATGGCAAATAATTGTTCTTGCAGTTGGGAAGTCTAGAGAAATAGGTAATTTAATTTTTGTATTCTGGTATCTTCAAATATCAAGTAATTTATTGAAAATAAATATTGTCCAAGTCTGCTGATTTCTAACATATTTTTTGCTTAAAGTCCCACAGATTTATTTGTTCAAAAATCATGAGCAGACTGTGACCACTGGTATATAGTAGTTTGATATTCATCTGAATTGTGAAGATTTCCTCATAATGAATCATTGTTCATTATTTAAGTTGATAGCTCATATTTAAAAATGCTTTCTTTTTGTGTGTTCTCTCTCCAGCCTTTTGAAGGACATTCTGAATTTGCCATGGAAATGATTGCTGAGGAAGATGAAGATGATGAAGAAGATGACGATGACGATAGTTTGAGTTCCAATAGTGGGTCTGAGTTCATTCCATCAACTTGGGACAGTGAAGCAACTCCTTCAAGATCAGCTCTTCGTAGTCCTGACAAGAAAGAGGTAATTGTGATTAGATTCTGGTTTTTACTTTTGTGGTGGAAGTAGCGGTATTGTTTGTGATAGATTAAGGCATTCCATCTACGTAATTCTTCAGGGTAGCATGAAAAAATATTTAAAAACTTTCATTTGTCTGTTGAAGTGAAACAAGATGAGAGAGTTTATATTTTCAGATATATTTAAACTTTTTCCTTTTTTTGTGTGTGGATATTAAATTTTTTCATACATTGCATCATGTATTTTCCCTTCTACAATGATCTATGTACTTCCTTGATAATATTTGAAATAGACAAGACATATGCCCGTTGTTTATTTGTTGTGTGCGAGACTGATATATCAATCTGCGACCATCTACGGTCTGTAAATATTAAGAATGATTAGCTAAATTTTGCATTTCTTAGATTGTTCTCCGCCACAGTGTGAATTATCTCTTGGTTGCATTTGGTTTTTGATTTGTGTTTTCATTGTTAGAGCATTTCCTGTAAGTTCCTTTTTCACGTCCCTTGCTTTCTGGGTTGATTACATTTTAAAGCAGTTGAATTGTTTCATGCTTATGGTATTTGTAATCCTGAAACCAAATTGAAAAATATAAAATGTTTATCATTTCTAGATTAGAATGTGCATGTTTGAAAAGTGATGAATTTAATGATAATAGTGACAATTAGTTGTAGATTTGATAGGGAAGTGAGGACAGAAGATGGATACAAAACCACCCTTTTCAAAATTTTTCATTCTGAAAATATTTCATGGTTATATTATGTTTGTATAAAATCTATATATTCAACTCATAAATATAGTATTCAAGTCAATATAAATTTGGTCGAACACAAGTACTTATAAATATAATATTCATTTATTTTGTATATATTATCTTTGATATTTTAGAAATAAATTATAGTTCTCAATAAACCAACCATCCAATCGCTGCACGGTGTGTATAAATTATTTGTTCAAGATGTTAAAACTATTAATCAAAATAGTGTGAATCTGTCTCCTTGTATTGGAGCACACTATCTGTTAGGAACAATTAAATGTTTAATGATTTCACAAAGATGTTCATCCAAAATATACAAAAAGGTGTTTGGATCATTCCATTTATAATTCTTTTCTTATAGTTCTCAATAAACCAACCATCCAATTGCTTCAGTGAAATCTTGATATCATAATAAATTTAAAAAACAAACAAAAAAACATTAATATGAATAAACTTTTTAATTTTTTTTACCATTCACTAATGGAGATTTTGCTGTATCTTCATCTGTTTTCATATGTTTGAGATTATTCCCAAGCTGTGTTCAGTCCAAATTGGCTGAAGATGAAAGTAAGCTCCCTTGTGATGTGAAGCAAAATATATAACTATAACATCAACTAGGGCACATTCTGCCAAGCATGTTGTGAAGAGAAGAAATTCATCCCATACAAAATCATTAAATTTTAAATTTTCTGTGGAGATTTTATTTGATTCTTTTAATGAATATGATTATTGATCATTCTTCTTATCTTAGGTGATGGGTATTTTTGGTGGAATACAAGGAAGTTCCTGCACCTACTTGCGAAAGGTTCAGGAGTACATTTTTCATATTAGACGAACCTATTGTGACAGATGTACTTAGATTGTGTAAATTTCCAGATAAATTATAAAATCTAGTGGCGTTTGTAGCGTCAAATAATACTGAGGTGTTTTTAAACCATATTGTAAAATATTTTCTCATCGCAGAACTGATGAATAAATGGTGTACAGTACCATTTCAGCAAGAAAATCCATCTGTGGCTCCAAAGAAAATAGGGCAAACTTTCGTCTTAACTTCTCACATTTTTTGGTATTTGATAACCAAGTATTTATATTTAAGGGATTTTCCTGCTTCTTTGCTCACAACATTCAAGTCATTTGGATCAGTAGGATCAGTGTCCTTACTTTCCTTATTTCTCAGAACAGTATCATACCTATTTTCTGTAATTTTCCTGGCTGTATTTATTGACTGCTCCCAGAGATTTTTCATAGAAATGGGAATTTTTCATAGAAAAGTCATATCAAGATAATCATAATTAAGATAAGTCATATCAAGTTTTTTGGTGGTGCTTCTAGGACTTGGTATGTCTGCCATAAGACAAGATAAACATTCTCTAAGGTGCTGTATTTTTCTTGCTACAACTTGTACAAAATATTACTATTATAGTGGACAAAAAATTTATCCATTTTTACACCTTTAATTAATATCGCCCATTTTAATTTTTCATATGCAATTTGGAACTGCTTTTTTGACCGTAAATGTATGACTTTATCACTTAAGCTTTTCCCTTTGAGAAACGCAAATAAAAAGGGTGGCTAGAAATTTCTGTAATTTGTTATCTTAATTTTTTTTCCCCTAGAGTGAATTAAATTTAATAATTATTTTTTTATGAAATAATTTTTTATATAGTCTCTGAAGAAAATGAAAATATATTTTGTCACTAAATTTTCAGTCCCAGTAGTTTGGCAACTAAGATTATTGTGCAAAGATAATTTTATGTTTAGACTAAGAATTCTTTAAAGGTGAAAACCAGTTTTATTTGTGTCTCCTAAATAAAACATTATTCCTAAATTCAGTCACCAATAATATTTTTTAAATTCACTTTTCAAGTTAAATCATGAAATTTCTACAGATTTTTTTAAATTCTGCAAATAAATAAAAAAGATGTTTTACTTGTTTGTATTAGGGCTTGCTATTTCAAATTCTTTTCCATTACAGATTCAGAAGAAAAATGTTACATTTAAGAAGCAGAAGTATCATTGTGTTTATGAATATCCCCGAGAGCCCAGTGATTCAGAAAGTGAACAAACTGACTCTCCTCAAAGAAGACAGTGGGACTTGATGAATTTTGATGTTGACTATGCAAGTTATGCAGGTAACTTTTTAATATCTTGGTGTCATAACAATAAATTGCTTTATTTTTTTTCAAATTACTTTTATCAGTATCTATTATTATATTTTTATTTCTGAAAACAAATATTGCTTCTTCATATCGTTTCTTAATGGAAATACCTTTAGTTAGAGACCCCATTTTATCTTCAAGTTGAAACGTCCAATTTCGTCATGTTCATTCACATATTAGGTGACAGTGAAAGAGTTTTCTAGTATAGTTTTGAAAGAGAGAATGTTTTCCTCAATAATATGTTCATTCACTAGCTTATTTGTTCTATTTTTTAAGTGAAAGCTATTTTTTAATCTTAAATTGCATTTTAAGGGAAACTTTGTTATAATTTCAACATTGGTCGCATGTGCTTTTAAACCAATAGTTGTATTTTTTACTTTATAAGAGAATATCTGGGTGACTGATCCTCACTCGAATAGCTCACAAAATGGTCATATGACAATATTTTTCGCAAAGGGATTCAAGCCAAGGTTTACGTACTCAGTTACACTGCTGAACGAACCTTCATGACCACCATGCTTACTCAGTTACACCATGAATATAACAAATTATAATTCCATACATAACTATTTTGCTAATTTGGTTACTGCACAGTGTACGTTGCCCATATAAGATGTTCTTTGTGTGTGTCTGGGTTTAAGGAGTAACTCTGAAATTTTATGGAATTGGCACTCCATATTTATGCGATAGAACACATACTGAAAGTAAATAGAAAATAATAACCATTTGTCTTAAATTGTGCTTTCCTCTTTTATTCACTTTTGTAAACAAATGAAAATTATCTATTCATTGTAACCCACAATATAACCTATTTATAATATTATTACTATTTGACACACACATTTATTTATGAGATAAGTGTTGACTACATGGTGACTACCATGAGAAAGTATTCACTGTTCCTACGATCGATCAGTGGCAAACAGTCTTCAGTTAAAAGAAGGTATTTTGCCTCTGATTGGTAATCACTTACTTTCCAGTTATTCATAGGTATAAGGAAAGTATCATGAACATCTGAAAAATAAATTGAGATCTCTTCAGGTCTTTACGATAATGGTGTGTATGTAATAGATTTTTATTTATTCTAAAACACACAAAATAATCAACGTAACCGAACCAAACTTGAATTTAGTTTGAGTACATTTGGAATAGGGACCCATTTCTGCTGACTCTTTGTAGACTCTTTCTGTCGCTGTAGACACGTGGGTGTTTACTCGTATCAGCAGAATGATACTTTCGCATGCTGACACACACAACCGGAAAAAGAAGGTGAACTGGGGTCAGTGTTGAAATAAAATATTCTACACACATGTTCATTTTCCATTGAGGATTGAAAGGAAAGGTTGGACTACAGCAATATTCTTTGGATGTTTATTTTTTTAGTAGTAGTAGAATTTTGTTTTTAAATTCTTTGCTGAATTTTCTTTTTGAATTGAACAGATTTAGGAACACATTTTAACTTTGAAGAAACTTACAATCCTCTTATTTCTTTGACAATTATTACTTTACATGAATTCGCTGGTTCGTATTTTGTTAGTAGAGCTAACATTCAATGTGATGTGTTGTTATTATGTTACATCAAAAGTAGTAGTGTCAAATTGAAGTGAATATTATTTATTTCATAATGTTTCAGCCTTGAAAATATTAAGTGTGGTAATTTAAATACCTTTTTAATAATGAGATAAAAGTTCATCGAAATTTGTTTGTAGTATACGGATCAAAGTCGTATATGTACGGGCGAGGACCAAGTTCGATTCCCAGCCGAAAAAGTTATATTTTCATTTATTTTTGTTAACATTTTTATTGTTACTATTATTATTTATTTTTTTTTAAATTCAATTAAAGAACAAATTTTAAGTCAGCTGTATCGAAAAACACCGGTTCAATCAGCTTGGTGTGCTGTTGATGGTGAATCTGAGTTTTCAGGCTCTTAACTATATATACTTGTGTGATTGTTACAAATAAAAAAATGATTGAAAGAACATTTGAGATGGAAATTCGTATGAACTGAAAGAAAAATTCTTGCGAGGCAAATTTGTTCCCCAAAAAAGAAGTATTGAAACAAGTTTTTCTCTCTTCAGAATTTTCTCATCCTGTACACAGTAAGTACATTTTAAATTTCAACTCTCTACTTCTGTTAATAACTTTACTCACACCACAAAACAGACAGCAAGGTTTGTACAGAGTCAATATTTAAAATGGATGTTGACCTCAAAATGCTCTGATATAAACATAACTTTCATTAACAAAACTAGATTCAATACCTCTAGAATACAGATACCAGTCTTGGTCGATGGTGGATTGATGAGATCCACTCATTGAACTCTGAAACTATGCTTTGGCAATTGCCAGTCATGAGAAAGAGGGAGTAAATTCCGTACGCATCAGAAGTGCATGGCAATACCACATGCTTTTCCGTGGTAAGACTAGGGTTAACTAGGGTCATTCTATACGTGCACTGATGGCAGATTGTATCGCTCTTGAAATTTTATTTAACAGACGCATCGTTCAAAAATATGCTTCACCTTTTTTTTGTCTTGTACTTTTTTCCCTTTCTCTTCTTTCCTCTAATTCCCCGTATTATAGTAAATGGTAATACCTTGCTTCTCCCCAAGGATATTTAATATTCTCTTCTTTCTGGAAAAGCAGTGCATGTTGTGATTTTAGCCTTGTGATTTATTATAGTTCCTGAGGTTTTTTTGTAAGACAAAAATTCTATTAAATTGATATGGGGAATTTTAATCAAGAAGTTAATTTTTCTATCTTCTGATGTTAGGACTCAGAAATGAGTTCTTTAAAAACAATAAGCAAACAAAAGCAAATACAGCATTATTGACATATTGCAGAACGTCACAATGTTGACAGTGCAGTCAGATTTCTTTATTTCATGAAGACTTACAAGTACAGTGTACTTGTTTGATACCAAATGTAATACTATTGGCAGATGTAATGATGATTTAATGAAGCCAAGGCCAAACTTTGAGGGCTGTCATTGCTATAGAAGGAGAATGATGATTAAATGGTATTGGGCCACTACTACTCCTGACATAATTTGTTCTCTTAGGAGCTTTCATTGGATTAAATGTACTCAAATGATTCCCTTGATAAGATGACTTCAAAAATTGGATTATGTATTAGTGCAAATAAAGGGTTCAGGTTGTCTCATGAAAAAGGAATGTCACTTTTATTGACGTTGTTGAAATAAATGATGACAGTTATGTAATATTGTCTTCCACATGATCATGTGCTGTTTTTTGACAATGAATTTTAATTGTAATCCCTTCTATTCATTTTGTAAATGACATTGGTTGAGTGGTAAAACTCACTGCTTCATCTTTGCGAGGTGAAGAGACAGGGCTAATTTTCTCCACTCTGGCTGTAAGTATGATTATGTAAGGCTGGATCCTTTAACCCGAAGTGTTGAATCATAATCAAAGAAGAGTAATTATTTTTTCATAACAGAATGTAGCAGCCTCACACCTCTATCCTTGTTTTCATTAGTTAGTCAATAGCAATTCGTATTTGTGTAGTTTCATTATGATCTGATTATTGCATCAAAGATCAGATTTTAGATTATCAAACATGTGCCATGGTTAAACAGTCATGAGTTTTATAGGAAACAAAAAAATTATGAAAAAACTAGTGGTGCAAAACCATTGCTCATACTTTCTCATATACGTTTTTCCATCTGCAACATAGTGACAAAAAATATCGAAAAAATGTTATGTAAATGTAATTTTGTTGTAGACAGAAATTGATGTATTTTCGTATCTGCAGTGCGTTTGCAGTCCTCCTATATATTTTATCATATCTTGTATTCCCGTGCATCAACAACAAGTAAATTCTACCATAAATACAAATTAAAAATATTCATCCATTTACTTTGAATTGCTGCGCATTGACTGACTGACTGACTAACTGACTGGCTGACTGACGGACGGAAGTTATGCCAAAAACCACTTTTTCTGAATCGGCGATAACCAAAACTGATATTTCTGTCGAAATCTTTCAAAACTTTCTATATGAGAAAGTAAAAAGGTTTTATTGTTATAGAAGAAACAAAAGAATGAGGAATTTGATTTTTACCCTTGATATTATAAGCAATAAAACGTGTCATTAATGAAATGTGAATAGCAGTTAATTTGTTTCTTTGCATTATTCACATTTGAGAGTCTCACCTTATTTTAGTTGCACCTGCTTTTAATTTTAAATAAGCTTGTTCACAAATTAATAATCATTCAAATGAAATTTCTTTGATTTTAGTCAAATAAAGCTTGAAGCAATTGCTAATTTTCAGAAATTAATATTCCAATGTGAAGAATTTTTCATAATACTTGATATCATTTTGTCAATAATTGTTTTGTAGTTTTTGTTTGATTGAAATCAACAAATTGCTTGTTTTTCTACATGGTTAATTCAGCATCTATTGTAAATAGAAGAAATCTGTGTATTCTTATGAACCTAATGCATGCTATTACTACTCTCTGGGGTGGGTGTCTTAGTTTAACTTCACATTTGCATGTGCATTTACTGTCACTGTTAAGACTGGGAGCTGATGGATGGGGACGTGGCTGAGACGTCAGAGCCTGATGTAGACACGGACCCAGAAGTCTCCCAGGTGCAACCCACTCACACTTTTGACATCTACAAGCTCAGCAGTGTGGACTGTGACATAAATACTGGTGAGTGACTTTTTTTAGTGAGCTCTACAGGTGACAAGAGGCCTCAGTAATTTTGTTGATGTTTCCACTGGACTTCTTGATTCCCAAGGCCATGAGAATGACCGCACTAGTTTACAGGTATCAAGTTTTTTGAGTCCCCCTCTTTTTAAGTTGTCCATGAAATTCTTCATTGGCACAGTATTTTCTTCTTAACTGATAAAAGATTTTGTTAATTATTGTTAAATGACAAAATCATATGTGTAAAATTTTTGTTCACTTATTTCTCATGCATGGCAGATGTTTGGTTGGCTGATGAGGAACCTTACCCTCATTCTCACCTTTCAACTCCCTTTGAATTCAAAACTAGTTAAACTATAGAAAGCATGACAAAGTCTTTAGTAATTACTTCCAGGGTGCAATAAGAAAATTATTTGATGTGTCCCCAATGTTGCTACTTCAACTCTTGAGTTCTACTATTGAAAGAACAAATTATCGTAATGTTTAGGCCTCTGTCCAAATCATGAATTTGGACCCACCCTGGGACCCATACTATTTCTTCTATTTATTAATGACATCCCATCCATCACCAAAACCCACAAAATTGTACTTTTTGCTGATGACACAAACATCTTATTCCATGCCAAAACTGCTGAAAACTTACTTAACACTACCAAATCCACTATCGCCACCCTAATCCAATGGTTCCAACAAAATAAACTCATAATAAACACTGACAAAACTTGCATAGTTTCTTTCCATAATCCTCATCCATCTAAACAGCACACACCTAACATCGAATTTAATGATAACCACTTCATCTTTAAACAAATAACACAGTTTCTGGGACTTACTATACAAGATAACATGAAATGGAACTGTCACCTAGCAACACTGAATATGAAACTCAGCGCAATAAACTATGCTTATTCACTTAACCTAAGTTAAATGAATATGGTTAAATGTATCAAAATTATTATAATGTTGTTATTCTTATATGTAAATATTATTGTTATTATTGTTAGAACTATGAATCGCCATACATCATTGTTATGATCTATGTGGTTCAATAAAATATTATTATTATTAAATAATGCAGGAGTACATTAATATGGGACAAGGTATATAGCATGGACTTGTTTTAATAGAATGCTCTTTTTTCAGTATTTGACTTGTTATTTCAATAATACTACTTGAAATTTTTTCTACGGGTATTTGCGTTCTCTTTCTTTTCTTTCTCTTTCCTACGGAGACTCCATAATGTTAGCTTTCTACCCATCTTAAAGTTAACATTCTCAGTACACTACTGAACCAATTGATTTCTGCCATTGCACTATGATTTGCCAAGTTAGATTTCTAGTTGTGTAATGAATGTTGTTTTTCTACAATTTAGTAATTTATTTAGGTTTGAAATTGCAATTCTTGGAGTTATTTTTTTTTCGTTTCATTTCTCATTTTAGCTAGCATATTGCTATATTTTGACATTGAACCCCATTTTGCTTTGTCCTAAAACTATTTTTCACTTTATGATTTCATAAAGGTTTAGTGTTACTGAAGTTCTGCAATCACAATTATTGTACCCCAGGCAACTTAGTGCATGTTATAGTATGTATGAAAAACCAGCTTAGGTGCTATAATTATTCACCAACTATTCTGTATTTGATTTGGTATTATCTCATTATTCAAAAATGATTTACAGAAATATTAGGATCAGATAGTTTTGACTCAAAGATTTTAAAATTGTTAATCAATTATTTTAAATGACTTGTTCAAGTGCAATATTTTACCACCTATATCGTTTCCCATGTATAATAAATGTAAAATATTCCACACAATAATCCTGAAAATCTATCTGAATTTGAAGTCAACTGAATAATTTTTAGTGGGATGTTTATTTCATGGTTGAGTAAGAATATTTATTTAGTGTTCACCATGCCTTTCAATTTTAAGTAGATTGTCCTTGATGCAATGCAGGAAGAATTCTCAGATTCTAAATAATTTTAACTTTATAATAACAGTAAATCATTTCATAAAATATGTAGTGATGTCGACATCATTTGCAGAAACTATGCTAAATTTTGTAGTATTACAAAATTTTGTCCTGTAGAACTCGGAAGCGTTACATTTTTGGCTGGAAATAAATCAAGTTTGGTTTTCCTGAATTTTTAAGTGAAAGTGGTGTATTTTGAAATTTGATGAAATCATTCAATACCAAATACAGTAACACAGTGAATCAAACAAACAATCAATACATTTATAAATTATTAAATAAAGAAATGAGAAAAATTAGTGTTCTATTACCTAAGGAATTCTTCACAGTGGAGTCTTAATGTTGTGATTGATTTATTCTAAATAATGCTTTTAAATTTAAGTCTTGACTTCTGAGTATCACCCTACCAACAGGAAAAAAATGAATCAGAAGTTTGTGCATTTACCACCGAATTGTTATCTGAATGCGGACTCTGTCCAGTTCTTCTGAAGATTCAAGAGACTTCCCACAAGAACATTTCCTTGTGAGATAAATAGTGAAGTTCTCGTGTATTCTCATTTATTTATCTTGTAAGCTTTGAAATACATGACTCTGAGCTCTGTCCTTTGGTTAAAACTGCTCTATGGTTTTGAAATGTATTTCTTTTTACATGGAAATAAAACCTATGTAAGAATCAATGCACCAAGATATCAAATTCAAGAAAAGGCTTCAAGTATCAATAGTATAGTTTTATGTGTTGAGATTTTCTAACTTTTTGTCTTAAAAGATCCTTGTTTTCTTAATTTCAGTTAAAACAATCAATCCCCCCCCCAAAGTGATTGACTTCAAACTCAGTTCATTATTTTCATTGCCTCCTTATCCATTTGTTTTTATAGGTTGTACTGTTTCTAAAATTATCAGAATATGCTTCAAGTAAAATCGAAATATGTATTTGTCAATTTGAGAAGTTAACAAATGATCTTGAGCCTGACAAGCTTTCAAGAAAGTTTTTTTTTGTTTTTATAAAATTATTTTTTAAACTGCAATTTAGTAAGTGATATGCATTTGTGGCTTGTATTAGGGTGCAAATAATTGCTTCTCTCTTGGGATATGCTTGCACTAATGTAATGAGTAATTAGTTTGGTACTGGTAATAACAAGCAGAAGTGATTGTTCCCGAACAATTGGTTATGTTGTGTTCTCTTTTTTTACAGATTCTCTCTCTGGAGACGGAGAGTTCTACATTAGCAGTTCTGCTCGGCCTTTTCAATTCAGTGCTGCTAGCAGTGATATTTTTGATGGAAACCAAAGTGAATTTTTTCCTGGACAATTATTTGAAGATAGTGTTACTGCTCCTCTCGTAGAACTGAATGATGTAAGCATAGAGTTCCCTCTCTTAGAAAGTGCAATAGATGATAAGGTATGTAAAGGTAGTGTAGAGAAGGCTAGCCTTGATCCTGGAGAAACTGAAATCTGTGAGAATATAAACCCTAAAGAAAATATTTCTGAACCTCAAAATAATTCTGCCCATAATTTATTTGTTCTGAGTCATTGCTTTGTGGATGGGAGTAAAACTGATCAAGTCTTGTCGGCTGACACTGTGGATGAAAACTTATCTCATGATTTACCTCAGTCTTCAATGTCTCCTACTATGGGTCTAGGTGAATTGAGACATACTAGAGATAGATTGAAACTTGATTTGCCGGCATCATGTTCAACGTTTTCTCTGGATATGCCTGCTACCGTAAAGAAGAGACCCGTGGAGACAATTAGAGGTGAGGCTTCTCTCCTTGATAGTAGTGATGAAACAGAGAATAGTGACCTAGAATCCTGCAATGGAATTAAGTTTTCAAAATCTTCCTAACAAAATAAATGTTTAAGAACATAAATGGTGGTATACTCTCTTACTGACACAAAACATGTGAAAAACTATTTCTAATTGTATTAAATTTGTTTTTGTATGATAAGATGTGCTTAATACAGCACTTATCAAATAATCTCACTATTCTGCTATGTATTTTTTTTTTTTTTTTTTTTTATAAAAAAGTTTTGGTGAAAATCTGGGAGATAATACAAAACGTTATTGAAGCTTACAATAAAAGCTATTAGGAGTTACAAAAGTCCATTGTCAATCAAATATTAATCATGATTATTGAGTCTACTCAAGAATGTGATTTGGAATGATAATTTGCTGCAATTAGTTTTTCAAAGTCTCAAGAGATCTTTTGTCTTGGTTAACCCTTAAATACAACACTTCTTTGCCACGACAAAGTTGGAATGGCTTTTAGCATGGCACTCGCTTGTGTTGCGATCTAGTGTTGTAGTTGAGGGTTAAAGAAGACACCCCCCCCCCTTTCAAAATAAAACAGAAGATAAAATTTCTGTCCTGAAATATGTCAATACAATTTGCGACAAAATAAAAAATTCATCTTATTCCTTCCATTTATAAAGTAACTTGCCTAGCAGTAATTTCTTGTAGTCTGTGATAGATCCCCCACTCTCCCCTCAATTGAATACATTTGTACCATCTCTTACTTGGACAAATACTCAGAGAAAATATGCATTTTTGAGTCACTTGGACACTAATCAGTTGAACTGATTTACGAACGTTAAAGAGAAGAAAGCGATGAATTGTAAATCAGTCTGAGTGCAGAATGAATTGAACAGATACTTTTAAGGAAATCTTCCACATATCTGTGTTCTGTTCCACTGCACCGTAGAGTTGGCATGTTGAAATAAAGAAAACAAAATTGAATGGCATTCCAGTTCTTTGTCACTATTTGTTTACTACTTCTTGAAAACTAGCAATAATGTTACGCATTTCAGTTTTACTCTTGTTATTACTTCTTATTCTAACAGATTTTGAGTTTCTAGAGAGTGTGTGTGTGTGAATGCAAGTGTAAATAATATTGAGAAAAATAACTTATCACATCGGATGAAATTTTTATTATACAAATAAATCTTCCCATGTACATTACAGCTCTATTTTTCTATTAATTCTAAACTACATACACTGTATGTAGACTATGTGAATAACTCCTATAAATATATAAAAACCACAAATTATATGTGCTGTCATCACGTAGATTATATTTTATTTTGTGTAATTCAAAGATTTTGTCTCTGTATATATAATAATTGTCTTTCTGATTTCACAGTGCAAATGGCTATTAGACATTTTAATTTTCCTTCATAACGCTCGCACTATTGCTGGCCATTTTTCATTTATTGTTTAATGTTATACATTTCTCGCTCTATTTCAAAGGGATAATTAATATCATTAATAATTTTTTTCGTTTTGTTCTCCTCAATGTATTGCATTAAGATATTGTATTATCTGAAATACACCATTAGAAAATATTGCTTTCTTTTGTTCTGTCTTCTTTGTGAAGGAACTTTATTTTCATTTATGTATCATTGTTTACTGTCTGTGATTCACAAAAATCGATGTTACATATTCTCTATTGTCTACACCAAATTAGTGAAGTAATACTCTGCAAACGGTGCTACTTAAAATATTACTGTAGATGCTTACTTTAGTTGTTAGTGTTATATATGCACTTTGTTAACTTTCCCAAAACTTCATTAGTTGGATTTGGTTATAAGAGGAGTATTTATTACATAAGTCTTTTTGTTGGAACCTATAAATCATATTTAAATATAACGGTCTTTCGCCTATGATGTATAAAACTAATACTAAAGTGTATACTTGTGACTGTTTTATTTTAGTGCAGTATCACTGACCAATATTTATTGAAATTGAACTATGACTTTTAAACTTTTGTTTTGGGGACATGGTTCATGTGCTCAGCATACTGTGCTTGACCTAATTATAGTAATAACAACAACAACAATAACAAATAGAAGTAATCAAGAAATAAAAAATGAAATATAATGATAAATTATTTGGCAGTTGAGCTAGGTCCCTCGAACAATATTTGGAGTGTTAATATTTACTTTTTAAATCTTCAAATTTCAAAAAATTAAATAAAAGTAAACTTGCATTTTGATTTCACTTTGTCATTGTTATGCCAAAAAGTATTCCATTTTGGAGGAAAAAAGGAAAGTGACATGTTCTGATTGTATGTGATATTCTAAGGGATATATTTACTTGCAAAATAAAATATTCAAGTTCAGTTGTAGTTTATACCTGAGCAATATATTTTCCAGTAATATTTAGTCACATTTTGAAATTATTTCAAGTTTTAGTGCTGTGTTGAAATAAATTTGATAAAAGAAAAAAAATGATTGAGATTATCCACATTTTAAGGGATTTATTTCAAAAATGTATGTGAATAGTCTTTATTTATTTTTTCTATTGGTGAATATTTTTGTACATTTTGAAGTTTTAGTATTTTAATCTGTTATGGTACTGGTAAGAAATAACGCTGTGACCTTACCTTCGGGGGACTTATTAGGGTAAGAGCTCCTAGCTGCCTTTAGTCAGTAGTTTCTGCACTGCCAATAGTTGTAGTTGTTGCTGTTATTGTAGCTATGTACTATAGGGCTATGAAACACAACAGAGGAAATATAATAAATTGCATTGGTTGAATAAGTCTCTCTTAAGTTTGGTATTAAATAAGTGCAGATATGACGTTTATGTCACTGATTAAATGGATTAGATTTTTGTCATTTCTTTGGGATTGAGGCCTTTGTGTTTGCTTGAAGAAAAATTTAAAGAGCCATTATGGTTATAATTTAACATTGCTGATTGTGGAAAGAGTTCTCTTGAAGTATTTCAAAACTCGCTAATCATTTGTGTTGTACAAAATTAAATATGAACAACTAATTTCAATCCAAATTATCAATCATATTAATTGGACCGTGATAGAAAAAAAAAGATTCCATTAATAGTCTTATTATATTTGCAATATATTGCTATATTTTTTATTTGATGTTTTCTTGAAATTACTCCAATAGCATTAATGAATATTCTAATTTATTCGTTATCATTACCCGAACTGTTTCCCGTGTCTTCTGGGAGAATATCATTCCTCTGTTAGGAATCATAATATTGCAAATCTTTGTAAGTAATAAAGTGTCTCTCTGGAAAAATGTCATTAAATGTTAGAATTTTACTTCATTTTTACATGTTGATACAATATTCTACATATCATCATAATATAAAATAAACAATTTGCATTCATGACATTGTATTATTTACCTTCAAATGCAATATTTTGATTTTAGGAAGTTATAATTATTTCATACTCCCAAGTATAAAGAATTATTACATGCTCTTGATGTTATTTCTTGTATACACCAGAGTATAAAAAAAATATTTTACTTTAAAATTTAATTGAGGAAGACTTGATAAGGAACTGAATTATAGACTGTAATAAAATAATGTCATAATTTTGTGTTGTTATTGGACTAATCTTCACAAATTATCAAGAAATTCTATGCAGGTTTCAAAAAAAATTCTTATATTTTTGTTAAACTTGCTGTTTAATCATCAATGAATGTTTTGTTGTTCTTGTTGTAAAAAGTGTTATATTTAATCATTATAAAAGTTAAAATTATTTCAGGTTTTGTAAATTTGTGAATAATTGGTTATTGTTATAAAATATTTATAAATTTGTAATAAATCTTATTAAACAATACCTATATTTTCAATATTTTTTGAGCCATTATTTCATGTTTTTAGTAAAGAGATAAGAAGTATGTAGTGGTCAGAAGTATTATATAAAATGAATTTGTACCTTCTTAAAAAGATGTAGCTTGCTAGATATTGCATGTAAGCTCAGACTGCTTTTTTTGATAGAAACCATTTGTTGAAATTTTATATTAATATACTGTAATGTTAATATTCTATATTTTAAATTCTTATTTTAAGTTAATTAAATATTATTTTAATTACATGTAGAAGAGAATGTATTGAAGCCGTCCAATATGTGGGTGCTGAATAAAATTCACTGATACTTATTGGAGAGTGAAAATTGAGACCACTCAATATGGCACTTGGTTTTGATGTTTCAGCTGTTGGTATACTTGTTTACAAAAACCTTATTTTCTAGAAATGTACAAGAATAGGCGCTGATTATGATAATTTTTGGGCAATATCTTGTGTATCTTCTATAATTTTGTTTTATTTTATCTAGTGGTACTTGTACAATTTGACTACTTGCATTGTCGTGAAACAATGTCTGGAATTCTTGCACATGAACCAATTTGTGTTATACACATAATATGGTTGTGTTATGAGTATGTGATTGTGTTTTATTTCAATAAAATAAATATTAAATATTTAAAAAATTACAAATTGTTTTTTTTTTCTGATTTGTTGACACCACTTAATATTATGAAAAATTATTCTAATTGAGAGACACAAAGTCAGGAAGACCAATTCTATTGGGATTCATAATTACTGCTAAAAAATCAGACCAAATTTGAAAGAAATGGAAATTAGAACCTTTCTTTGGATAGGATAATCTGTTTAACATACGATTGATAGTCCCCTTGTTAATATAGTATTAAGATTAATCTGATTGATAAGTTCCCATATTATAAGTTAGTTCGCTTGGAATCACAAGTGTTATGGAATAAGAAAAATATTTTTGCATGCTCTTTGGAAATGGATTGATATAATATTAACATCTCTTAATGAAACAATACCATAAAATATTAAATGGGGTGAAATTCAATCATCATTAGTGTTTTCAATAAATAATCCTCTTCATGGCTCTCACAGCGCCAGAAAAGTATTTGCTCCCAAAACCTGGCCAAAAGTCAATAAACTTACAAAAATAGTGTAAAACCTAGTACTGACTTAAAGTTCGTGCTTCCAGAAGTAGATATATTTTTGCTTTACAACAGTTCCTGTCACATCAAGATAATAATATAATATTTTATTGAACTACATAACAAAGATCAGTCAAGAATCAGATGTTTGATGTAGCAAATGTTTTCGTTACTAGTTAATCTTTACTATATACTCGTACATTTTTTTTAAATTGGGGCTTTAAGGCTCGCCGACATCGAGGTCATTGGAGCCCTAAAATTTTTGTACAGGTAGGGAAAATGCTGTTCCGCGCTAAGGAGAGCCAACAGGACTGTCCCCGCGTGTGGGACTCGCCGAATGACTCAACCATACCTAAAAACCCACCTGACATACAATATATCCAAACATAAAAAGGCGAAAAAAGAGAGAGCAGTTTCCTAAAACATTATAAAAACCGAAAACAAAGAAAGAAGTAAATTTAGAGAGAGAGAAATGTAAATTTAAAGAAAAGGAGGAAAAGTTTTAAATCCAAACCCGAGAACTTGGGGAGAGCCCCGTTCGTTTATGGATTTGAGTAATGACATACGAAAAAGATCAGATACTGTTCCAAAGGCCACATTCCTGCGGGAATCTAAAAAGACGTATCAGAATCAGTTCATTTTGCCCAAGCATAACGTCCAAACTGTTGGGTTGATTGTTTTGTCGTCGGCTGGTACAGTACTGGAATTATAAATAGGCCTTCGAAAATATTTAGTCCCGCGCACTTAGCTGTTTGGATTTGTTAGGTTTGCAACGCCACTCCCTTGCGAGGAGACGACCTTCGTTCGACCAATCGTAGGCAAACTTGAAACTGCTTCCATATTTGGCAGACCAACAGAAGACTAGTTCTGGTGAATATTAAGTCGTAAGGGGAGAAAATGTTTTATTACGCCGCTATTAAAGAAATATTTCGTATTTTTTTATTATACACGTCTTGGTCTTCCATAACAAAAAACTATTCTTTATGTTCTTAACTTCAATAAACTTTATTATTCTCTATTTAATAAAATGACATCTTAAGTTGTCTCACAACGCCGTCCTAGGGAATATAAAACAAATTAAACTTCTCAGTAAAATGATTTGCTTCTTACTATATCATCGCAAGATGTATGGATTTTTTAAAATTCGAATCAGGAATTACATATAAATATTCCTATAATTTCTAAACTTTATACAGTGGTGTAAAGAACTCAAAACTCATTGGCATGAAGTGATGTGTATTGTCTATCGTAATGTCATATAATTTGCGATTCTTCTATACCATTCTTGTAAGTCAATTCAAGAATTATAGAAAGCAATTGTATAAAATATGAATGAATAACACTGAAGGTTAATTCTAGCGATATTAATAAAGAATAAGTAAATTACATTTACTAGAAATATATTGATCCCAGATATAACCCTTTGCCTGAAATAGTGCAACATAAAACAACATGCTCAGAAAGTAATATTACAATTTAAAAAAATTTAGGTATCAATAAATATAACAAAAACACAAATCATTTTTATTAAGATATTCAAATGTAACTGAGTTTTATTCACACAGATTGACTAAGTTAATCACAATAAATCATCGCATTTCAATTATGATAAAATTAAGTAATTTACCAATACAAGAAAAATATTCCAGAATATAGTATAGAATAAAAATTAATATTGCATTTAATTGACTATCTCTCATTCAGATATCAATTTCATCATTTTCTCTGATTTCCTTCTTTACTTTACCTTTCATAATTACTTTCTTTTCTTCTTTCCTTCCTTTCCTTCCTTTCTTCTTTCCTTCCTTCTTTCTTTCTTACCTCTTTTCTAGTTCCTTTCTTTCTATCATTTGTTCTTTCTTTCTTGTTTTCCTTCCTGTTCACTTATATAAATTCAGGGAAAATAATTATAATTCATTCACGTTAATTTCAAAAGAGTACCACTTCTATTCTTCACAAATACATTTGATACACATATAATAATATTAATAAAACATTAATTCTTCATTTAAAATGTTGGCTTCGATATTCAGTATTATTCATTGATTTCAATAGCAGTGGACGAACATAGTAATTTAGATGCATTCTTTACGAGTATATAAGTCCTCAGGGGACTAACATCTAGTAAGTACGTGTTTGGCGAACACGGGACCCCGAGCTTAGTCTGGCATTACTTCCACTTACTTGTTTCAGACTCCTTCCTTTCTTTTTCCTGACTTTCCTTGATCACCTCATGTTCTTTTCGATCCCGACGCTAGTAGGTTGCGAGGGTTAGGGTATCTTTCATTTTCCTCGTTGTAATGTTGTGGATTTGTATGTTTTGAGATATGTTTTGATATATTGCAATTTAGGAGGGTTTTTAGTGGGTGTCATAGTGTGTAACTGCATTTTCCCTACCTGTACAAGTTTTGAGGGCTCCAATGACCTCGATGTCGACGAACCGTAAAGCCCCACAAAAAAATTACGAGTATATAACTTTTTACGAACCAACATGGATATTTATATTTGTGGAGATAAACGTATTAATTAGATATTAAGCATAATGTCTACAGTAAATTTAATAAACAGCGACACAGTTGACAAGATACATACAAATTTAAATATGAAGTTATTGTAAACTAGTTGGTCTCGTCATACCACATTCAGGGTCATATTTTAAGAACTTGTTATTTTAAATCTAGAAATCTCTAATTCACATAATTTTCTGAAACAATGGCAATGTTTCTTCGTTATTAATCCACATCTTGTAGCAAGTCACACACTATAACATCTTATGGCAAACCCTAAAGCCCCAATTAAAAAGAATTATAACATCATAAGATTTTGTTGCATCAATTGAATAAATATGTTTCATTTAATAAGTATTCCCAATTCGTTATTACTAACAATCACTTATGTTAGGTATACTAAATAAATAAATTTCATACTCACTGGCAATAACACACTTAGGAGAAAGCGGACCGCCCTGGACTTTCACCTGTAAGGGGCCAACAAATTAGTCAGAAAAAATATATAAATACGTAAATTTGAACACAAATATACTCGAAACCTTATTTGTAATAGTAAAGTAAAGAAAAGCCAAAATTATAAAATCTCAAGTTTCCATTAAAGAAATGCTCTATTGCATGTTGTCAAGCCCAACACGGTTGTGTGATGAAGGAAACGTTGGGATGTGGCATCACTTCCCCAAGATAGTGCTCATCGTGGATAGGCTCACGGCTGAATTGTTTACAAGGTCTCCCGCAACCAAGAACACGAGTGCCATGTCCTCCTGAAGCCGGCGACTCATTCGTGTGTTAAAATGAGGTGATGAGTTGGAAGACAGAGGGAGAAAAATACAAGAGTTGGAGTGAAGTAGAACCGAAGATTGGGAATGAAGAAGTTTAGGTTGAAGAAGAGAATTGGAAAATTTGGGGTAAAATGTTCGTATGGGGAGTTGAGGTATTATATGCGCGTTGACTAAAGTCAATTTGCCAACTTGGAAATATTCCCCATAGTAGTTATTATTAATCAATCATCCATTCTACTGATTTTTAAATATTGGATGAGAACAATTATTTTGTGATTTTGAAACTTGATAATTAATTTAGACTGTCGTGTCCTTCTTTGACAAGAATTGCATTGTCTTCAGTCACGAGATGCGGCTGCCATTTCCGTCAGAACAGTATTTTCCAGTTTTTGGTGAATTCTTGAAAATACCCAGTAAGATATGGAAATTTTAACGTCATTGCGTTCCTATTTCCATTTGCTATGTTTTAGTAGGTTTTCTTCGGTATGTTAAGCCGGTACTTTTGCCAGAATACCAAAAAACATGAGCCCACGACAGTTTCTCCATATAAGACCATAGTAATTTAAAGCCAAATAATTCAAAATTTTGCGCCTTAAAGGAATGAAAATTCATCGCCACTGGATAGAGAATGGTTGAAACTATCATTTAAAACCCCCCCAGGGGACTTACATCTAGTAAGTACGTGTTTGGCGAACACGGGGCCGCGAGCTGAGTCTGGAATTGCTCCCACTTACTTGTGCCATGCTCCTTCCTTTCTCTTTTCTGACCT